>OY720455.1:9196960-9586960 GCA_963082715.1 Harpalus rubripes | reverse complement strand
ATTATTTATTTATTTTCAGCACACGAAATATTTGTGTGAAACTGAATGTTTCACTTGAAATTTAAGAAATACAGAACAAAGAATATGACATTACACCAAATTTTCACAAATTATAAATAAAACCAGGTATATTAATTAGCGGGATTTTGAGAAAGTACCTCTACATCGTTTTCCAAAATTTTGCTAATCCTCCCCTGACGCATAGATTCGTACATACCATGCTGTTTTGCGGTGCACCGCGTCATTACGAAGGCAGGTAGATTTGCAAATATCTTGAAACACACCATAGATTGAAGAGTATTGGGAGGCTAGATATACGGGGACAGTAACGGAGAGTGGAAGTGTCACTCGGCAGTGGTGTTGAAGAGTTGTAGCGTACGGACAGTCGGTGATACTGAGGCTGTGGAAGTTAGATAGTTAGTTTTATAAATAGACAGGTAGTGAGGTGAAAGGTGTGCATTCTGTTCGGGCAGTTGAATATACAGACACTGTTGTCAGTTGAGTATATAGACGCTGTGGAGGTCGGTAGGTCGCACAGTTGGATGTGAAGTGACATAAATAGACGAAATAAATAATCAGTAATATCATGTAAATAAATAATCGTGTTAATTGTTTAAATAAATAAATAGTGTTAGAGTTAAACTAGTTAATTATATTCGTAGTCCTCCTCCACACCTAAGAAGACAACTAGCCTTAAAAAGAGAATGGCAAAAATGCGAGGAAAACAGAGAGCTACCAATACATGAGGATTGCAACAACAATACATCCAGATTAAAATCCCGCAAACCGCCGTGGAAGCTGGGGCGGAAATTAATTGAACAAAATTTTGTTGTTGAGACAGCTTGGTGTGATGAGTGGGAAATATCCAATCCAGACAAACAAAATCTAATTTCTAATCCAGCAGAACGTTTATGCGGCTTTGATATACCTAGAAATACCTGGACAACGCTCAATCGGATTCGGACTGATCATGGTAGATGTCAGTATTGGAAACAAAAATGGGGACTAGTTGATAATACAAACTGTGACTGTGGGAATGCTCCTCAAACGTTACACCATATAGCGACAGAATGTCCACTAAGACGGTTCCCAGGAACATTTCAAGAACTACATCGCCTCGAGGGCTATCCAATGGTTGAACAACCTAGATATCAAACCATAAGTCAAAACACAAAGACATTTATGATAGTTAATTCTTGTTCTTGTTATTTTTAATATTGTTTTATTTTTGTTTTGCCATACGACATATATATATATATATATATATATATATGTAGTATGGCAAAACAAAAAAAAACAATATTAAAAATAACAAGAACAAGAATTAACTGTCATATATATATATATATATATATATTATATTCGTAGTCTTAAATTAGTATTTAATATATTTTTAATATAAGTAATCGTCATTGTTATCTTGTTATCTTTTAAATATTTATTTATCGTTTTAATAAACATCTATTTTAATTAACAATAATTCTTTGATTTTACACTTCACCCAAATAAATAAGATTGTTACATAATAATATGTTATCTTATTTATCTCCTTTGTTTACTTTTACAATTTTCTCTTCTTCTTTATAGATTGCCCATTTTTTGCTGTAATGAAATTAGCGGTTTAATCTCGTGGTAGAGTTTGCAACAAAAGATGTTTCCTTTCTAAACTCATCGCCGTAGTGTATTGTTTTGGGAACTCGTTTACCCAAATTTATATTCAAACTATTGTGTGCATCGCTGGTTTAATTAAAATGCTCTGTGATATTTTGGTTTTCTTGAGCATGGATGCTCTTGCAGAGCATGCACTGCACTGTATTCGAACTCGAAGTGCACTCCCGAGGAGTAAAATGTAGAGAAAACTATCTCCAAGTTCCTGCGAACGCTATATAAAATAAAGTGAGATGTTACGCTACGTCGAGGAGCTATACATTGGAACTGGAATGTGCTCTTGAAAAATTGTCCCATATTCTACCGACGGAATTGCTTTTTACTCACACTTACGATAAATTAAAAAGAATATATTACGATGTTCTTCGTAATTTATAACAGTGTAGGATCAAATACTCGTAGTTTGTAAAGGTGTTCCAATGAGAAAGCCAAATTTAAGATTTAAATGAAACAAATGGTTTTTTAAGCGAAGTGATTTTTATTGAATATGCGGGTCCTTGCTAGAATTATTAAGAATAAGACACATAAATAATATTTTTTAGAATTTTCATTTAAATAAATATGTTCAAAGTAGTTTCCCTCAGCAGTAATACACATTTGAGCATTCTTTCATTCCAACCGTTCTCTTTGGGAATGCTTAAAAATTACGTCCAGCCAACTACACTCTATTCCAAATTGAAATTGAAATCCAGAATCCATATTCAAATAAATAAATGCAAAAATAATATACGAGTAGGCTACAATGAAACCTTAAACTAGGTATAATGTATGTAGTTTTTTTTAATAATTATTATTTTGTGTTTGTGTGTGAGTGTGTGGGCGGGGGTGTGCGGGCATGTGTGTGTGTGTGTGTGTGTGTGTGTGTGTGTGTGTGTGTGTGTGGGGTGTGTTTTGCGGGCATGTGTGTGTGTGTGTGTGTGTGTGTGTGTGTGTGTGTGTGTGTGTGTGTGGGGTGTGTGTGTATGTGTGTGTGTGTGTGTGTGCGTGTGTGCGCGTTTGTGTGTGTGTATGTGGTTGGGTGTGTGTGTGTGTGTGGGTTGGTTAGTTGTGTGTGGGTGTGTGTATGTGTGCGCGCGCGCGCGTTTGTGTGTGTGTGTGGGTGTGTGTTTGAGTGTTTGTGTGTGGGTGTGTGTGTATGTTTGTGCGTGCGCGTGTGTGTGTGTGTGTGTCTGTGTGTGTATGTATGTGTGTGTGCGTGCGTATGCGTGTGAGTGTGTGTGTGTGTGTGTGTGTGTGTGTGTGACGATATTTTCGTCCACGATAACTTTACTAAAAAAATCCAAATAGTTCTATTTTCCGTATTTAAGCGATCTACAGTCATATAAACAGTTGATTACATTTTGAGTAAAATTGTATGACCGGAAGTGATACTTTACATGAAACCCATAACAGTTTTTAATGAAAAACTATATTAAAATATAATCCAAAACTTTTTAATTTTTGTATTTAAGACTTTTATATAAAGGGAAGCAACATATTAGATTTTAGCTAAAATTGATAAACCGGAAGTGATACTTTATTTGAAGCTTTGAACAGATTTTCGTGAAAATATAAATTGATACAATCCAAAACTTTTCGAATTTCGTATTTAAGACTTTTATATTAATGAGAACGACATACTAGATGTTTTCTAAAATTGATAAACCGGAAGTATTACTTTATAGGAAGCTAAACAGATTTTCTTGAAAAAATATATTAAAACATGATTCAAAACTTCTCAAATTTGGTATTTAAAACTAGTGTATAATTTGAAACAACATTATATTTTGACTATACCTATATGATAAACTGGAAGTAGTACTTAATTTGGAGCTCTTTTCTAATTATTAGAACAACAAATTAGATTTTGTTTACAAACGATCAACCGGAAGTGATACTTTATTAAAAGCTCATTGCTATTTCAAACATGGAATTAACGGGAGGTCATATGTGGGCCACTTCAGATTTTTTATTTAATGTAAAATGCATTTACCAGATCTTTGTAAAGAATAATTGTAAAGATTGTCATAATATTCAATTTTGTACTTTAATTAACTGATTTAGGTAAAATCTTTTTGTTAAAATACAAAAAATACGGTTATTTACAACAGAAAGCCACGCGTCTTAGTTATAGAATTAAATATTTATATTGTATATATAAGAAGTGTAATTTGGCAAATCGTGAGGAATACGAATATACTTCAGGTACCTTTATAGTAAGTGAAATTTTTATCCTTATCCTTATTCACGTTGGTGGCAATTTAGTGTGAGTGTTGGGCGTTGGTTAAAATTTAAGACAGCAGCACATTTCCAGCAGACGGTGACGGAGACGGTTCCTGGATTCAGGATCCAGGGCTCACTTCTCTTCTCTTCTCTTCTCTTGATGTATAGCAGCAATTATAAGTTCCACCTGTCAGCAATGTTGAATTCACCTGAAGAGCGAAACTTGAGACGTGACAGACTTTTACATAATTGCGAACAGGATAGAAATAAGAAATTTACGTTCAGAACATGAAATAGCGGTAGAAAATGTAGTGAATACTTGTATTCTGCTCTAGACTTTACATTTTGAATCTCTCAGATAAACTACTATTTTCTTTATTTTACTTCAGATGCAGGCGATCTCGACAAAAAATAATTAATCATAATACGGCACCTAATAGCTGAATCCTATAATTAATGATGATGTAATGTGAAATGACTGAAGATCAGAAATATTTAGATTTCGAATATGATATTCATTCACGCGAAGTAAAGTTTTTATTTACTACGTTAATAATTTTCTTCGTTATAAAAATATTCTATAAACTTCTTGCGAGATGTCATTCCAGTATTCCCGCAATTAGGGTACCTTAATAACCAGGGTATGGTCATGGCGTGGCTCACGTTTCGTCCGCCATTACCGGGACATCTGTTATATGTTTTGTTCTTGCGCAAATTATTATGTATTTTCGTGGATATTTGTTTTATTTTAATGAAACACACATTTAATTATTATTTTAATACGTATTTATAGTGTAAGTAATATATTTTATTTTATTTACTTGTGTAGTTTGTTAAGATTCTCACCACGATTACTGACATATTGAAAATAACTATAAATTACCAATATTAAGCGCAATCATTTAAATTTTAAAAGGTAAGTTTAGAATATACAATTATTATGTAAATAAGAACTACAGATATTAAATTGGATGTGATAATAACAACCCATGTCATATATTCTACATAACCTCTAAATGTAAATATTAATAATAATTGTGTATCTCTTAAATTAATGAATTTTTATTACCTTTATAAATTCACAGTGTGATAATTTAATATTCTTTTATAATATAATATCACATTTATTACAAATAAATAAGGAAATGAATTACCGACAATGGCGGCAATCTTGGCCCATGGCCATACCCTGGTTATAAAGGTACCCTACCCGCAATAGGCTTTTTCAAAAGGTTTCTTTATTTATTTTTCTTCTTGAAGTTCATAAAAATGTATACACGGTGTTCGTTTTTCGAGACGCACCATTGAGAACTCGGAAATTATAAGAGGTACGAAGTCGGTTAAATTGTTAATTTGTTTCAAACAGCAAATATGCAACAATTATTAATTTTATAGGGCAAAAACAATGATTGTGGTATTGAAACAAAAGAAATAATAAGTTAAATATTGTCATGTCATATGTTAATTTGTATGTTTACGTTCTTAAAGAAGTGCAAACCAAAATTCCATATTGTTTCACATTTAGAAGTTATTTGTTAAAATAAAAATTAGCAAAATTTTATTTTCTGTATTTATCTAGTAACCTTTGAATGTTTCGGGAAAAACAAATACATCTTTAAAATGGCCTACTAACGGGACAACTTTGCTCTAATTTAACCGACTTCGTAACTTTTATAGTTTCCGAGATCCCAATAATGCGCCTCGAAAAACGGACAGCCTGTATGTATATACAGTAAACTTTTTGAAAGATGTCCCATCAAGATCTTCTGCGAATTGTATGAATTAAGATTTTGTTCTGTCAAATTCAGTAGTGTCGCTTAGTTAGTTTTTATGAAGGTATGTAAGATACTACTGTTATTTTATTATTATACAAATATATGCTACTGTAAAAGCATTCAAAATTCAAAAGTAAGTCAACTGGTAAGTTTATTAGTAAATGTAAAACCAAATATGTGAAAAATAAGATACTGACACAATGTCAGTGTCAGTGACACTGGCAGAAAATAACGTTATTCGTACGGCTACAAATCAAGGTAATATATCTGAATTAATAAATACGTTACAGCGAAAGTATTATCGACGACGAGCATCGTATTAAAATGGATTGTCCTAACTTAGTCGAAACAATATGAATTTTTGAAAGACACTTAGTATACAATATTCGCTGTAAGTGTGCTCTGATTGGTCCGAATAATCAAAATCGTGTTATTTCGTTGGGTATCATATTTTCAATAAATTTTTAGTATTTTTGATTATGATTGAATAGCCTTGTTTTAAAACTGCGCTCATGTTTTATCTTCCCTCACTTAGTTTGTAAATAACTTTTTACTAGTTTCGGAGTTTTATTTTATCAGGGATTCGTCTTAAAAAATAGTATTATCTGAATTTAATACGTAATATATTATTTAAAGTCCGTTTCGACGACTTGATCCCCACGTCATCAATATTAAACATATGGTTCAAATCGCCAGGAGAGGGAGGGAATTGATGACGTCATATTGTTACCATGGTTTTATTATAGGGATTTAAATTTTCTAGATTGATATAAGGTGGAATATGACAGGACTTTATCATGTTTGAGATTTCCAATAGTTTACTTGGAAGAATTAACAAAATTACCAACAGACAACTAAGCACAATAGCACAAATTATTATTGACGCCAAAATCACCTTAATCACATGAATATTCAAATAATTCAAATATTTCAAAATGACACTCGTTACCGCGGTTACAATACAGTTTCTATTTCATTTTTTGCCGTTAGTTAGTCGGAAATAGCTTATACCCCTCTTAAACACGGACGACAATGAGATAGCGAATAAAAGTCTCAATTGTCTCATATATGCAATATTTGTACGACAAAGATGCTAGATAAAAGTTTTGTAATTCTAGCATCAGAAATTGATGACGTGAGGATCAACTGGGAGATATAGAGTGTATATACATCGCGAGAATTATTAAGACAGAATGCGTCCAAAACATTGAAGACTAATATACAAAATGTAATAAATGTACGGCATTTTATTATCTCTATTAAAACCCAGCGTAATAAATAAACATTTTAATAACTTGGTCATTATGATTTCCTGTCCTTAGACTGTGAAACATTGAGTGACGCTAGTAATTATAAAAGTATTACTCTTTTTGCCTGGGTAATTTTCTCTTTTCTCCTTGCCTGCCCACGCCTGGGGTAATTTGGAAGGGTTTAAAGGCAGATAATTTTTCTGCGACGAGTCTGAAATTTGCCGGGTTTTCGTGAGGCGAATGCCGGGAAAAGAGCGCTATATCATCCCATGCAGAAGTGTCAGAGGTGCTACCAGACTAATTGAAATTTTGTATATTAAATTTGAGACTTCGTTATTAAAGATTTTTTAGTGCGGGATAATAAAGATGATTTTAATTTGATACCTTTATTAACGTTGTTGGCATTAAATTAAAGAGACTTTTTATTAATGACCTAATTATTTATATTGTGAAAGGTTTTATGTAAAAGTGTTTTCAAATTTTATTTTTGTGTTGAATCGTTACTTCTTACTTCAAGAAATTTGCCTTAGAAAATAGTGAAGGGTCATTATTTTGTATGGAAAAAAATATATTTCTAATAATTTCAGATTAAAGTTTTACGATTTAAATTTCTTTTCCATACGTTCAGTCGATTAACTTTATCGTCTGTGCCAAAAATTATGGAGTCTTGAATTTTTGTTGTACACGTTGTAACACGAGGGGGGTATCCTTAGCTTCTGCTACTAAACTGATGGATTACTCCTAATTGTTCCTTACTCCAATTGCTTACTACTGATACTGAGGAAGAGCACACACACTTTTACACTTTAACTTTACACTTTATTCTAACTGGTGGACGCCTCGGATGGCTGGCGTCCACGACTTAGTGAGAAGGACTTCGTGAGAATGAAGTACACACGTACACTTACACTTATACTTTACATTGATGAACGCTACGGACATGAACAAATACTTGTGTTTTAAATAACTAAACTTTATTTACATTTAAACTAATACAACTATAACTAACACAACTAATAAGTTACATTCTGTAACCCAGCGGGCGGGCGTCGCCCCAAAACTAAAAGACACTACATGTCCAAAAACAAGACACGTCTGCCCGACGCGACAATCTAATTTCGACCCTTACATATTTACCCCCCGACTATCTAAAGTGGACTATCTTTAAAAAACAAAACGCTATCTTCAGGACAGAATTATCTTAGGGGTACGGGATGCATAGGCTAGGCATTCAAAGTCACGCACGTATACATAATAATTTCCAGACTTAATTATCAACAAATAAATGCCGTGACTATCATAATACAAAAAGAATTTCTAAACTGAATTTTGACTTAAATAGATAAACAGAGTTAAAATATGGATATTGAAACTATAATTTAGAAAAGTTTATAAAAAGTTATTTATCTATTACTGCTCTTACCCTCGCCTTGTCACAACGTACACCTTTTAGCAGAGCACTTTTTGGTGTATATTATGTTCATATTCGCTAATTCTCTTATTTTTCACATATTTTTAAATGAAATTATAAAATTTAAGCGTGAGAATATCTATTTATGTTATGCGAAACGATGATTTTTGACGTTACATATTTGACATGTCCTACTAGCTGCCATTAATGTAGTTCTCAAAATTCCGCTGATGTCGCATTCTATTCTGCGAATCCCAATAGTACTTTTAAATTACTAAAACTATGTAAGGAAGTTTAGCTCACTCAGATTTACAAATTATTTTCATGTAAAATGCTTACTTTACTCTTTAATCAGGTTATTGATTTCTCCAAAACTATACCATTAAACCATTAAAGCAATATTTCCCTTATACGTCTCCCCTCTTTAATAGGCTACTTGCGTGCCATTTTTTTATTTAATATTTTTGAAGAGACGATAAAAAACTTGCTACCCATATTTTTTCTTTTGGCAAAATTTTTATTAATTGGCCAGAAAAAAATTATTGAAATTTCAATATTTAAATTACCGCCATGTATGACGTAGAATTACGCCGAACCATGAATGACCGTAAAGCATTAAAATTGGTACATCCAATAACAACGGCATGTGCGGGTAATTTAAACATGACAGATCATCTGTTTGACGTTTGAATAATAGTTTGGAGGTTAATATTTTCGTTTGTCATTTTAATCTTGTACGAGTATAAGCTAAGTTAAAATCCTTCAAAATCCTACTTAACAAATCGAAATACGTAATAAAAGTAACAGAAACCACGCAAATTGTAAATCTCTTTCTCCAGTTCAAAATAATGGCGTCAAAGAAAATCTTTTCTTAATTTATTAAAAAACATATTTTTTTTGGAAATTAAAATTATATTTTATATTAGGGCAGCAGGAAATTACGAAAATTTTACATGTTCTGAAGTTCCAGTCACCACTCTGTATATTATTTAATCAATGATGTATTAGTTGTAACATCCTTATATCTTATAGATGACACATTTCTCCCGTTTTCTCCCATCTCCCCTTTGTCTATGACAAATTCCGACAATTATCACCATCTATTCGCATAACACGTTCTTCTATCCGTTGCGTCTGACCTATCATTCTACCCCGTCTTGTGAGAAATTAATGACATGGCTTGTGTTCGACCGAGTTCTTGCAGTGAATGCCTTCTGGCCCCCGATTTGAATTGGCAATGAGGACTGGAAATTCACCACGCGCTGTTTTTATTTCATTCAAGTATTGACCACATGAAAGATGACCGCAATTTGTTACCAATAGAATGGCTACTATTCATATTTTACAGTGAAGAGATACTCAAGGAATGAAAATGCAAAACATACTTGTTAGTTTTTAAAAAAAGGTTTTGGAGATTTTCCTTTTGTAAATAAATACATAAATAGATAAATATATCATCACGGCTTATTACCCATTGCTGGGTGTGCCAATCTGCTTTGTACATAGATATCGGTAATGATGAAATATTTGCACCGTGCGGGCGCTTACCAGGCGTCACCTCACGGGCACTCATTGCTGGCGTGGTGACCACATTTAAAATTGGAAATATTTGGCGTCGCTCAGGAATCAGGATCGAACCCGGTTCCCCAGATTCGCGACCTGGCACTCAGGCACGCGGCTACGAGACCCTATTTTCGATTTGTAATTATTGTGATTGTGCAATTGTTATGGTTTATGCACTGCCGACTAATGGCACACAATGTTTTTAGGTGGTTACCCATCCAGGTGTTAACTGTGTGAACTTTTCCTGACTCTAACTAAAAATAAGTCGACGAGACGAGTGTATGCTGTTTGGCAAAGATTACGACCCCTGCCCTTTTCTCAGAGAAGTTCATACAAATTCAAGTGTTAAAGATATGTGTATATTGATAAAGTTTTGTAAAATTTAAAAAAAATTTAGTAGTTAAATTGAGCATATAATTCAGGAGTCACATGACATGTTTTCCGCCAATCAACATTTAGAATCTCCTAGTTACATGTCTATCACACCTTATTTATATTCGTTACTAAGGGATTTGTTTTCTTTATTTGACATTGACAGTTAATATGAATATAAAAATGTGCGACAATCGTTGGGTTGATATCAACAACGATAAAAATAAGGCAATAATCAAATTAACCATGTTGTAATACAATGTATTAGTAGTTAGGTTAGCAACACACACAATGTGTCACAAAAATTCATTATATTCTTTCAATAAATATAAGCTCGAGATATGATTAATAATCCAAGATATTGCTCGTGAAACCGATGCAGCACATTTCACTCGTTCTTCGGACTCGTGAAATCTGCAACTCGGTTTCACTCGAGAATATCATCGATGATAATCATATCACTTGTTATATTACGTAAGATAATACATTTTTATTGGGGACTTTTTATGGTTATTATTGGTATTATTCTGGCGAAATGTCAATTTATGAGTATTTGCTACACAAGGATTAGCAAAATGTTTACAACTTTTAATGCTAAATTGTTAAATGTAACTTAGATGAACACATTTTAAAGGTAAATGTAAGTAATTAGGTATATTTGAACTGCTAAACCGATAAAAATGTGAATTTTCAGGTTATGATTGTAAATCCGTGTCATTTGAAATTCAGATCTTCTGATAACATGAAATATCCCTATAGTATTCAATTTTTTCACAAGATATAAAATTCATTTAATAAATTTAGGGAGAACTCGGCACAAAAAATCTTGGGTATCAGATTTCGAGAAACTACTTTGCAAGTGCCAGTATTGAAAATATAGTCACACTCGCAAAAGTCCAGTAAAGAGGTGCCAACTAAAATACAGTATTACACTTGGAAGTTATAAAAAATAAAAAATTGCAAAATATCAATTTTCGCCTATATTTATTGACCTATGTATTTTTTCTTAAATAACGGTACATGACTAAAATCTTCGAATCTGTGCCTCAGAGCAGAGGTAAACTGTATTGTCACATTTTTGCAAAAAATGAGTGTTGCGTACAATTGGACAACATTGTTCGTTCTATTATAAAGAATAGAGTTTTAAGACTCACATTCAAATTTAACCATATTTAAATAATGTTATGTCCACTACCACTTTGAGGGTAATAGTATAAATATAAAAATACTAATAGTGGTAATCATAAAAATTTATCATTTTTAATATACAATGGTGATAGTAACTCTGTAAAATCCAATTATCTATATTTTATTATTTAGTTAGGTTTCTTTTTATGTTATATTTCTATGTTATTCAGGGTAACCTATGCCTCCTAGGCTTATTCTGTAAAAATATCGTTATATAACAACTATATGGGGTGCCTGAGTGTCTGGTCGTGAATCTGGGGAACCGGGTTCAATCCCGACCGACGACAAATATTTCGAATTTTAAATGGCACAAAATTGACCCCTGTTGTGCACTCTCCACGCCAGCAATGAGTGCCCGTGAGGTGACGCCCGGTAAACGCCTGCACGGTACAAATATGTCATCATCATTACCGATATCTGCTTACAAAGCAGATTGGCACACTCAGCAATGGGTAAATATGCCGTGATGATTTATTTATTTATTTATTAATATAACAACTATCGTTATTTATAAATGTAATTATGTGATCCTGAACGACAATTTGTAAATATCGTATTCATTAAGTAATATCGTTATAAACGTCCTCATACCGTTTGTCACAACGACTTTAGCCAATGTTTTTAGAAAAGTTAGTAACTATTATTGTAAATTAGATTGTCATTGTAATGTCATTTTGCAAAAAAAATGACATTATTATTTTAATTATTATTTATTTATTGAGTAATATGTATAAATATCGATTATCAAATGGATTAATGTTATCCCATAAAAGACTTTCACGACCACAAACATTTCTTCTAAAATTTAAATATGGTTGTTAATTATATATTAGGGATCGACCGATACCGATATCGGTATCGGTATATCGGCCATATCGGTCTTCTTGGCCGATATCGGTATCGGCCTAAAAAAATATAAATTGCTTAATATTTCAGTTGCTAAGGATTTTTTAAAGGAAATTAAAACAGAAATACTAAATAAAAAACAAATCAAGTTTATTCTTATTCAAAATTTAGCAAAAAAGTCATTAAAAATGTAGAAGTAAAGTTACACACTTAGTTAAACAAATTAATATTTAAAGTTAAGTTTTGGCAAGTTGTAATGTAACAAAATTATTGCGCTTTCATAAACATTTCCAGCTGAAGAAAATAGCTGTTCACTAGCAACACTATTTGGCGGTGGTGCTAAATATATTATTGAAAATAGTATATTGTGTTATTAGGAGTAAAAGTGATACTGGATCATGGAAGTTTGCACGACGAGCGAAGCGAGTCGAACAATTGCATGCGAGGCACACAAAGACACTTTTATTCCGAATGACACATTGAATTTTTTTTTCAAACGACTACTTTTCTTTTTTTCGCTAATTCTATGTAGTTTCTATGGATATTTATTTATTTTATTTCTACGCCGTCGGAGTAGAAATAGCTAATTTCAACGCCGCCGGAGTAGAAATAGCTAAGCTTCTACCTTGTGAATTAAGTCACAAAAATGCCATTTCTACCACGTTTGAAAAAAAATGTCTTTTTTTGCATTTGCTCTGCATTTTTACCTTCCGTCACCTTTAGGTAAGGAAGGTATTGTCTTTGGTCAAAAAATTCGGTGGTGAGTTTTTGATGAATAAGCACGTTTTAGGGTCCCTAGAATACGATTTTACTATTTTTACGATGATGTCTGTATGTGTGTGTGTGTGTGTGTGTGTGTGTGTGTGTATGTATGTGTGTGTGTGTGTGTGTGTGTGTGTGTGTGTGTGTGTGTGTGTGTGTGTGTGTGTGTGTGTGTCTGTGTGTGACAAAATTTTCTAATGCGATAACTCTAATACTAGAATTTCAAAAATTATAATTCTTTCGTATTTCTCTTCGTCACATCCATGTGAAGAGCTGATTAGATTTTGGTTATAATTGGTCAACCGGAAGTACCCTCATTTGAAGATTTTAACAGTTTTTCTTGAAAAAACGATGTTAAATATCATTTTTTCACATTTAATGTTATTATAAATATTAAAGAATTATTTATTCTCTATACGATTTGAATGCATTTTATACTTCATATTAAATGGACATAGAGTTAAAAAATTATAAAGAAATTAAATATCATATATATTGGTCAGCTTTGCTATAACTCTGGAAACAGCTGCTACATTAAGAAAATTCTGATTGAAAGGTGTCAGTGTCAAGTGCAGTTGACAGTATGTTTATGTTATAATTTTACTGGAAATATGGGATCTTTTGTTAGAAACTTTCTGTATCGAATTTATATAAAATACATACAACTGCCTTTAAGGTAATGTACAAGAAATATAATCTTTTGCAAGGAACTTTCTGTATGACATTTATTCAAAATACATAGAACTGACGGAAGGTAATGTGCTGGCCACATCAGATTTTACTATTTTTACGATGATGTCTGTATGTGTGTGTGTGTGTATGTATGTGTGTGTGTGTCTGTGTGTGACAAAATTTTCTAATGCGATAACTGTAATACTACAATTCCAAAAATTATAATTCTTTCGTATTCCTCTTCGTTACAACCATGTGAAGAGCTGATTAGTTTTTGGTTATAATTGGTCAACCGGAAGTACCCTCATTTGAAGATTTTAACAGTTTTTCTTGAAAAAACGATGTTAAATATCATTTTTTCACATTTAATGTTATTATAAATATTAAAGAATTATTTATCTTCTATACGATTTGAATGCATTTTATACTTCATATTAAATGGACGTAGAGTTAAAAAATTATAAAGTAATTAAATATCATATATATTAGTCAGCTTTGCTATAACTCTGGAAACAGCTGCTACATTAAGAAAATTCTGATTGAAAGGTGTCAGTGTCAAGTGCAGTTGACAGTATGTTTATGTTATAATTTTACTGGAAATGTAGGATCTTTTGTTAGAAACTTTCTGTACGGAATTTGTATAAAATACATACAACTGCCTTAAGGTAATGTACAAGAAATATAATCTTTTGCAAGGAACTTTCTGTATGACATTTATACAAAATATTGTACATAGAACTGACGGAAGGTAATGTGCTGGCCACATCAGTTTTTTTATTTATGGTTAATGCGTGTAACGGTAACAGTATATCATTATAAATCACTTTTACCTCATTTATACAGCAAAAAATGTACGACAAAATTTTATGGCCGATATATCGGTATCGGCCGATATCGGCTATGAGTATATCGGTATCGGCCGATATCGGTATCGGCCACAAAAAATCGTATCGGTCGATCCCTATTATATATTTGATGCATGAATAAATGTTTTGTTACCTATTTTCCATTTCTTCCTGCACAAATATAAATAATAAATTAATTAACCCTTTCATTTGCTAACATTTGAAATTTACGGATTGAATAACGACAAGTGAATATTTATTGTTCATGAACTACTGAAAATAACGACAATACGATTTCAATATAACGACATTGGTTTTACAGAATACGCTTGTTGAAAACTATCGTTATTTAACAACTTTTTCATCATAACGAGGCGTTATGGTATAACGGCATTCTTACAGAATAAGTCAGTAAAACCAATAATTTCACCAATTCACCACTTTTGTATAAATTTATTAAAATTAAACCTAGTATGCGATGGATATTGTGTTTTTAAGGAGAAACAATTGCAATAATGGATAGTAATTTGCATTAGCCAATAAATAAAACTGTTTATTATTAATATTAGTGCGATTAGGTAATAATAATTTATTCATATGAATTTTTCGCAACTATCAATACCTAATCGCACAAAGCTAAAATGGTCTGTTAATGGGGTAACTTTTATTTCATTTAACTGACCAAATGGTATGATTTTTATGAAGAAAATATTGATAATAATATAAAATTTACCATCATTGATAAATATGAATGTACTTAAATGAATAAAGACGCGAACTCCCTCTTTCTTTTTTCCTCACCTACATCTACATCTTTGTCTGCGTTGACTTTCGGCCTAAGTCATCTTATCGGGGTCAGAGGTCATGAAGCCTTCAGGGCGTGGGAGGAGCGTTCAAACGCAACACGTTTCAGGCAGGACGCTACGAAGGCGTAGAAAGGACATGCAAGAAAAATATTTGTAATTGCAAATTGTAAGTTGCAATTAGGCTTAATAGTAAGTTGTATGTTGCAATTAGGCTTAATTGCAAGTTGTATGTTGCAATTTTGCTTAATTGTAAGTTGTATGTTGCAATTAGGCTTAATTGCAAGTTGTATGTTGCAATTAGGCTTAATTGTAAGTTGTATGTTGCTATTTTGCGTAATTGCAATTAAACCTAATTGCAACATAGAACTTGCAATTAAGCCTAATTGCAACTTACAACTTGCAATTAAACCTAATTGTAAGTTACAACTTGCAATTAAGCCTAATTGCTACTTACAACTTGCAATTAAGCAAAATTGCAACATACAACTTGCAATTAAGCCTAATTGCAACATACAACTTACAATTAAGTTGTACATATAACTTGCAGTTAAGTCTAATTGCAACATACAACTTGCAATTAAGCCTAGTTCCAACAGACAACTTGCAATTAAGCCTAATTGCAACGTACAACTTACAATTAAACCTAATTGCAAGTTACAACTTGCAATTAGACCTAATTGCAACATACAACTTGCAATTTAATCTTTATTGTATAGTTAAGTCTAATTGCAACATACAACTTGCAATTAAGCCTAATTCCAACATACAACTTGCAATTAAGCCTAATTGCAACTTATAACTTGCAATTAAACCTAATTGTAAGTTACAACTTGCAATTAAGCCTAATTGCAACATACAACTTGCAATTAAGCCTAATTGCAACATACAATTTACAATTAAGCCTAATTGCAACATACAACTTGCAATTAAGCCTAATTGCAACATAAAACTTACAATTAAGCCTAATTGCAACTTACAGCTTGCAATTAAGCAAAATTGCAACATACAACTTGCAATTATGCCTAATTGCCACATACAACTTGCAATTATAAATATTTTTCTTGCATGTCCTTTCTACGCCTTCGTAGGACGCACACAATTTGCATTCTAGAGAAGCCCTTTTCTCAATCTTGAAAGATATAAGGGAAGGGACATACATAGGACAGCGACAGAGAGTAGGGATATTATAATTATTGTGGACACAAGAGAGACGTTAATGACAAAAAAAAGTTAAAGATAGAACCGGGGGGTAATTCTTCAAGAAAGTATAAGGTACACATTATAGTATTAGGTATAAAGTAGAAATTCTTATTATAGAAAATAATATACTCGTATCTACTGCTTAAAACAAGAACAACCAATTTCAATTTTCAAACAAAATGAGATTGATTGCGTAAACATTAAAAAAGTGTATTTTATACAGGGTGATTCACGAATAGTGTCTGATTTAGCGCCTTTATTCCTGTAATATAAATTACCTTGTCATTTTTTGCAATCAAAGTTATAGGCGTTTTTTATTCAGATCGGTTACTTCCGGTTACATGGTAACCAAATTTTTTTCAGCATACCGGTTATTTGCAGTTACGTCAAACACGTAACCGCGGTATGCTGGGCGGTTACATGTCAGGTTACTATTGCTATCTTTTTCTAGCTGTCAAAACGTTGACATTTTGCCAGTCAGGTAACTTTCAGTAAAAATAGAAAATGGAATCTGTGATATTTTTTGTCAACTTATTTTGTATTAAGTCAATACGTTTAAATTAAATGTATCCCACTATGAATAAGATAAATATTCGACAAATGTCAAATAATTAATTTGATAGAAACGTCTGTAGTAACTTTTTTTATTCAAACCGGTTACGTGCGGTTAACCATATGTAACCTGGTTACATGAATAAAAAATCTGATGTGGTCAGCACATTACATTCCGTCAGTGCTATGTATTTTGCACAAATTCCATACAGAAAGTTTTTTTTTGCAAATGATTCCATATTTCCAGTATATTACTTTCAGTCAGTTCTATATGTATTTTGTACAAATTCCATACAGAAAGTTTCTTATAAGATTCTATATATTTCCAGTAAAATTATAACTGAAACATATTATGTAAATTGCTTTTTGACACTGACATTTGTCAATCAGAATTTTCTTAATGTAGTAGATGTTTTCATGTTTATAGCACAGCTGGCTGCTTTGTGAAATTTAATTTCTTTATAATTTTTTAACTCTATATCCATTGAATATGAAGTATAAAATGTAAACAAATCGTATAAATAAATAAATACATAAATATATCATCAAGTCATATTACCCATTGCTGGGTGTGCCAATCTGCTTTGTACGCAGATATCGGTAATGATGATGACGTATTTGTACCGTGCGGGCATTTCCCAGGCATCACCTCACGGGCACTCATTACTGGCGTCGAGAGAGCACCACAGGGGTCAATTTAGTGCCATTTAAAATTCAAAACATCTGACGTCGGTCGGGGTCGAAACCGGTTTCCCAGATTCGCGACGACACTCAGGCTCGCGGCCACGAGAATAAAATATTCTTAAATATTTATAAAAACATCGTAAAAGTAGTAAAATCATATTCTATAGGGACCCTAAAACATGCCTATTCCTTAAAAACTCATCATCAAATTTTTTGGCCAAAAACAATACCTTCCTTACTTTAAGGTGACGGAAGGTAAAAACTTCTTAAGTAATTTTGGGAAACGTCAAACCGAAGTGTGTCAAATTAATTGATTATTTTTTAAAATCGAAAGGCTCCAAGAGAAGAATTTTTTCACGATTAGACGCAAAATTGCGCGAAAGTTGGCCTCCAATTAAAAGACTAAAGTAGATACTTTGCAGACGATTTATACAAAATTTTCGCTTTCATAGATGTGACGATATAAGTGGAAAGTTACAAAAAAATCATAGAAATCGATTAGTCTTTCTGGTTGTGGAAACTTCGAATTGAATGTTACAGACCTTATATATCTGCATAGTTACAGCCCGAGCGCAGTTTATTCATAATCATTATCTTGTTTATTATTTGCTTTATCAATAAAACTCGAAAAAGTTCAAGATTTTGACATTTCCAAAAACAGTTAAAATTTGAACTATTTCGGCATAATAGGAGCATCAAAATACTTAAATGAAAAGTAACGTATTTGCACTAATACTTCAACGAAGACAATTTGTGTAACTGTTAATGAAGAATAATGAATTAAGAACATTACTAGAATTATTCCCATAAATATTAGACGTTTCCAAGTTTCGAAATCTGTAGAGAATTAATTGCTCATCTAATTATTAATTTAAATAGTGTTGAAACTTTACAAGAATTTATAATTACTTTTACTCCTTAAGGAAGAATATTATAAGCACGAGGAGAGGAAATGGCAACTATTAATTACAAAACAACGTCGATAGTGAAACTTAATTGCGGTACATTATACACATTCTTTATTCAAACTTTTAAACGCGTTTTTTTTTTACAAAAACTATTTTGCTTTAACACTGATTAGTTCACTAGATTTTAATTCCTTTGTGGAATTTCATTTGTTTTAGTTACAATTTTTATTTCTTATTCTACGTCCTCTACTTAATACAAACAAAAGTGTTTGTAATTATAAATAAAATGGTTTAAATATGTCTTTTTTTGACCATCATTGGGATCGCGTTTATTTTAATAAATACGAAGTCTGTTCAAAAAGTTCCCCATTTTAAAATATATTTTTCTGTTTTTTTAATTTTGCTGATTTTTATTTTTAAAAATAATATCTATAATAATACGAAATTTTGGTTGTGATTCCTTACCCTCTTGTTTATTATTATTATTATTATTATTTTTTTTTGTAAATTTTTTTCATCAATGTTAGATTTCGACAGTGCCGTAACTAGGGCGTGGCAAAGGTGGCACATGCCACGGGCGCAAAATTCTTAGGGGTGCAAAATTTAATCATTTATATGGTTTTAGATCAAATATTTCTAAAATGTATTTTCTAAATTTAACAAATAATTATCTACAGATAGGTCAGTCGGCAAGGTGCTTATTGTGGAAATAATTGGTGACAAAATGGCGTGAATTTTATTCTTTACTGGAACCTCCAAAAAGACATATTAATTTTGCAACCCTCTAGCGACCCCGGATTTTGCCGCCATCTTGGGTCAAAGGTGCAAAAATTGAGTTTTTAGCCATTTTCTTGAAAACAGTGACCCGTATCAAAATTTTTCATGAATACAATATTAATGTTCGTAATTTCCTGTACATAAAAGGATTCTTACATTTTTGACCTAGGATAAACCCTCAAAGAGTTATGTTAAAATATAGTTAACCAGAATAACAATACAAAAAAAAACAATGAAAAAAGCATGGAAATATGCGTAGTTTTAAATCCAATGTTTACATATTTCCTGATGAGTAAAAATTTCAAAGTTCAGATTTTGTGAGTATAACCTACATTAAATTGTATTCCAAAGAGCTACAATAAGAAAAAGTACATACTAAATAGTAAAAATCACCTTCCTGGTAAACAATACATTACTAAAATAGCTTCCAAATAGGGTAACTTTTATCGAATTCTAAATTAACCGACTTCGTATTTCTTATAGTTCTCAAAATTCCCATATTGGACACATTCTCCTAGACACCTTTATAATTTATATTAAGGCCCGGTATTTTCACTTTCGAATAAAGTTTCGAATAAGTATTCGTTAAAGATTAAAATATCGGTAGAGCAGTACTCAACAAGACACCTGTGCGCCGTGAAACTATCATTCGCTTGGCATTATTGGTTATATTTCAGCAATTAAGCTATGACAGTCTCCATGTTCTTCTTGCATTTGTGTAAAAAGCCGAATCCACCAAGTGGATACTAAATAAAGATGGGTGTATATATCTATATCATTTCAGACTCGTTCTCCTTGGTGAAGTTTGTGATGTCAAACTAAATCATAAACCTAAAGTTTGGACCTAGCAATGTTTAGCTTTATGATTTGGATTTAGAGACCCTAAAGTTTGAAGTGTTAATGGAGTCATTACATAATATGCGGCCAAAGTCTTTAAATCTAAAATATAAACCATAAATCTAAACCTAATTTGCATTGGTAATATACCTTAAGTAACATTAAATTTGCTTGAAGAATAGAATTAAAAATTAAAATTTTATTTAGGCAAGCAGTAAAAAAATAAAACGAAGCTAATATTAATGAGGTCTATGACCTTCAACCTTTTAGATAATAATTCCTTTATAGAAAAAATGTAATAATAGAGAAACGTAAAATTTTCTAATTCCACCCTGTCGCTTTGAACGTAATAATTCACTTTCGCTGATTCTTTGTGATTTTCCATCGTAAAACTCCTAATGGTGGTAGCCCGCTTTGTGATTCACCAAGAATAATTTAGGCAATTTTCTTTTTGATTTTCTTTTGAATGGAATAGTACTGAGATTTCTTTTCTTTTCAAATATTTTCTTTCAAAATTTTGGCTTGTATGCTTAGAAAAATAATTATTAGGATATAAAATTTTATTATAATCTGGAAGGTCGTTATATTTAATGAAATTTTCGGTAAATCTGCCGGGTTTTGGAGCGAATTTCTCGTAACTCAGTCGATTGAATGGAAACTTTAAATTTGGTTTCTGTTCTCTTGACTTTTATCCACCCTTGAACGATTTAATTCGTTTTACTACCCCTATTCATTTTCATACAGCGGGAATATTTTACATCGGTAAAGGTGGGCTATTGATTTGCACTTTTTGCTCTCGTTCGACGAAGAATGAAATATTTTACAAGAAGGGATGAAACTGTTGAAATTAAGACATTTAAAGGAGTTTAAAATCCTTGCCATTTGTATTTAAAACAGGAGATTAATGAAATGGTCTGATAATGATAAGAAATCTAAATTTTAGAGCATAATATTTTACTGTTTTATGTTCTTCGTTAGCTTTTTACCTCCCGTCATACCGTAGGTAAGGGAGGTAATGTTATCGGTTCAAAAATTCTGTGGTGAGTTTTCAGTGAATAAGCACGAATTAGGGTCCCCACAACACGTTTTTACTATTTTTACGATGTATGTGTGTGTGTGTGCGTGTGCGCGTGCGCGTGTGCGTGCGCGTGTGCGTGTGCGTGTGCGTGTGCGTGTGCGCGTGTGCGCGTGCGCGTGCGCGTGTGTGTGTGCGTGAGTGCGTGCGTGCGTGCGTGCGTGCGTGCGTGTGTGTATGTGTGTGACGACTTTTTTCATCCACGATACTCTTATAACAAATATATCTATTTTCCGTATTTAAGCTTCCTGCATTCATATAACGAGTTGATTAGATTTTGGGTAAAATTGGATAAATGGTAGTGATACTTTACTTGAAGCCCATAACAGTTTTTAATGAAAAACTATATTAAAATATAATCCAAAAATTTACAATTTTAGTATTTAAGACTTTTATATCATGGGAAACAACATATTAGATTTTGGCTAAAATTAATCAACCAGAACTGATACTTTATTTAAAGCTCTGAACAGATTCTCATGAAAAATATATTATGATATATTCCAAAACTTGTCAAATTTAGTATTTACGACTTTTATATGAAGGGAAACAACATATAAGATTTTAGATACAATTCATAAACCGGAAGTGATACTTTATTTGAAGCTTTGAACAGATTTGTTTCATTTACAATGTATATTCATATTTGTCAATAAATTTTATTACTTTCATTATTATTTACTACCTAATTATATACTTGACAGATAAATTAACCGAATTTTAATGTTGCCTAGCAACGCTTATTTACTTTTCAAGCACTAGTGCGTGAAAAGTACTTTTCACACTCTAGTGCTTGAAAAATGACACTTTACACACTGTAATCAGTGCGTGCAAAGTACTTTTCACGCACGGTTGTAGGATAAATATATTATGATATATTCCAAAACTTGTCAAATTTAGTATTTAAGACTTTTATATAACGGGAAGCAACATATTAGATTTTGGCTAAAATTGATAAACCGGAAGTGATATTTTATTTAAAGCTCTGAACAGATTCTCGTGAAAAATATATTGATACAATTCAAAACTTTTTAAATTTGGTATTTAAGACTTTTATATTAATGAGAACGACATACATGTTTTCTAAAATCGATAAACCGAAAATACTACTTTGCAAGAAGATATAAACAGATTTTCTTGAAAATATATATATATAGGTACCGGGTGGAACATCATACCTGTGTACATAGGCGATTCATATGAGAAAAACAGTTTCTTCGTGCCCATTGCTCCCCAAATTATTTTAGACAAAAATGCTTCAAATAAATGTTGTAGAGCATAAAATTCTGCATCTAAATCAATAAACAGAATTACTTTTACATGCTTTGTAACGACAGAAATTAAATAAGAAAATATTGAAAATTACGTTGAAAATATCAAATAGCCATGGAATTGAAACAAAAATAGAAACAAATAAATGTCTGACGTTTGACAGATAAATAACTAATTTGACGGTAAAATATCAAAATGAATTCAGTTTATTCTAACGAAGAAAGGGTTTTTATAATAAAAACTTTTTATAGTGGAAATTGTTTACGTATAGTTAGAGATTTATTCGCCGTGAAATTTCCAAATAGGCCAATTCCAAGCGCTACAACAATACGCGCGTATGTTCAAAAATTTGAATCCACGGCAAGTGTTGCGGCGGAAAATAGTACAGGTAAATTTAAATTTGAATATTTTTTAAGAGATTTACAAACAAATCATATCTTTATTTATAGGAAATAAAAATAATCGCATTAATTTAGAAAACGAACAAAGAGTTCTGGAATTAATAAATTTTAATCCTAAATTAAGTTCAAGAATAATAGCGCAGGAATGTGAGATTGCTCATTCTACTGTATTGCGCATTCTTAAAAAACATAAATACCACCCTTATAAGATGCAATGCCATCAAGACATTTCGCCCATTGATGAAGAAAGTAGGCGAGTTTTTTGTGAAGATATGCAAGAACGAGCAAATCGGGATCGTGATTTTCTTCCATCTATTTGCTTTACCGATGAGTGTACTTTTACATTAAACAATGAACCAAACGTTCAAAATGATAGGCACTGGGCTCTAGAAAATCCAAGATTAAATGTTACCACCAGAACGCAATATCCTCAAAAAATTAATATTTGGGCAGGCATTTTTAATAGCAATATTATTGGACCATTTGAGATCGTTGGCAACTTAAATTCTGAAACATACTTAGAACTCTTGATTAATGAGATCGGCCCTGCATATTAATATTAATTCATTGAGAGAAGCTATCATGGAGGAGAGCGCCTTAATCACAAATAGGCAGCTCGCTAATGTAAGAAATTCATTCTACAATAGACTTGGTTATTGCTTGGCTGAAAACGGAGGATTATTCGAATATTTGTTTTAATAATAAATTGTAGTGATTATTTTATTCAGAGAATTACTGTTTGAAATTTGAATTGTAGTAGATAGGTCTTAATGTTTACATGAATTATTTCCAATTTAAAAAGATTTTCAATAAAAATCCTATAAAAAATAAATATTTCATTGAAATGTACAATTGTCGTAATAATAGGTATGGAGATTTTTGTATGAATTTAATTTACCTATTTATTTGTTTCTATTTTTGTTTCAATTCCATGGCTTTTTGATATTTTCAACGTAATTTTCAATATTTTCTTATTTAATTTGTGTCGCAAAGCATGTAAAAGTAATTCTGTTTATTGATTTAGATGCAGAATTTTATGCTCTACAACATTTATTTGAAGCATTTTTGTCTAAAATAATTTGGGGAGCAATGCGCACGAAGAAACTGTTTTTCTCATATGAATCGCCTATGTACACAGGTATGATGTTCCACCCGGTATATATATATATATATATATATATATATATATATATATATATATATATATATATATATATATATATATATATATATATATATATATATATATTAAAACATGATTCAAAACTTCTCAAATTTGGTATTTAAAACTCGTGTATAATTTGAAACAATATTAGATTTTGACTATACCTATATGATAAACCGGAAGTGGTACTTAATTTGGAACTCTTAACAAATTTTCGAGAAAAAACATAATAAAATATAATCCTAAATTTGGTATTACAGACTTTTCTATTTATTAGAACAAATTAGATTTTGTTTACAAACGATCAACCGGAAGTGATACTTTACTTAAAGCTCATTGCTTTTTCAAACATGGAATTGACGGGAAGTCATTTGTTGGCCACATCAGATTTTTTTTATTAAGTTTCTGGGTGCCAAAATATTGGTGATATACAGAATGTGGCCTACAAACTTTTTTTTGGAGGTACAACATAATTTCAATTTTTAAATCATGTAATTTTAAACACACCTCTTGAAGGCGATGGCCCCCGTTCTCTATGCACTGATGCAACCGATTTTTTGAAGCTCTTCAGACATTCCAACATGTCCACCGGAATGCGAGCTACTTCCTGCCGAATAAGATTCTTCAGCTGAAGCAGGGTTTCAGGGCAGTGATTGTAAACCTCAGCCTTTGAGATATCCCCTCACAACTCTAACGCCGTATGATTTCTCTTTATGGGGATATCTCAAGGCAGAGATTTGCAAACACCACCCTACAACACTGCTTCAGCTTAAGAATATCATTCGATAGGAAATAGCCCGATTTCCGGTGGATATGTTGGAAGGAGTAGAGAGGAGCTTCAGAAATCGTTTGCATGAGAGCATAGAGAACGATGATTGTCACCTCCAAGACGTTTTGTTTAAAACAGCATGATTTAAAATTTGAAATTAAGTTATTTTATTATCCACCCTGTACAACGTATAAATAACTACAGAGTGATCAAAAATGGCCGAAAGTCATGTGACAACTTTTGTTCCAAAATAACGTCAATATTATATTTCAATTTTCCATAATTCATCAAAACTATATCCCATATATGACAGATTATGGCAGGTCATGACATTTATGAATATCATTGCAGGACGTTGATTCATTTGATGTTTGTTTCGCATACCTTCGTGAAAAATCTTTAAGTAATTTCTTATCATTATTTTAAAGAGGAGCATGGCATATTTCTTCTTGGAGCATATTTTCATTCGGATGAACATAAAGAAGACGGATTTTTAGGATTATTCTTATGACAGCTAGCAAACATCGAAAGGTACGCACATGGAAATAGTAATGCTGTTATACTAAGTAAGCGGCAAATGTCAAAATCGTATGGAGTGGCACACTTCAGCGATTTTTGATCACTCTGTACAATGACAGCGTAGCAAGTAATGACAATGATGTGGCCAACACCAAACTACCCGCTATTTAATTTTTATTAATTTAAACATACATACTTACATATTTAGTTATTGCGGAAACTGTATTAAGATCCAGTCCATATAACTATGGTTCTATTTACTATTTTCTTTTTAAAACGTTACTATTATTCTTTGACAGTGACATTTATCTAACAGGTACATACATATGAGATATCAACTGTGTAACCAAGGAGTTTTGCTTATTTAAAGCGTAGGCTCCGGGATTAAAATTATAGATAATTTTATAAATTTATCCATAAAATATATAGAAAAAGTATTTATGCAAATCTGTAGAAAAGTTAATAATCTTTAATTTTTATGATAACCCAAATCTTGGAAAAATAACATTTGAAGGTATTTTACGAAGAAAATCTATTTTGAGCTTCAAGTAAAATGCCATTTCCGGTTATCTGATATACACCAAATTCTAATGGGCTTTTCCCATATTAGAATAAGGTAGAAATACAAGGTTTCAAAATTTTCAGAATGATAGTATTTGAGTTAGAGTGGAGGATCAACACATACATACACACAGACATCATCGTGAAAATGTTAAAATTGGATTCTAGGGACCTTAAAACGTGGTCATTTACCAAAATCTCGATATGCGATTTCTAGCACGATCCCTATACCTCCCTTACCAAGGGTAGCGGGAGGTAAAAAAACGAAGAAAGTTAGGAACTAATTTTGAGCTCACATAATCACAAGAGGAAATTGCCTCTAAATGCTAAAAATTGGTTTGATTCATAGATTTGCACTCACACATTAAAAATTGATTGATGTTTGCTTTTCTATAAGAAAACAATGGAGACACGTACCTGTAACAAAAGAAATAATTTATATAAATAAAATAAGTACATAAGTATTTGGAATAGAGTAGATGTGACATGTAGGCATCATAAACTCGAATATTTTAAACGAATAACTTTTTAAATCTTTGTTAGTTCCTATCATATGGTTTTAAAGTCTAATTTTAATACAAATGACAAATTTACTAATTTGTTACTATGATAGAAAACTTATTATTCCTGATTACTCGTATTTGCTTTCAACGACCGGTAGCTGCATTTATAAATGCTTTGCTACCGGCCTAATATCGAAAATATCTATAATTCGCCCCGCGAAAATAGGTTATACAATATTCTATTTGTTGTGAATTGGGGCATAAACAAGGCGTCATATAAATTAACAATGAACACATCACATATTACTATATATAATAGACTACAGTCATCTCGTATTTTGATGTTCTATTTCTAATTACACTTGATATTATAATAATTATTGCCCATAGCTATGTAATCGTATGTTATGTGTGGAGACTAGAGACTAGTATACGATCCACAAAGTCAGGAAACGGTGAACAGGGTTAGTACCAGAGCGTAAGATAATTAATTACTTTGATAATGAATTACAGTTTCGTTACTATGTATTATCAGACATTTGTAATTAAAAATTTCGATTATAATTACCAGGTGTTGGCAGTGGCACATGAATAACCAGAACTTGATTATAATTAATGTTAATAATTATTATTAATTGTTATTTCATCAAATCATAATAAAGGGGATGTTGATACATTTACTGCAGAGAAAGTCTTTCGAATTTTATAATTTTCTTTCCCCTTGTTTAACTGTTTTTAATTATTTATAGGTTTTTTTTCTATTTTTACCTCCCGTCATACCGTAGGTAAAATATATTATAATTAATATCTCGTAAATGAAATGAGATAGAATAAAGTCTTTAAGGGCGCAAATCAGCGCAAATTGGGCGCTAATTATTGGTATAAAGAAAAAAATAATACGAAGTACTTTTGGTGCTGCTGTGAAGTTGACACTTAAAATAGTTAATTGTTAATATCTCTTAAATAAAGATAAAACAAAAATTTTTAGGGCGCAAATTGAGCGCTAATTATTAGCAAAATTTCAGAATTTGCGCTCACATTTTTTGTGCTAACTTCACGGACCTGTAGGTAAGGGAGGTAATGTAAACGTGCCAAAAATTCGATGGTGAGTTTTCACTAAATAAGCAGGAATTAGGGTCCCCACAACACGTTTTTATTATTTTTACGATGTGTGTGTGCGTGTGTGTATGCGTGTGTGTGTGTGTGTGTGTGTGTGTGTGTGTGTGTGTGTGTGTGTGTGTGTGTGTGTGTGTGTGTAACAAAATTTTCGTGTACGTTAACACTAATACTACAATTCCAAAAATTATAATTTTTTTGTATTCCTCTTCGTTGCATCCATATGAAGAGCTGATTAGATTTTGGTTACAATTGGTCAACCGGCAGTACCCTCATATAAAGATTTTAACAGTTTTTCTTTAAAAAACGATGATAAATATCATTTTTCTTCAAGCGTATTATAATATTCATATTGTGTTACTGTACACACACTATAGAAGACATTCATTGTCTTACTAGTACAAAAATGTTGTTATTGTTGTACTAGTAAAAAAATGTTAGTTTGTTTGTTCACCGCTAGCGGCGGCATTCGTCACAGCAACAAAGATTATATCGAAAATTGTTATTTGACAGTTGTATCGTTTTTGTTTTGTAGTGTTCACAGCCAGCTTTGGCTGAAACTGCAAACACTACAAATAAAAAATGATAAAAAAAATGTCAAAAAAATCTTTGAAACACTTGAAGAAAAAATAGTATGTCATTCGGAGTAGAACGCCCTTTTTGTGTTTTACCCAGCTTGCCTAGCCTCGGCTAGCGCCTCGGCCGCAACAGCTGGGTTCAACACAAAAAGACCGCTTTCTACTCCTAATAACATAATATACTATTTTTCACATTTAATGCTATTTCTAATATTAAAGAACATTGTATTCTCTATACGAATTGACTGCATTTTATACTTCATATTAAATGGATATAGAGTAATAAAATTATAAAGAAATTAAATTTCATAAATTAGCTAGCTATGCTAGAATAAATAAATAAATAAATAAATATATCATCACGGCATATTACCCATTGCTGGGTGTGCCAATCTGCTTTGTACGCAGATATCGGTAATGATAATGACATATTTGTACCATGCGGGCGTTTATCAGGCGTCACAGAAACGGCTACTATATTAAGAAAATTCTGATTGAAAGATGTCAGTGTCAATTGACATATTCGTAGTATATTTGTGCTATAATTTTACTCGAAATATAGGATATTTTTGTTTGAAACTTTCTGTATGGAATTTGTATAAAATACATACAACTGTCGGAAGGTAATAAGAAATTTAGAATCTTTTGCAAGAAACTTTCTGTATGGATTTTATAGAAAATACATAGGCATTTACGAAAATTCTACCGGCAGATACCGCATCTACCGACTGTGTTCGAAAACACGAGTGATAAAAAGTTACCGTGTTTGAAAATTGTACAATATCTACCAGATCCATCTACCGGATTCATGAAGAGTCTAATCTCGAAAAAAGCTAGTGATGCAAAGCGAAGCGTACGCGTTAAAAGTGGAAATGTGTTCAAAGTATGACTGCTCAGTTTGTTAACTATACTATTATTCACGAAAGATGGCTATTCAAGGTCATTTGTTCGAAGAAAGAATACACATCACTTTACCGCAGTAGCTTAGCAACATTCTGTTTTAGAAAGAGAAAGATTATTTGATCTATGTCTATGTAACTTATGTGGTGTGACAGATATACGTAAATAGTGGCATTACTTTCTAACACACGTATGTCGTAGAATTACACATACCTAATTATCTACTACACTGCCCTGTGTGCTAATATGTAGCCAGTGGCGTTGCCGTTTAAATCAAATTATTATTCCTTGGTTTATAGTTGTCTATGTTTTTGAATTTTGCAAAAACATAAGTGAAGAACATAAATCTTTCAGAAAGGCATTATTTAGAAGCAAACATAATTTTCAAATAAATTACTCTTATGTTTTCAGTTAAAATGTGTCCATAAATATTTCATGTTGCACGCCTATGCATACGAAATGCACTGAAGTTATCTGCAAGTAATATTATATCAGACGACTTACAAATGGCCTTGAATAGTCATCTTTCGTGAATAATAGTTTACATTAAATTTCTAGCCTATTTCAAATTTTCAATTTTTTTATAGGTTATGGATCTACCCCTGTTTACCACTTGCGTTCTTAAAGTATCGATTCCGGTAGCTATAACCTGATAAACAGCTGTTTACCGGTAACAGTTCACCGGTAGAATTTTCGTAAATGCCTCAACTGATGGAAGGTAATGTGCTGGCCACATCAGATTGTTTAATGCAAATGGTGCATCTCATTTGAAATATGAATAAAATTAAAACAATGGAAATAAATAGATACATTACATATTCATATTCATACATGAGGGTGGGGCATGAATGGGGCGAAATAACTCAATCGTGCCTATGAACATTGTAATACTTAATGCGGACCTGTACACAGAACAATCTTATATTCCTGGTACATCCCGCAATATTCAAATTTGCCAATTAACCCACATTTCATCCGTATTTATCTCCGCTTGCAAATCAATCGCTTATTAATTCTTTTCTGTGGATAATGAAAGCTCAGCGTCTTTCCATTGCTAATCTTCCAGTGGCGTGGAAAGAGTTTAAATATTTGCTTTGGATCTGGAAGAAGTGACGAGTGCAGATTGACTCGATTAGATGCCGCTGGCTCTGTGCGATTCAGCTGCCGAGAACGAGAACATCGGGTAATATGGAAATTGATGTGATAATGCCGATTTGAGATTTGTAATCTGATTGAGAACGTTTGCTTTTGGGATCGGGAAGAGGGTGTTAAATGCTGTTTGCTTTCAAATAAACCACAAGAGCAAAGATAGTTCAATGATAGTGATCACTTCGTATTCTTAATCCAACTATGTTGGTATAAATATATACTGTAACTTTTTTTATTTAATTGGGTGAAGTGTAAATAAAATACAATTATTATTAAATAAAATAAAGGTTTATTACTATAACTAAACATTAAAAAGGTATTAAACAATGGCGATTACTAATATTGAAGTATTATTAAAAACTAATTAAGACTAAAACTACAATTAACTAGATAACACTAAAGCCTCATTCACAACACGAAATTAGTGGTTAGTATTACTAGTTACGGTTAGCGCAGAAAGCTTGACATACGTAGTTGTACTAGAACGTTCTCAATAATGAAATTAGCGCAGCGTAGGCCTGCGCTAATTTCAGTTAGCGCAAGAGTTTGTAAACTTCAAACTTATTGTTAGTAGTTAACAGAATAGCCAATAACAGAACAGAGTAGAAAGAAATAGATATATTGTAGAAAAGAAAAGATGTTAGACATTTGTTAAGGTTTGAGGTTGACAGTTATTTTTAAAAGACATAAATTACATTTGTGTTAAATTGAAGTAGAATTCCATACTGACTTTATTAGCAGGTATGTCATAAATAAACATTTTGTACAAAACAAGTTGTATAAAAATACATTAATATCAGTTTTGTTGGTTGTAAGCAATACAAACTTCTTCTCTTGAACTTTTTTATACAACAAAAATGAAATATATTAAATAATAGTTAAATCCGCTAAACAAGAAGTAGGTATTTAAATTAAACCAGATCTTAAATTTTTTGGATCCAATATACTATTTTACCAACAAAAATAGTTATTCGGAACTCGTTAATTTCATGTATTGTGAACGCTGTTTACCAATCCTTAACTACTAATTATAACCACTAACCATAACTACTAACACTAACTACCAATTTCGTATTGTGAATGAGGCTTAACACTGTTTATTTATTTAACCAAGTAACACTACTATTTATTTCCACAATATTACTAATTATTTATTTCACTACGCGTTCCAATCTTAGACTGCCTATCTGTTACAGACTCTTTTAGACTGTTTACGCGATATGTATATCACTATATTTATATCACTATATATCACGTTCAACTGTCCGCCTACCGACCTCCACAGCGTCTCAACTGACTCAACAGTGTCTATACATATATTCAACTGCTCGGACAGAAGTCACACTTTCACCTCACTATCTGTCTATTTATGTAACTCTCTCTCTCTCTACCACAGACTGTCTGTATGCCACAATGGGCTACTTGCGTGCCATTTTATTATTTAATATTTTTTGAGAGACGATAAAAACTTACTACCAATATTTTTTCTATTGGCAAAATTTTCATTAATTGGCCAGAAAAACATTAATGAAATTTCAATATTTAAATTACCGCCATGTATAACGTAGAATTACGCCGAAAGTAATAACATCGGTACGTCCAATAGCAACGGCATGTGCGGGTAATTTAAACATGACAGATCATCTGTTTGTTATTATATTACAAGAGGTGGTCTCCTGTGGATCCCTGTACTGCGACCTGTAGATCTATTGTACCCTCCAGATTTACTCCTATTCTAGGAGTCCTGTTTATTTAATAAACTCCAGGGTTTTCTTCAGACTTAAATCTTTTAGCATATCCTGCTGGATCTTTTCTGCCCCCAGGATATTATATCTGCTGCTCGTAAAGGCTTCACAGTGGCATATAAGGTGCTGAGGGGTTTCTTCCTCTTCATCACACCCCCTGCATGTTGGTTCTTGTGTTAGTCCCATCGTGTGTAGGTGTTTGTTTAGTAGACATTGTCCTGTTAGGAGTCCTGTTATTAATCTAACGTCTTGCTTGCTCATTAGGAGTAAACGTTCCGTTCTTTTCTTGGTTGGTTCATTTAGGAAAAGCTTTGAGTGTCTCTGCCCTGGTGACTCCAACCTGTGATTCTTGTGCCATTGATTCAGCAATGTTTTTATTTCCAGCGATCATCTGTTTGACGTGTGAATAATAGTTTGAAGGTTAATATTTTCGTTTGTCCGAGTATAAGCTAAGTTAAAATCCTTCAAAATCCTGCTTAACAAATCGAAATACGTAATAAAAGTAACAGAAACCACGCAAATTGTAAATAATAAAGAATAGAGACAGTGACAGAAAAATTAACTAATGTCAAAATCATATTAAAACTCGCACTCACTCGCCATCTACAGGTTACATTCTTAAATATGCATCCCTTTCTCCAGTTCAAAATAACGACGTCAAAGGAAATCTTCTTTCTTAATTTATTAAAAAAACATATTTTTTAAAAAATAAAATTTTGTTTTTACATACGTTTTCAACATTACTTTAGGTATATAGTGATAGATATCAGATTTTCAGTACCACGCAAGTAGCCTATTCTTCAACACCACTGCCGAGTATCCACTTCCACTTGCCGTTACTGTCCCCATATACCTAGCTTTCCAATACTCGTCAACACTACCAAGTATTCACATCCGTAGCTATCGCAGTTAACCAGTAGTAACTTCCCGATGTATATATGCATAATATTAGGTAAATGTTTCATTTTTGAAAGAAAATTCAACATTTTTTCTTTTTGGTACGACCCCATTGTTATAAACAGTAAAACCTGCTAGACTAAGAATAAAATACGTAACATTGGATATTTTTGAGTATACTATTATTCACGAAAGATGACTATTCAAGGTCATTTGTTCGAGGAAAGAATACACATCACTTTATAGTAGTAGCTTAACAACATTTTGTATTAGAAAGAGAAGGGTATTTGACCTATGTCTATTTAATTTATTTGGTGTGACAGATTTACGTAAATAGGGGCATTACTTTCTAACACACTATAAATAATAATGACATATGTCGTAGAATTGCAGATATCTAATTATCTACTACACTGCCCTCTGTGCTAATATGTAGCCAGTGGCGTTGCCGTTTAAATCAAATTATTATTCCTTGGTTTATAATTGTCTATGTTTTTGAATTTTATAAAAACATAAGTGAAGAACATAAATCTTTCAGAAAGGCATTATTTAAAAAGAAATATAATTTTCAAATGAATTACTTTTATTTTTTACAGTTAAAATGTGTCCATAAATATTTCATGTTGCACGCCTACGCCTATGAAATGCAATGAAGTTATCTGCAAGTAATGTTATATCAGACAGTTCACAAATGACCTTAAATAGTCATCTTTCATGAATAATAGTTTAATTTAAATTTCTTCGTAAATGGACCTTTTCAATTTAAAGAGAGAGAAGATATGGGCAATGGGGATCTGCGCATAGTAAGAACAACTGAGATCTATGGCGTTTGTTTCTAAAAAATTTAGACGTAGGTAAAATGTGAGAATATCTCAGATAACTTTAAAAAATCTTATCGAAATAAGTTACAAAAGCTTTTATTGAAGTTAAAATGTCTAACGATGCATATTTTCACTGAGAATACAGATATTTTAATGACTGCAATATTTTTGACGTTTCGTTTGACAGCCCAACTGGCAGTTGTTCGCGCCATTTTCTTACTATTTGCAGCGATAGAAAGAGATAGCCGTTAAATTGAAAAGGTCCATTGTTTTCCAGATATCAGCGAAAAGCCGATTTCTTGACCTTTGACCTTGAATAATTTTTTAGCAGAAGTAGGATCGATGAGGACTTTTGACATTTCATTTATGATGATGTACCAATTTTTCCTAAGTTTAAACTTTTTCTTGTCCATTTTCACTGAACTGTTTTGGAGTGTAAGTATATTATGGTTCAGTTATCGAAACAACCTTAAGCGACTGAAAGATAATACATTGAGACAAGTTCAAGTCTCCAAATGAATTAAAATCGCTCTTCAGATTACAAAATTAGACTGAATAGTATCCACAGTTCGAGAATATATTGTCAGAATGGAAGTTTTCCTCTTTTCCTCAATCTAGTAAATTTTCATTGATCCTTTTTCTTCCTTTGTGTGTCTGTAAGAGAAATCAGGTGTTCGGTGACCGTGCCACCTCGAAGCTATTGGCTTGTCTCGCGACACATTTGATCCATGAAGTGTGACAGCTTCTAGCTAGCTAGCGCCATAATACGCGGCTTGTACTGATAACAGCCTTCACGACTTCTTGTTAGTGAGTGTCGTGCTGATATTGCCTTCCAGCGACAATTACATTTTCTAGCTATCATAAAATTGTTTCAAGAAAACGTATTAGTGTAACACACGTTTATTTGTAATGTCAGAAGTTTAAGGATATTATAAATTTATTTTATTTCAAATGTAAAGTGAATTAATAAACCAAATAATGTTTATATCATTGAAAAGAAAAAAAAATGAAAATATTTATAGGGTAAAAATCATATATGCATTCCATTTAAAAAATTGTAGTTTGTACTATTTCTTGAAAATTTACCAATAGAAAAAATATTTTTGTACGCCACTGCATAGACAATATAATATTGCAACATTTTGAAACATTTTTCTCGATGACTGATAGTTTACGAGTTATTTTAAATAGAAAAAAAATCTGGTGTGGGCATCACAATACCTCCAGCCATTTACAGCCCAAGTCACAAAAAAGATTAAGTTAATCCTTATTTTTGGATTAGCGAATTTTACTCTAATTTTGACAGTTTATTTCTTAAAATATAGTCTAATTTAATCCAAGTAACCACCTTTTTTTAAACCCCTCAACAGGATTAAATCCCAATTACAGAGTGGGTTTACATGCACACACATCCATGCCTTAGTTGGATTCGAACCCATGACATGAGGCGTTGCTCTAACCATTGAGCCACCGGAGCTATAATAAAATGAAGATTAAATTTTAAATACCGGGATAGAATAGAATTCACTAATCCAAAAATGAGGATTAGCTCAAATATTTGTGAATCGTTAATTTTTATTAATCCAAATACATACCTACATATATACTTATGCTGGAAACTGTATTGAATTCCTTTTCTATTGTTCTATTTACTTTTTTCTTTTTAAAACGTTACTAATATTATTTTGAAATGATTAGTTCTTTGATAGTGACATTTATCTGTCAGTTACAAACATTTGAATAACTGTGTTTTGTTTGTTTAATGCGTAGGCACTGGGATATAATTATAGATAATTTTATAAATTTATTCATAAAATATATAGAAAAAGTTTTAATGCAAATCTGTAGAAAATTTAATAATCTTTAATTTTTATAATAACATTATTCTCGAAAAAATAACATTTAAAGGTATTTTTCGAAGAAAAATTATTTTGAGTTTCTAGTAAAGTGCCATTTCCGGTTATCCGATTTTCACCAAAATCTAATGGGGTCTTTCTATTACAGAAAAAGTTTGGAATACAAGGTTTCAAAATTTTCTGAATGATAATATTTGAGTTAGAGTGGAGGATCCACACATACACACAGACATCATCGTGAAAATGTTAAAATTGGATTCTAGGGACCTTAAAACGTGGTCATTTACCAAAATCTCGATATGCGATTTTTAGCACGATCCCTGTACCTTCCTTACCTTACCAAGAGTAGCGGGAGATAAAAATTGTAGTTTGTACTATATCTTGAAAATTTACCAATAGAAAAAATATTTTTGTACGCCACTGGATAGACAATATAATATTGCAACATTTTCATTTGAAACATTTTTCTCGATACCTAACTGATAGTTTACGAGTTATTTTAGATAAAAAAATCTGATGTGGACACCACACGACTTCCTTGTACGCAAGATCAATATGAAGTATAGACCCAATTATAAAATTGCACATATTTGACGTAATTTGACATTAACATCTATTCTTTATTTTTTTGTTATTTTTTGTCCTAATCCATAGCAATCTTCATCACAAAAACCAAAAAGTATATAAGTTTTAAATTTACATATCTCGCTTATACAGAGGGCTAATTTAATAATACTTGATGTGCTAGACGCAGAATTTAATTCTCTAAAACTCTTATTTGAAGCATTTATTTCTAAAACTGTTAACAACTTTAGGTAATATATCACTTCCGGTTAGCCTGTTTTAACCAAAATCTACTATGTTATTCCAAATGACATAAATCAAATTTGAAAAGTTTTGGATTATATTTTAAAATAGTTTTTCATTAAAATCTATTGTAGGTTTCAAATAAAGTACCATTTCTGGGAATTATGTAATGACCAAAAAGGGAGGTACATAACTAGATAACATTATAGCAGTCCTAAATACAACATTTCAACTTTCTACAGCTAACCGTTTTTGAGTTATGTGAGATACGTACGTACGTACGTACAGACGTCACGACGAAATTAGTCAAAATGGATTCAGGGATGGTCAAAATGGATATTTCCGTTGTAATCTGAACACCGAAATTTTTCGTGATTGCAATACTTCCTTTACTTCGTACAAGGAAGTAAAAAGTAACCAAAATTAGTTTTCGCCATGACCTATGCATATTTTTGCAAAAACAGAAACACCACTAAAATGGCCCCCTAATACTTTTTTCCTATTACAACGAAGTTGTAGCACGTACAGTTTTCGAGAAGTGGTACTTAATTTGGAGCTCTTAACAGATTGTCGAGGAAAAACAATAAATCCAAAATTTCGTATTACAAACTTTTCTATTTATTGGAGCAAATTAGATTTTATTTACAAACGATCAACCGGAAGTGATACTTTACTGAAAGCTCGTTGCTATTTCATGGAATTGGCGGGAGGTCATGTGTTGGTTACATCAGATTTTTTATTACAACAATGAAAGTTTTAATTACACTAAAGAAAATGATAATGGCTAATGTACGTGTTTCTGAATCACTCTGTATAATCCGGGTATATTTTGTGTATCAAGGCTGTAGTTAAATCTAAATGTATTGTATTTTTTTTAGTTTTTTATTTTTAATAAATGACTGGCTTTTAAATTTTCTCCCTGTAATTTAAAAACAAACAATAATTATCCAACACCATTCGTATTCGACATGCGTGACATTCATAAGTTCTCCTAAATTATACACGATATTGCGACCAATTTTCCAGGTCGAAAATGTTAAATAACGCCTCTCTGTTCTGTTAATTCAGTATGATTGCAATGACAAACATATTTAATGTTAATGAATGGACATGCCACCTGTGAAAATTTGTTTTAATGTCAGTGATACATTTTTGCCCGGATGAAATGGAAGTTACATTTGCGTTTATATTTATACAAATGTGGATCATCAGCAATTTCATGTTTAAATATTTATATATCCCGGTAAAGCCAAATAAACCCATCATACATATGAATAGGTATTTGCAAATGAAATATTATTTAGGGTACATTAATATATAAAATAATATTGATGCATTCTTCACAACAACAATGATTGGCGTCGTATTGAAAAAGTAATGATACAAAGCACGTAACGTAAAATGTTTCTAAAACATTTTGTATTATAGGATTAATTTTTGCTTGTTTTACATTATACTTTTTTGGATTCGATACTACACCATTTGTGATTTAAAATGCGTACATGGAATTCAGTATAAACAATTTAATATTAGTACTCTTCAAATACATACCTAGTGTTGACGCTCAGGTGCGAACATTGGGATTTAACATGGGATTTTAATTTTTTGCAATTTCCTGCTCTTCTGTTCATTTTACAGCAAAAACTGTAGAGTTGTTTAAAATAAAAGTTGTATACAAAACTGTTTTTACATTTTTACCTCCCGTCATACCGAAGGGAAGGGATATAATGTTATCGGCCCAAAAATTCGATGGTGAGTTTTCAGTAAATAAGCACGAATTAGGGTCCCCACAACACGTTTTTACTACGAGTATTTTCACGATGATGTGTGTGTGTGTGTGTGCGTGCGCGTGCGTGCGTGCGTGCGGGTGTGGGTGTGTGTGTGTGTGTATTTGTGTGTGTGTGTGTGTGTGTGTGTGTGTGTGTGTGTGTGTGTGCGCGTGCTTGCGTGTGACGATTTTTTCGTCCACGATAACTCTTACAACAAACTTCCGAAAATTTATATTTTCCGTATTTAAGCTTTCTACATTCATATAAAGAGTTCATTACATATTGGGTATAATTGGACAATCGGAAGTGATACTTTACTTGAAAAATTATATTAAAATATAATCCAAAACTTTTCAATTTTAGTATTTCAGACTTCATTTTTTATTATATTTCTAGCTTCTTTACAATTTAAAAAAATCTGATGTGGACACCACACCACACGACTTCCTTGTACGCAAGACCAAGACCATTTCTGGAAATTATGTAATGGCCACAAAGGGAGGTGCACAACTAGATGTTATAGAAGTCCTAAATACAAAATTTCAACTTTCTACGGCTTACCGTTTTTGAGTTATGCGAGATACGTACGTGTACGTACAGACGTCACGACGAAATTAGTCAAAATGGATTCAGGGATGGTCAAAATGGATATTTCCGTTGAAATCTGAAAACCTAAATTTTTCGCGATTACAATACTTCCTTTACTTTGTACAAGGAAGTAAAAAAATCAAAATTTCGGTTTATTAGTGGCAATAATTATAGCACTAGGTTTCCTTTTTCTAGTTTTCATAAATTATTTATAAACGTCAAACGTCAGTTGACATTTGGAAAATAAATTCCGTATTCTTTTGTAACTATTTCCTTCATAATATTCCTTTAGATAGGTTTCTCATTGGAATTTATAAATAATTTATTTCGGCCAATTTCCTGAATACAATGAGCTGAATTTTTTTAATGAAAGTTTGTGCAATATATTTCATAATAATAAAAAATATTTTTTTGACGTCATATTACATAAGTACGTTATTCAAAGCCAGTAGGAAAACAATTTGTCCATTACTTTCGTCACATGTTAGCTGTATGAACTTTGACGTCACATCATCCGAAAACACTAACTAAACGCAGATACTATATTTTCACCAATATGTGTACCATTGATTCATTCAATGACAAAAATGAGGTCCCAGTGAATAAGCACTAGTTTTGGAGTTCCTAAAATAGGATTTTACCATTTTACTATGATAGCTTCCTATCCATTCTTGACATTTATTTATTTGTAACAATTTTTGTCACCTCAAACTTTTATTTTGTTATCAGGGGAATTTATTTCTTTGTGGGTGTGATAGTTGTGTCATTGAAGCCAGGATATCAGGCGTCGCTAGACGCGGGTATCAGCGTCCCGACGTCGGGCGAGCGGTTCAATAACACGGAAATATTCCCACAGTCATGTCATGTCGCTTGCTTCACCACACCACTCCACCGACTGTGGCTGCGGTGCTATACAATATTTCCTTGATTTTTCTTTCACTCAAACAGCCCAGAAGGTTGGACTATATAGTGATTAGAAATATTATAATAAGTAGGCCGTGAAAAACAAAATTTGCACCGTTTGAAATTGGGTTGCGAAAGTTAATTTAGGTCCTGTATTTTCACTGGCAAATAAAGGTTTAGATATATTTATCCTTCGGATAAATATTTTTGGCATCTTTTCACTTGCAAATAAATTTATTCGAAAGAATAACATCTGTTATTCGCGGAATAAATTATTCGGTACTTGGGTAGCGAATAACCGTTTATTCGTAAGTTCATTACATTTCCGCATAGTGCAGATTTATTAACAAAATGGTTATATTAAATAATATGTTGATATTTTCAACTATGAATTTATAAATAACGTGAGAAATCGATCGCACACCATCAGACAGCGACATAACCACATATATGAAATAATTTTTGACAGATTCCGATTATGAAAACAATTTAGTATCACATATTAGGGATCTCATTTGATCTCAAACAGTAAATAATGACATTAAAGATGTCAAACAAAATTTTGACAACTACGGATTCAAAAGTAGTTGACACATTTCATCCTTGTCTGCTTAACGTGGCTACGCCAAACTCCATCCTTCTCTACTGACACAAATTCACTCTGCAAGGCTACCAATTCACAATCGTTAGTTGGTTAGTTATTCGACAGATAGCTATTTGTTTCTGAAAATTGTGTGAAAAGACGCAAAGACGTTGGATAAATATATAGAATAAATTTATTTAACGACTACTTATTCGAAACTTTATTCGGAAGTGAAAATACCGGGCCTTAGAACATAAGATTTGCAAAAAAGTTTAAGGTAATTCTCATTTTTGGATTAGTGAATTCTATTTTATCCCGGTATTTAAAATTTAATCTTCATTTTATTATCAAAAAAGGTAGTTACTTGGATTAGATTAGACTAAATTTTAAGAACTAAACTGCCAAAATTAGAGTAAAATTCGCTAATCCAAAAATAAGGATTAGCTTAATCTTTTTTGTCAATCGGTACATGGCGGGAGGTATTGTGTTAGCCACACCAGATTTCTTAACTCTATATCCATTTAATATGAAGTATAAAATGCATTCAAATCGTATAGAGAATGAAATTCTCAATATATCAAAATCATGTATATTATACAATCTATAAAAATGTTATTAGTTATAAATATGTCTGAAATAGACTGCTAAAGTTAACAAAGTTTAAAAATTAAAATTCGTACGTGATATATAGTTCTTCTACTACTATTTTATACTGTAGATTACGGCTGGTATGCGGAAATATAAAACAAAATATAAATTTCCCGTCGTTCGGTGTTGTCAATGTTTGGTTTTTGCAGAATAAAGTTTGCTCACGCTCATTAACTATCGGAAAAATTACAAATGTTGCCTCATTTTCGCTGTGCACACCACCTGCAGTTGAATATTTTATATCTTGATTCTTGTTTTGTTTGTAGAGGTACACGCTGCAATTTTTTCCGTCCAGCTACACGGCTACGAGTTTGAAATCTGAACTTACTTTGTTAATTTTTAATGACCTCTAGGATGGTTCTGAAAGTTGAGATGGATTTAGTAATAGTTCTTCAAAAAGTTTTTTAAAATAAATGATGCTAAAATGTTTCTCTTTGTTACAGGTAAACATTTGTTCCTATTAAACTTTCCGGAGGACTTGTCAGAAAAATCGGTAAAGTATTAATAAATTTAAATAATATATCATCATTGCTTTCAACTTTTACCCTTTGTTGGGTATACTGATCTCCTTTGTACATATTTCGCTAATGATAACGGCAGTATATTTTTACTATAAAAGGCATTTTAGATTAATTACTTTTTTTTATAAAATAGGTAATTGAGTCAAATATATTCAAACGGGCTTAGCCCTATTTTTATGTTTTTTGGACGAAACAATAACAATAGCCGGTGTGCATAAAAGTAGGGTACCTTTATAACCAGGGTATGGCCATGGGCCAAGATCACCGCCATTATCGGTAATGTATTTTCCTATTTATTTGTAATAAATGTGATATTATATTATAAAGGAATATTAAATTATCACACTGTGAATTTATAATGGTAATAAAAATAATTAATTTAAGAGATACACAATTATTATTAAGACATACATTTAGAGGTTATGTAGAATATATGACATGGGTTATTATTATCACATCTAATTTAATATCTGCAGTTCATATTTACATAATCATTGTATATTCTAAACTTACCTTTTAAAAATTTAAATGATTGTGCTTAATATTGGTAATTTATAGTTGTTTTCAATATGTCAGTAATCGTGGTGGGTATCTTAACAAACTACACAAGTAAATAAAATAAAATATATTACTTACCCTTTAAACATAATAAAATGATAATTAAATGTGTTTTTCATTAAAATAAAACAAATAGCTACGAAAATACATAATAATTTGCGCAAGAACAACACATAACCCTCTGGCCCGGTAATGGCGGACGAAACCTGAGCCACGCCATGGCCATACCCTGGTTACAGAGGTACCCTACATAAAAGTAGTCAGCGCCGACAGCGGACAAAAATGACAAAAATGGTTACTCACTGAATCATAACAAGGTTATGTTTTATGTCAGAATAATTTTAAAATATCTATTTTATAAAATGTTTGCAATGAATGCGAATGATAGGATGTCAAATATTATGTGATGCAGAGGAAGATTTAATAATTCTGAAAAAATTACCGATTGAAGTATGAAATTTTACACATTTCGTAGAATATTATATGAGGAATATATAGGTACGTAAGAAAATAACTTTTCAACAGATATCTTCTACTTACATGAATAATTCTTTTAGGTTTATATATTTTCTCCTTGTAAAAGATACTTATCGTATGAATAAAATTCCAACAATGGTCGTATGATTGAAACAATGAATTATATAAAAATGTGTTTCTTAAGTTAAAATTTGAACAAAATATAATAAAAGAAGCAGAAAATTATCTTAAAATTGTATAATACTTGCAGTTGTATCATATAGAAAGTCTATTTTTGACATAATTAGTCTATTTATTATATATTTTGTACAAGTAGGTAATGTTAATGTTAAAAGTAAAAATTCACATGGTTCGTGTTTTTCGTGTATTCTCCTTTCCGAAGTTGTGCAACTGTTTCCACTTACAGCCTGGTATATTTTCAATGAAGAATATTTGTCAATTATTGAATAAAAGAAAGATGCTAACATCATCCACTGATATCGTGATATGCAGAAACTTTCTTCTTTCCAATCATTCAAGTTTTCCAATTCTTTAATCGCAATTTCCATGTATTCTGCATTTTATAATATTTAACTAATATTATAAATTATAATATAAAACTAAGTATGATAATAGTATATTAAAGAACGTGTTTTATAAGACATGTTTTTTTCGCACGCGTCAAAATTTAGAAAACGAGCGTTAGCGAGTTTTCTAATTGACAAGTGCGAAAGAAAGTCTTTTAAAATGAGTTCTTTATACTATTTTTTATATTTTCCGCCTTCAACAATAACATTTACTTACTCAATTTGTGATTATATTTGTAACCATTTGTACATTTTCATGTAAATAATCTTCCCTAAATAAAAGAATAATAATAATTTCGACATTATATTATTAAAATGAATTGTCAATTAACTAAAAATAAATTAGGTAAAAATGGGTTAAAGAAACGTCATCCAGTACCAACCGTCTAAAACAAAAAATTGCGTATCGAAATGAAGGTCATTACGATACGCAATTGCGTATCGTAATGACTTCATTATGAACGCAAAATATAAAAAATGGTTTACAGAACTCACATATATTATGAGAAAAATTATATTTCCTGTCACAGTACCTTCGCTGGTATTTTGACTTTTTTGATTCACATATAACATTTTAAATAATTTCTTTATTCATTTCAATATACTACGACGTATAATATTCATATACAACAGTGACTGCGCCGTGTAATTTTTAAAATAAATTTTATCTAGCAGTCTATGCAAATATCAAACTACTAATTTTTAATGACAGAAACAATTTTACCATTGAAACCCCTATGATGCATCGTCCAAGTAACCACCCTATATATATATATATATATATATATATATATATATATATATATATATATATATATATATATATATATATACCGTGTGTCTGTCTTAAAGGTGTACATAGGAGATTAACATGGGAAATCAGTTTTTTGCATTTCCTGCTTGCCTAATTATTTTAAGCAAAAACGCCTCAAATAAAAATTTTAGGGCATAAAATTCTGCATCTAAATCAATAAACATAATCACCTTTACATGCTTTGTAACGACAGAAATTAAATATGAAAATGTCGAAAATTACGTTGAAAATATCGACAGCCATGGAATTGAACAAAAAATAAATAAATGCTTGACGTTTTATCCAATTGTCAGAAACGTCAAATAAGTTAACTTACGTTGTGATAAATAAAACGTCAAGCATTTATTTATTTTTTGTTCAATTCCATGGCTGTTGATATTTTCAACGTAATTTTCGACATTTTCATAATTAGACAAGCTGTATACGGATTCGAAAACAATGTTCTTATCTTCGTAGTAAATTCTACGCGAAACATTATTAAGGTGAGGGTAAAGGGAAATTAGAATTATTCAACATGTTTTCCATGCTAGAGGTTCTAACAGACCTTTTCTTCAGTTTGTAAGGAGTGAGAAAAGTTTGTTGTAATGTTTTATATATTTATTAAGTATTTTTTGCTATTTATGTATATGGTTTGGAAACGAATAATAATAATCAAAATCTTATAAGTATAACAATTTAGTAGGTACTTAAATTTCTTAGATATATTTGAAATTTCTTACAAAAGACAAATTGATCTTCGAACAAACTGAATTTACATGGCTTGCTATTAAATCTTGTATACTGGTTTTCATATATAGAAAAAACGTTAGAAGGCCTTGCGTTACGAGATCAAAAACTAGAATGACATATTTTGTTGTGTAACGAGGAAATTTGTATCATTATTTTGGAGTCTGACGGCCTGTTCGTCTTTTGTTTCTTGTTGTCAGATCACTGAAGTAAAACAATTTGTCTGCCGTCGGTCTATAATGATGCAAGAAACAAATAAACCTCGCCCGGCCTCGCCAACTGCGTCTTTGTGCGAGAAAATGTAAAATTGTTTGCCGCGCGATAAGACCTATAAATTCTAGCCCATGGCGTTTGCAATAAAATTATATTCCAACCAGGTTAACGCGATGTTGAAATTTGTATAGGATATTTATTACATATTGATATAATCGACATTTAAATAAATAGCTACATATATTTTACCAATATAGTAGGTACCTGCAGTAGGTAGATACATAATATCAAAATTATTGAACGAATATACTATATATATATATATATATATATATATATATATATATATATATATATACATCGCTATTTTTACCTCCCACTACCTAGCCTTGGTAAGGGTAAGAGGGTATAGAGATCGTGCTAAAAATCGCAGATGGAGATTTTAACATTTTCACGATGATGTCTGTATATATATATATATATATATATATATATATATATATATATATATATATATATATATATATATATATATATATATATATATATATATATATATTTCAATCTTATTTTTTTAATACTGCTGTATCTCTTTACCTATTCATTTTAGCGCAAAAAGGTAAGAATATAAGTTGTTCAAAAATTAAAAAGTTATCCTATAAAGGCAACTTACTTACATAATCATTCATATTTCACGAGATATTAATTAAATAAAATATAATGTTCTTTTAGAAAAATCGTTAGTGCAAGTAACCTAAATAAAATATTCAATTTGATATTTGTTGTAAAAATTCCGAACAAATTGAGTTTATACATAAAAGAAATTATACAACAAATAAAAAATGTTAAAGTAAATATTTTATTCAGGTTACTTGTTTCATTTTTCAAGGCACTTTTCTAAAATAATATTAAATTTTATTTAATTAATCTCGTCAAATATGAATGATTATGTAAGTAAGTTGCCTTTATAGGATGCCTTTTTAATTTCTGATGAACTTATATTCTTACCTTTTTTGCGCTAAAATGAATAGGAAAAGAGATGTAGCAGTATTAAAAAAAATAACATTGAATTCGCTATGCTCCACTTTTCATTTCTACACCTACACCCGGTATATATATATATATATATATATATATATATATATATATATATGTGTGTGTGTGTGTGTGTGTGTGTGTGTGTGTGTGTGTGTGTGTGTGTGTGTGTGGATGTGTGTGTGTGTGTGTATGTGTGTGTGTGTGTGTGTGTGTGTGTGTGTGTATGTTTGTGTGGATCCTTGACTCTAACTCTAATATTATCATTCAGAAAAATTTTAAACTTTGTATTTATACGTTATTCTAAGATGGAAAGAAACCATTAGATTTTGGTGTAAATCAGATAACCGGATACAACCATCCATGCCTTAGTGGGATTCGTACCCAGAGCCCCGGGGGCACTCATGACATGAGGCGTTGCTCTAACCATTGGGCCACCGGAGCTATAATAAAATGAAGATTAAATTTTAAATACCGGGATAGAATAGAATACACTAATCCAAAAATGAGGATTAGCTGAAACATTTTTGTGAATCGTTAATTTTTATTAATCTAAATACATACCTACATATTTACTTATACTGGAAACTGTATTGAATTCTTTTTCTATTGTTCTATTTACTTTTTTCTTTTTAAAACGTTATTAATATTATAATGAAATTAATTCTTTGATAGTGACATTTATCTGTCAGTTATATACATTTGAATAATTGCGTTTTATTTGTTTAAAGCGTAGGCTCTGGGATTTAAATTAAAGATAATTTTATAAGTTTATCCATAAAATATAAAGTAAAAGTATTTATGCAAATCTATAGAAAATTGAATAATCTTTAATTTTTATAATAACATTAATCTCGAAAAAATTACATTTAAAGGTATTTTTCGAAGAAAAACTATTTTGAGCTTCTAGTAAAGTGCCATTTCCGGTTATCCGATTTTGACCAAAATCTAATGTGCTCTTTGTATTAGGTACAGAAAAAGTTCGAAATACAAGGATTCAAAATTTTCTGAATGATAGTATTTGAGTTAGAGTGGAGGATCCACAGGCATATACACACAGACATCATCGTGATAATGTTAAAATTGGATTCTAGGGACCTTAAAACGTGGCCATTTACCAAAATTTCGATATGTGATTTATAGCACGATCCCTACCTCCCTTACCAAGGGTAGCGAGAGGTAAAAATAGTATGAATAAATATCCAAGTGTTCGTATGTTCCTCCTCAATAAAGTAGTGTCCAAGTCCGGTAAAAAAGTAAGAGCATCAGTTTAGAAACCTCCCCTCCCTCCTCGTGTTACATCTTTCTAACCCTCAAAATTTATATAAGATGTAGGTAATGTAATCAATTTTTCTGGAAAACGGTTTTCTGACAGCATACATTATTAAAACAAATAAAATTATTGCAACATAAATTATAAGTTAAGGGAATCCATCAGATATGAAAATGTGATAAATAAAGGTATTCTAATTATCCTATAGTAAATATTATATTGGTTAAAATATTCATGACTGCTATACCATTACATATTCATAATTTTCCATTTCCTCTCTTCCTCTTTGCACATTTCCTTTCCGTTTTCATCCGGTTCCATTTAACAAATAAATAAATATTTAATTAAACGTGAAATCCCTTTTCCTTTCATACATGATTTCACACTCAAACTTAGTCAAATCCGTGGTTGCGCTACGATATTCCATCTCAGCTCCACAGAAACAGATGAATTCAGATTTTCATTAGAGTATGACACATCTTCCATTAGTGGAACCAGCGCACGAGAACTCAAAGTTTTCGCCAAGTGGAGGGGGGATTTTTGGGCGAATCAAAACTTGTTAATATAAACAAGTGCTAATCGTATCAGCTCAACATGCGGAAGATGGAGCCATAGACGGAGGGATGATAATTTTTTTGGGGGATGTATAAATATAAATCAATTTTGTTATAATGAGCTTTTAGCCATTATAAGGCTTTCAAATGTAACACGAGGGGTTCTCCTAAACGCTGATGATTCTAATACTGATGACTGTTTCCTCCAGCGATGATACACTTTATTCTAACAGGTGGACGCTTAAATGATTGGCGTCCACGACTTAGTGAGAAGGAAGAACACACATACACTTTTACACTTTTCACTTGATGAACACAGAAATTACGGACATGGACATTACTTGATATTTACTGATTAACTACTAACGTTTTAACTATTTAACTAAAGTTTTTATTTACATGATTACTAAATGATTACATTATAAACTAATACAACTAAGCCTTAACATGTTACATTCCGTAACTCAGCGGGCGGCGTTTAGCACACGCCCCAAAACTAAAAACACTACATGTTCCGACAACTAAGCGTCTGCACGACTCGACGAACTAATCTAGACTCTCTACATGTTTACTCCATGAGTAACTAATGTCGACTCTTTAAAACAAAGCGCTATCTTCAGGACAGGATGATCTTAGGGGTACAGGGTGCATATGCTAGGGCATTCAAAGTCAGGCACGTATACATAATAATTTCTAAACTTAATGATCAACAATGTCACATTAATTATTTGTTCGAAGGCAATCCCCAGCTGTTAGTAAGTTGATTTTTTAAAAAGAAATTAGCAAGGTAGCATCAAATTGTTCCTGGAATTGATCAATGATATTTTATTAAAAACAGTTACAACATTTTTATATTAATTTCTTTTAAAGTACACTCCTCCTGCATTTATGTACTTGTCCACCTTTCGTACAACTGTACAAATGTAACACGAGGGGGGGGGGGGGGAAGAGATGACTGCTACTACTGCTTACTGTTTACTACAACGATGACACACAACTTCGTGAAAAGGACATCGTGAGAAGGACTTCTTGAGAAGGACACACTTGACATAGCAATTCGTGAGATGGAAAACTTCGTGACAAGGAAGAACACATATTCACTTCACTTTAACTTTACACTGATGAACACTACGTTATTTACGGGCATGGACACAACTTGGTGATTTAAAAACTAATAACCGTATTTACATTTAAACCAATACAACTATAACTAAGCCATTACTAATAAGTTACATTCCGTAACCCAGCGGGCGGGCGTCGCCCCAAAACTAAAACACACTACATGTTTCGTCAATAGCAAACGTCTGTACGACGCGACGATCTAATCTAGACTCTTACATGTTAACTCCGCGACTATCTAAATTCGACTATCTTTAAAAACAAAACGCTATCTTCAGGATAGGATTATCTTAGGGGTACGGGGTGCATAGGCTAGGGCATCCAAAGTCACGCACGTGTACATAATAATTTCCAGACTTAATTATCAACAAATAAATGTCGTGACTTTCATAATACGATAAGAATTTCTAAACTAAATTTTGACATTTATAACTTAAACAGATAAACAGAGTTAAAATATGATTATTGAAACTAAAATTTAGAAAAGTTTAAAAAAGTTATTTATCTGTTATTGCTCTTACCCTCGCCTTGTCACACAAAACACTTCTAGAAACAATTTTCTACAAGTACCTTCAACTGCCTCGTCGAATTTTCCGTCACCTCTGTTGGATTAGCAAAACCTTGTCCTTTCAATTTTAATTTTAGCAAAGGGAACAGATAAAAATTGGTTGGTGCAAGGTTGGGAGTATAGGAAGGGTGTTTCAGAGTGGTGACATTGTTCTTAAGAAGGCAAATTTTCACCATAAATAATATAAATAAATAAATATATCATCACGGCATATTACCCATTGCTGGGTGTGCCAATCTATTTTATACACAGAATTCGGTAATGATGATGACATATTTGTACTGTGTGGGCGTTTACCAGGCGTCACCTCACGGGCACTCATTGCTGGAGTGGAGAGTGCACCATAGGGGTCAATTTTGTGCTATTTAAAATTCAAAATATTTGGCGTCAGTCGGGATCGAACCCGGTTCTCCAGATTCGCGACCAAACACTCAGGCACGCGACCACGAGACCCCAGTGAGCGAAGTAACGGAGCGTTGTCATGCAGCAAAATTCAATAGTTTCCTGTCCAATTTTCAGAACGTTTTCGTCTGATTGTGTTTCGTAGGCGTTGAAGGATCTCCACTAAAGTTGTTTACAGTTTGATTTCGAAAAATGAATTCGTGGTGAATCACGCCCTGTTAATCAAAAAAAAATCTCCTAATCACTTTCCCTCGGCTTGTTTGTCCAAGTGAATTTTTGTTTGTACCCCTCGTACACAGTTGATATTTTTATTGCCTCATTTCCGTATGCTTTCTTTAGCATTTGAAGGATCTCAGATAGTGATTTCTTTAACAGAACGCAGAATTTGATGTTTGCGCGCTGTTCTGAAGATATTTTAAAATCCGTCGAAGGAAGAAACGCATTAGAAACAACCTGCAGCTTTTGCAGACAGTAACTAAAGGAGTGCCGGGCGGCTCAACCCTTTCCCTAGTATGACTAGCGAATGAAAGTTGACGTTTAAATTATTTTATAGATGTGGTTTCTTTTGAAACCCTAGAGAAGAATAGAATTGTACTAAATATTCAGGTATAAATTTTTTGCATGAACCCATTTAAATACTGGACTAGGAAAGCACAGAAATACATTACTATGTCTGGCTGAAAATAGATGGCCGACTAGGGTAACTGAATATCAAAACAGGGGTGCGGTTAAAATATTTTAAACATTTTTCGTTACTATTTAGATTGGAAATTCTATGAAATAGAGGATTATTTTTAATATCCCCTAATTCCGACTAGAGGGTTGCTTACACCTGAGACGAACGAACTAGAATTTGCGGTATTAAATTATTTAAATACATCCCTGAATCCTGTTGCTAAGGTCATTTTAAATGCCTCCTGGTACAGAGTACAATTCTAATCTTCTGTAACGAAATACATAAGGCTTAATTCTTTTCAAATAAAATATAGGGAAATGTTTTCAAAAGAAACCACATCTATTAAATAATCTAAACGCAAACTTTAGTCATACCATAGTAGCTGCCAAACCAAAAAAAAAAAAAAAAAAATCACTGCAGCGATCACTTGTTTGGCTCTAGGTAACGATTCCGGGTATTTTTTGACGCTACCTCGTATTTTATATTCCAATTAATATGCGATTTGTATTCTTTTTCTGTTGCTCCCTTTTGCCCTCACACTTTCTCCGTCCATGCCCCCATCAAATCATATTTGAATGTCGGTCGTAACTTTGTTAGAAGTGGCTCCATCTAGCGCCTAACGCCTAGAACTTGTTAGGGGCTGTAGAGGCGTGCGAGCAAGGGCTGCAGCCACGAGTAGGGCTGCTATAAAACACTTGCGATCTAAGTAGATTTATGCACGGGTAATCCAGCTAAGCCACAAGCCTAACTCAAGTGCCAGCAAGAAAAACAACCCACTATCTCTTACACAAACTTTAACAGACGAACACGAACATATATATTAATTATAATTATGTTATCGTAAGATGGGATAGAAAATTATACAATAATAATAAGTGATTTGATCGATATTCTAAATATTTATAAATAAGTATAGGACTATTGCACATACATTATGTACAATTTGCAGATTGCATATACATGGTGTCTCAGATAAATATCCATACTTTAGGATATTCGGTGCTATTCTGTAACTTTATCATTATCTGTTATCGATCGTTAAATTAATAACAATCTTTTGTTTTTAATGATCAAGATATCGATTGTCTCAATTTTCGTATTCTATAACTACAATCATTTTTATTGTCATTTATTTGACAATTTTACGCATTTCGCGCTCATATGAACTTAGCAGTCATTTACCAATAAGTATTTCAATTCTTTAATTATTCACTCACAGAATTGCGAAAAAAAATTGTTTTAACAATATAAAATGTACGTACCTACTATGTCCAAAGAAGAAAAACAGTACCTAATTTAAGAAGAATAATATAAAATATTTTTTAGGCGGCTATTACATAAATAGTTGTTTTACGTATCGTTTGACAACCGTAAAGTGTCACTTTTTTTTACGTCTGTCAAAAACAACTTTACGGCCGCATTTACTTTACGGCCGCTTTTACTTTACGGCCGCATTTATTTTACGGCCGCTACAATCACTCGTTTGTTTAAATAGTAAATTCAATACTCCCTAATAGACAAATACATATATTTAGAAATAATTACAATTTAACTTACAATTACAACGAATAGAAACTATTTAAATGAACAAAAACACAAAACTCAATTAAAATATAGACAAGATATTAAACTTAAAATTAGAACATGAATTGAAACCATTTAAATGAACAGACAACAAAACTAACTTAAAATATAGCCAAGATATTAAATTTACAATTATAACATGAATAGAAAATATTTAAATGATACTAATTAATTTATATTTTACTTATTATTAATACTAATATGAAATGTGCAATTAGTGCATTTAGAAAAGTTCATTCCACTTGCAGAGGTAGTGGACAATGCTTGACTGCCAGTTGTTACAGATTTGCAATTGTTCACATCAACCACCAAATTTCAGTCTCAATTACATTGTTGGTGGTAACAAAGGAAGTTGAAGCTCCATCTCTACCTGTAAGAATTTTGCTTGAAATTTCTTTTTTGCTGTTTATGCAATCTTCCACATAACCCTCCGCCACAGTCGAAGATTTCCAACCGCCATGCCGTTTTAGCATTAAAATATCGCCTCCTGCTTCTACTAAGAGTGAGGCTGAGCTTCTTCTGAAGCAGTGGCCTGTGTAATTGTTGGGGTTCGGCAATTGTAAATATTTTGCAATTAGACTTGGAATTTTTCCAAATGTATGCACTCCTATAACTTGAGTGCTGCACTTTCCTTGGCGATAGTTAACAAAAAACGTTTTGTGGCTTGTATGGGGAGGACGTAGGACTAAATATTGCCTGTATAACTCTAAAGCACTTAATTCTTCGACTATTTCATCGGTTATGGTGAAAATTCTTTTATTTCCTGTTTTTGTCTCTGGGATTGTAATTATCAGCATATCACCTTTATCTTGAATGTCATCCATCGCTATTTTACGTAACTCCTCTCTCCTGCATGCTCCAGCTAATCCAATTATCAAGCAAACCTTCATGAAAAAGTAAACCATTTAAACTATGTGCATATGTATAAAAAAAATATTAATACCTACCTTCCACATGAGATAATTTTCATTCGGCGCTTCTCGCAAGAATTTTATTATTTCACTTCTTGTAAATATCGCCGGTTTTTTTCCTTTGTAGTCCACGTTTTGTTTCTTTAAAAACGCAATGAGTTTTGAAAATTTACTGATATCGATATCCTTTTTTACCATCACGGTTAATTTTATCATAGAATAGCAAGACCACAACGTCGAAGCTTTTAATGATTTAGCTTTCTCCGAAAAAAACGCAAGAAACACATTGTCCGTTAAATTTTTAATTTTATGTAGCTTGCACCATTCTTCAAAAATATCAAATTGTTTAAGATAAATTTTCTGGGACTTTTCGGGCAATAAATTTACCGTCGCCCTACCCGCAGCTTCATGTATTTCTGGCGGAGTATTAGAGATATCTTCGCTATCTGAACTGCTCATTTTCTTGCTTCTCAGTTAATAACTGTAGATATTTTATCACGAGATACACACGTTTTCACCACGATTTAAAATATTTTGACAGTAAACAACACAACAGTACAAAACAGATTGTTTTGTGAGTTGTCCAGGTGATAGAGCAAAGCACTCTGCAAGTGACATGAATAACCAAATATATGTAATTGTCAGATAACTGTCACTGTCAAAATTGTGAAATTGATTTTTAAAATAAAGTTTATATCTTTTTGTGATAGTCGCCTAAAAAATGTTGTGTGCACCTCGGTTAAAAGTTCTTTTTTAGCCTCATCTGATTTGCTGGCCTCGGCGGTCGCCTCGGCTGCAATCTACAGATTCGGCCAAAAAAGATCACTTTTACAACCTTGATACACAAATAACTATTTTAGTTAAAAATAATTGTATAGGCACATTGTTCTATTGAGCCCCTGAATACTATTATTTTTTATTGGTTATAACAAATGATATTTTGATTATTGCTCAAGAATACTCATTGCACAAATTAATCCTACAAAATGATTATTATGTTGTATTTTGCGAAGAATAATTATGATTTACTATCATATATTTTATTCATTTAAAAACTACGGTGGAATTTTGTAAGCTGAGTGATTTTATGTTTTTCTTTCCTTTTCCACCGATATTCCCCTGATGTACTATTAAAATTTAGTAAATAAAAGTAAAAGAGATATCCTTCCAAACGCATATTTCTCTGGCATTGTTATATTGAAAACTTTAACTGTAAAATGATTGATTACAACAAAGAATATTTTATTGATTACAAGAATGAATCCAACAAAGGATATTTCATCAATATTTTAATAATAGTAAATTGCGAAGAAAAAACTACAATAAAATTATGGTGGAAATTATAAATGTATAGTTTCGAAGGGGCCTCTCATGTCATAATAACTGCTCTGGGCCTCGCGGTTTCTAGCAATAGCGCGGTCCCCGAATGTCATTTCTACCATGTCGCAGATGAGGCTTGAGTGTTACGATTAAATATTGGGCGAGTTCTCGGAGTACTTGTGATTTGTTTAAAATTTTCATCGCATAAGGATAAAGGGTCACTTGCATTTCTAAGTGTCTTGTTATGAATACATAACCTAAATCCGTAAACAATATAAAAATGTAAATATTACGAATTATATTATATAAAATGTTATCGATCATCATATGATAACGACAGCCGACAGCATATTACTGATCGATAAATTTCAGTGTGTTATCGACTATCATTAACCAATTTTAATGAACAAGTGACTTACAGAATCCCAATTTGAATTGCAGTCGATCATTACCTCGATAATGATCGATAAATGTTAATGATTGAGTTACAGAATTGCCCTAATTATTTCCTTTAATTTTTCATCTATCAGCGCGATCAATGATGTACATCAACATATTTTTTATAAACAAATTTAAATTTGTGCAATATCATCATACTTTAAAAAAGCTGATGTAGCTAGCATATCTCTCGCCATATAATTTTTATTTCTTTCAATACATATTTATAATGCTGGCAATTTTTTTTAATAAACTCGTATAATCAATATTAGATAAAACAGGGTATCGCATCACGTATGAAAAGTAATAATGGGTTCGCAGGCTTTCATAATTATGTATCATATCCAGTAAAATATTACTTTCAGATTTTATAGGTAATACAGTTTTCTATTAAAATTTACATGATATAAAATTGTCCTTCTATAACATTCCTTCACAAGACTTATTCCTTTTATGTTTCATGCTCATATTCCTCAATTTTCTAAGTATTAGTAGCGACATAAAAGCTTTAAAAGGTAGTATATTACGGTAGTAAATGAAGTATATTAAATACTTAGAATATTCTTGCAGGAATTTCCGAGAATAAAATAAAACCAAAACACCACTTGTTTCTTTGCAAAAAAAACTCATTATTCATTATACATAGTCAAATAGAATAGCCGTGTCATTTATACACTGATTCTAATGAACTGTGAGTTGACATCAAGGCATTTAATAAGATTTTAAAATGATATCGATTACCGCAAATTAAATTAGCACCATCTCGCTATCTCCCAATGAAAAAGATAGAGAAAGAAATGGAAAGAAAGAGACGGAAACTGGAAGAAAACAAGGAAAATAAAAAAGTGATATTCTATGGTAAACGAAACGCTAACCGGAACCAAATTGAAAAGGCTATAATTGAAGCACTGGCGAAAAGTTACCCAAATACCGAAGATTAAAAAGAAGTTTTTAATTTATACGAAATTAAAATTTACCTTGGGTGGGCAACTTTTTGTTTTTTATTACTCGAACTGGTGTAGTAGCAAAAGTTGCTCGTAAAAATTATGTATTCGTCTTGTGTAAGTCATTTATAAGTTTTATTAAGTTTCGAAATTTGTATCGGCCATGGCAGCGGGCGTACTGTACAATATGTTCCGAAATTAAGACTTTAAAACAGTTCCTAATAAAATGAGAATATAAATATATAAAACATGACGGGCTTGCCTGTATCTTCTACGCTTGCCAAATTATGAAGGATTATGTTTCAAAAATGTAAGTTAAGTAGGTACAGTGTGTTCAAAAAAATTCCTAACTCGGAGTAGGCTATGAACAAAGAAACGTATATGTAAATTTAAACATATTTAATTAAATGTCAGTTTGACATGAGATATTGTCAAAAATATTGTCTAAAGAAATCAAAGATTTTCTTCTTGAATCTTATTTTAGAAATGAAATCAAATTAGAAAACAGCGAATGTCAATGCACGGTATTCTTCTTTATTGTATTTTCTCCTTAAAATTACATTTCAAGATACATTTTGACAACTTGACTTTTGAATTGAATAATGATCAGACATACGTTTCTCTGTTCAGAGCCTACTCCGAGTTAGGAATTTTATTCAACACACACTGTACATGTTAAAGTATTATGTATTTAGAATGTTATCTAGTCATGAACGAAAACAATCGATTGTAAAGTAATATTTTATTTACTTGTTTCTGCTATTAGAGGCGCTATAAGAACACCTGTCATGGTGGCTAATAGGACATGCCAAATTAGGTTACATTGTGAAAGAATACTTCGACTTCCTGGCACAATTTTTACCTTCCGCCACCTCTAGGTAAGGAAGGTATTGTCTTTGGTCAAAAAATTCGGTGGTGAGTTTTTAATGATAAGCACGTTTTAAGGTCCCTAGAATACGATTTTACTATTTTTACAATGGTGTCTGTCTGTCTGTCTCTGTGTGTGTGTGTGTGTGTGTGTGTGTGTGTGTGTGTTTGTGTGTTTGTGTGTGTGGGCGTGCGTGCGTGCGTGCGCGTGTGTGTGCGTGTGTGCGTGTGTGCGTGTGGGCGTGCGCGCGTGCGGGTGCGCGTGTGCGAGTACGCGTGCGTGCGTGTGCGTGCGTGCGTGTGTGTAACAAAATTCGTCTACAATAACTATAATACTACAATTCCAAAAATTATAATTCTTTCGTATTCCTCTTCGTTGCATCCATATGAAGAGCTGGTTAGATTTTGGTTATAATTGGTCAACCGGAAGTACCCTCATTTGAAGATTTTAACAGTTTTTTCTTGAAAAAACGATGGTAAATATCATGTTTTCACAATTAATGTTATTATAAATATTAAAGAACATTGTATTCTCTGAACGATTTGTCTGTATTTTATACTTCATATTAAATGGATATAGAGTTACAAAATTATAAAGAAATTAAATTTCATATATTAGCTAGCTATGCTAAAAACAGCTATTATATTAAGAAAATTCTGATTGAAAGATGTCAATGTCAATTGACATATTCGTAGTATATTTGTTATAATTTTACTCGAAATATAGGATCTTTTTGCTCGAAACTTTCTGTATGAAATTTGCATAAAATACATACAACTGTCGAAAGGTAATGTACATACAAGAAATTTAGAATCTTTTGCAAGAAACTTTCTGTATGGATTTTATAGGAAATACATAGGCATTTAAGAAAACTCTACCGGTAGACACCGCATCTACCGAAATCACGAGTGGTAAAAAGTTACCGTGTTCGAAAATTGTACAATATCTACCAGATTCATCTACCGGATTCATGAAGAATCTAATCTCAAAAAAAAGGTAGTGATGCAAAGCGAAGCGCGCGTGTTAAAATTGGAAATGTGTTCAAAGCAGGACTCTGCTCAGTTTGTTAACTACTTTAAATTTCTAACCTGTTACAAATTTTCAATTTTTTTATAGGTTATGGATCTACCCCTGTTTACCACTGACGTTCTTAAAATATCGATTCCGGTAGCTATAACCTGATAAACAGCTGTTTACCGGTAACAGTTCACCGGTAGAATTTTCGTAAATGCCTCATATAACTGACGGAAGGTAATGTGCTGGCCACATCAGATTTTTTTAACAGTTCAAACATACACAGACATACACACAGACATCATCGTGAAAATGTTAAAATTGGATTCTAGGGACCTTAAAATGTGGTCATTTATCAAAATCTCGATATGCGAATTTTAGCACGACCCCTATACCTCCCCTACCAAGGGTAGCGGGAGGTAAAAATGAAGGGTCCGTGAAGTTGGAGTTACAACATCACAATGCCACATCTTGCTTCACGTAGTAATATTTTGCTCATTTTTTGCTATTTTTGCTGTACGTCAAGAAATTTTTGCTATAGCTATTCTCAAGTTATAAACAAATAGAAAATGTAACTCCATCTACACGCTGGTGCTACAACTAACTTAAATCAAAAATGTTTTGGCATTGCCATATTTTGCTCATTTTTTGCTATTTTTTGCTGTATAGCATGAATTTTTTGCTTAATCCATTCTTAAGTTATAATCAAATTAAAAATGTAACTCCATCTTCACGCTAGAGTTACAACTAAAATCAAAAATGTTTTGGTACTGCCATGTATTGCTCATTTTTTGCTATTTTTTGCTGTATAGCATGAATTTTTTGCTTAATCCATTCCTAAGTTATAATCAAATTAAAAATGTAACTCCATCTTCACGCTAGAGTTACAACTAACTTAAATCAAAAATGTTTTGGTACTGCCATGTATTGCTCATTTTTTGCTATTTTTTGCTGTATAGCATGAATTTTTTGCTTAATCCATTCTTAAGTTATAATCAAATTAAAAATGTAACTCCATCTTTACGCTAGAGTTACAACTAACTTAAATCAAAAATGTTTTGGTACTGCCATATTTTGCACATTTTTTGCTATTTTTTGCTGTATAGCATTAATTTTTTGCTTAATCCATTCTTAAGTTATAAACAAATTAAAAATGTAACTCCATCTTCACGCTAGAGTTACAAATAACTTAAATCAAAAATGTTTTGTGCTGCCATGTTTTGCTATTTTTTCCTGTATAGCATGCATTTTTGTTTAATCCATTCTTAAAATAGCGAGTAAACAGACATTGTAATTACTTACCTATGGTTTATTTATTTATTCGTATCTTTACTATACATTTTAATTTGTGGTTGATATAAAGACAGTGTTATAGAGTTGCCAACGCATTTAGACGGAGCGTTTCCAAATCATATTGTTCCTAATATTCGCACATTTGTTAATCTTGTACATCTTTATCACAATAAGAAGTGTCACATATGACAATTTTAAATAAAGCAACAGTTGTATCCATATCATGTGCAAAAAGATCAATGTTTTCTGCAGACTTCGATTTTGGGAATGGCTCATAATGTTCATTAATGAGACTGAATTTACTTGGGAAGGTGTATTTATTATGCACAATACACATTTCAACAGACGAAAATGCTGTAAAAATTTTCATTAAAAAATGTTTGGGCGGGAACAATAAATGGACGACTAATTATTGGTACTCATGTACCTCGTTTAAATGGACAAAAGTTTGTACTTTGAATACCGTATTTAAACTGCTATGATTTGTCGAAGATAAATAATCATCTCATAACCTAATAACTATGCTTTTGCTCTTCCTCGATACCTCATACCCCTCGTTCCTCCTTGTCTTCCATTATTCACAGGTGATTAAAAGCCTGGTTTAATACACTACTTTATAATTTTGTTATCCAAAATTTAAATTTCTTTATTTTAAAAATTGTACTATTACGAATTAATTAATAAAAAATGTTATTGCCGTTGATTCGTTTATTAATTACTGTGACTGCAAGTGTAACCGATAACCGACAATTTTTGAGCTGTTTGTATCCCACTTGAATACGGCAGCAGCCATTTGTTCTCCATGAGCGGGTAACGAAATATGCAGTAAATCTTTAAAGAATTTTAACTTAAAATCTAAAAGACTTAAAAAAGTTATTAAGAAATATTGTTGCTCTCGTCGAGTTACATTACTGGTTAAATTTAATGCACTTATTTCATTTACATCCTGTATATCTGTACATATAACTGCACTTGTCTGTAAGAATAGCTCCGCGCAAGCGCCAGATTGCTTTGATTTTATTGGTGTAGAACGAGAAAGGGAACTAGCGGGAGGGACATTCTTACACTAACTAACAAGGATAGACAATAATGTTTGTAGCAGACTCCTCTTAAGTGAGAGATGGGACATCAGCAGTATATTTATTTATAGGTATATTGTTTGTACGTGGCCACATGACCACAGATGCCATCAATAACGTCACCTAATGCACAGAACTCACTTTAGGACTTTCTGCGAGGTTATTGTTGATGAATTATGTGCGTTAGGTGACGTTATTGATGGTATGGTAAGTAAATAGTTACATAAAAATGAAGTTGCGGAAAACCTTCAAATTACACTATGAGGAGCCGCTTCATGAAGTGGATATCTTTTTGCGTGAAACGAGGCGTGAAATGTATAATTACATCTTCTGGATTCAACATATACATGTATTGTATAATATTTTACATAAAATTATAAAATAAAATGTTCTTCTGTTTAATATTGTTTAAATGAATATACATTATTATATATTTTATGAAACGAGGCGTGAAATGTATAATTACATCTTCTGGATTCAACATATACATGTATTGTATAATATTTTACATAAAATTATAAAATAAAATGTTCTTCTGTTTAATATTGTTTAAATGAATATACATTATTATATATTTTATAAAATCAAAAATAATTTTATATTTCATTACTGGCCAGTAGCACCGCTTATAGTTAATGCCTAGTATAGGTTAACAAAAAAAGTGCATATCGAAATTTTGACAGAAATATTTAACAAATCATTAGACATTTCGGTTCGATACGATATTGCCAATTTAACCAAAAGTTAAAATTTAACTACATGCAGTGCAAGTGCAACTGGCTATACAAATTTTAAGTTAATCTTAAATAAAATTTTGTAATATGAATAAATAATGATAATATATTAAATGATTTTTGTAAATGCTACAAATATATTTGTTTATATTTTCTTATTTATTTATCTATTACATTTTATTTCATGTCTCTGTTAACTAGTAAAAAACTTATAATTTTATATTAAATGTATAATTTCAATTTTATTTACATACATAAGTAACCATTAGTTTTAAATTCTACTTCTGCTATATATTCCGCGATTACAAATGTTCCGGATTTGAAAAATTGACTCGTTTAGGGCCAGTTACAACGCTTGAAGTTAAATATTAACTATTGCTTAAATTAACAATATCATATCGAAACGTAATGTCAAATGAGTTGTTAAATATTACTGTCAAAATTTCGATACGCACTTTTTTTTTAGTTTTAACTATAAGATATGTAAGTAGCCATTCGGAACGTACTTAGTTATTTAGTGTATTTAAAAATTTCACGCACAATATATTTGATCTTTTCAGCGGCATTCGGGATCATTCGTTTTTTTTACATTTTTTCGGCCTAATATTGTCTGAAAAAGCTAGCAGGAACCTTGGCTTAAATGCATCCTTTTTGTGGTCAACATAGTACATATTTAAATTAGCTTAGTTTAACCATAAATATTATTAAGCAAATATATTCAATTAAAATATAGTGTAAGGTCCCAGTTCTACCGCGTGAGACACTGAAATAAAGTAGGTTTTTACCTCCCGCTACCCTTGGTAAGGGAGTTGTGCTAAAAATCGCATGTCGAGATTTTGGTAAATGAGCACGTTTTAAGATCCCTAGAATCCAATTTTAACATTTTCACGATGATGTTTGTGTATGCTTATGAATATGTGGATCCTCCACTGTAACTCAAATACTATCATTCAGAAAATTTTGAAATCTTGTATTTAACTCAAATACTATCATTCAGAAAATTTTGAAATCTTGTATATCGAACTTTTACTGTAATAGAAAGAGCCCATTAAATTTTGGTGTAAATCGGATAACCGGAAATGGCACTTTACTAGAAGCTCAAAATAGTTTTTCTTCGACAAATACCATAAATGTTATTTTTTCGACATTAGTGTTATTATAAAAATTAAAGAATATTAAATTTTCTACAGATTTGCATAAATACTTTTTCTATATATTTTATGGATAAATTTATAAAATTATCTATAATTTAAATCCCGGAGCCTTCTCTTTAAACAAACAAAACTCCTTGGTTGCGCAGTTATTCAAATGTATGTAACTGACAGATAAATGTCACTGTCAAAGAACAAATCATTTCAAATTAATAATAGTAACGTTTTAAAAAGAAAAAAAAGTAAATAGAACAATAGGAAAGGAAATCAATACAGTTTCCAGCATATGTAAATATGTAGGTATGTATTTAAATTAATAAAAATTAACGATTCGCATAAAGTTTAAGCTAATTCTCATTTTTGGATTAGTGAATTCTATTTTATCCCGGGCGGTACATGGCGGGAGTTATTGTGTTGGCCACACCAGATTTTTTGTTATTGTTTTGCTGTTTCAACGATACTGGCGACATATCCATAACGCATATGTAGAAGCAAGAATAATGTGAATTTATTTAAACACATTATTAATTCCTCTAGATTAGTTACTGTGATTTCACTGAAATTATTATTATTATTATTGTAATGTTTAATGTTACAGCACATGTTTGGAGATATGGCTGGTAGCACGAGCGTAGTTTTAACACCGGTGTTAGCTAGAACCAAGGCAACGACTTGGCACATACTTCAGGGTTGATAAAAAAAATCCGTGTTTCCAATTTACTGATTAAACCGAAAATGTACCGACAGTCATATTCAATATATTTGACTGCATTATTTAAAATTGTTTAATAAAATTTGCTTCTTGACTTGTTTGTAGGACAAACAATTTAAAATAATGAAGCCAAATTTATTGAATAAGGCTGTTAGTACATTTTCGGCTTAATCAGTTTATTGGCAACACTGATTTTGTTAACAATCCTGAAGTATGTGCCAAATCATTGCCTTGGTTCTAGCTAACACCGGTGTTAGAACCACACTGGTTTTAGCAATTTTAGCGGCAGTAAAATTGTTTTAACGGACGACGCTGATCGCAACGTAAAATAAAGTAATATTAAAAAAAAGAAAAACTTTGTGGACTAATTCTTCTTTGTGATTTAACTATTTTAATAAGTATATGACAAATTTATTCCTTCAAATGATAATTATATTATTTGAAAAACAGCATCGTTCCATCGCCATTTTGAAATTTGGAAAAGAATTTATAAAGAAATACATCGGAAATAATGGCGCGATAAATAAAATAACTCTTTAGAATATTTTTAAATGTACTGCTCAAAAAAATTAGGGGAACACTTTTTTCATAGTATACTATAAAAAATAATACTTGTAATAAAACCGAACCATCAGTATCTTCACTTCGTGGCAAGTAGACGGTGGCAAAAGTTCGTTTTACATTTTAAATAAATTAGTATATTTATAAATCAGAGGATATGTCGCTAGTGACGCTGAAACAAACAATAACAGAAAACCTACTTCATTTCAAGTGTGTCACGCGGTAGAACTGAGGACTTATACTGTATTTTAACTGAATATATTTGCTTAATAATATTTAAGGTTAAACTAAACTAATATAATATATACTATATTGACCATAAAAAACTTGCATAAACGGAAATGCCGCCTTCACACCAGTCTATCATGTATCTTTGTCGACTTCCAAATATTTCCCTACCGCCCCTGACTTAATGTCCGTTAACATTCCAAACTTCCTCTTCTCCCATGTATCTTTTCTTCAATTGTAATTTTCTGAATACAATTCCTCTCTCAATTTCTCTCTATTGTCCATGTCCAATTCAGTTGGTTTCTCTAAATATTCTTCTCCAATCCTTTCCATCACCTCTTCAACAATCCCTCACTCTCTTTTTCTGTGCATCCAATCTTCTCCACTCGTCGCTACAACTACACTTCCAAACTGTCCAAATAATTTTCTCCTTCTTCCTCATAGTCTAAGTTTCGCATCCGCACTCATATTGTACAATACTCCATATAAAATATTTTGCAAATCTCTTTCCTATCTCTTTATTGATACATCTTGCTGTTAAAAGTTCTTGAAATTTATTCAAGGATGTATTTCCTTGGGTGATTCTGCTGCTTATCCCATCCTTGTTATTGTCCTTCCATGAATCTGTGCTTCCTAAGTATTTGAACCAACTTTATGTCTGTGGTCATGTGGCCACGTACAAACAATTGCTCATCTGCTCATTATTTGCACCAACTTAGAAAAAGAATGCACGAGAGAAGACCTGGCTATTTGCTGGAAAAATACAATTTAGCTAGTCCACTTCTCTGCCAGGGTTTTGACGTTTTGGGGACGGTTTTCCACAGGTGAGGAAGAAGAATTTCCGGAGAAGATGCTTTCTCGCCGTCCTAGTTAATACCAAATGATGTACCTGGCCTTATATACTGTATAAATACCAAATTAACGATTTTATATTAATATATTTTGTATTTTTAATAACTATGTTATGTATGGTTTGATTACGATAAATAGATACCTAAATAATTACTTGTTTTACCCGATCTGCTTCCAATCATATGTATATGGGTGCCTCTTCCGTAGCTATTCTCATTACTCATTACTTTAGTTATCTTTACGTTTATTCTCATTCCATATTCTTCACCTTTCATCCAAATATGAATTTAACAAGATATTAATAGCGGCAAGTTTCTATTTAAGTTAGTTTGATATGAAGATGAAGTTAGAAACATTTTTTTAATTTATTTGAGATTAACTACAGCAAAAAATTCGGCTTGGAATACGAATTCCGATTTTCACATATATCACTCTATACATATCTTGGCATGTATATTTTCCTAACGTACAAATATATCCTTTAAAGTTAAATTGCCCTGTACATTTTTTGCCTTGTACATTCGTGACTGTGCAAATCTATACCATGAAGTTGCCCATCAGAGAATTCGAACTTGGCGCGTTATCTCATCTCGAAGTACACTTCGAAAATAAAATGTAATTTATTTCTTTTAATAAAAAATATAAAAGTTCAAATTATACAGCAAAAATTTAACATAAAATAATGCTATTAAAATATTTTTTATTTGTTAGTTGTAACTCTAGCGTGAAGATGGAGTTACATTTTTAATTTGTTTATGACTTAAGAATGGATTAAGAAAAATATTCATGCTATACAGCTAAAAATAGCAAAAAATGAGCAAAACATGGCAGTACTAAAACATTTTTTATTTAAGTTAGTTGTAACTCTAGCGTGAAGATGAAGTTACAGTTTTAATTTGTTTATAACTTAAGAATGGATTAAGCAAAAAATTTATGCTATACAGCAAAAAATAGCAAAAAATGAGCAAAATATGGCAGTACCAAAACATTTTTGTTTTAAGTTAGTTGTAACTCTAGCGTGAAGATGGAGTTACATTTTTAATTTGTTTATAACTTAAAAATAGATTAAGCAAAAAATTCATGCTATACAGCAAAAAATAGCAAAAAGTGAGCAAAATATGGCAGTACCAAAACATTTTTGATTTAAGTTAGTTGTAACTCTAGCGTGAAGATGGAGTTACATTTTTTATTTGTTTATATCTTAAGAATGGATTAAGCAAAAAATTCATGCTATCCGGCAAAAAATAGCAAAAAATGAGCAAAATATGGCAGTACCAAAGCATTTTTGATTTAAGTTAGTTGTAACACCAGCGTGAAGATGGAGTTACATTTTTAATTTGTTTATAACTTGAAAATAGCTATAGCAAAAATTTAATGACATACAGCCAAAAATAGCAAAAAATTAGCAAAATATTACTATGTGAAGCAAGATGTGGTATTATGATGTTGTAACTCCAACTTCACGGACCCAAAAATGAAGCGTAGAACTTTTTTTCTGATAATCAAAACGATGGTTTTTGACTTTTACATATTTGACAACTTTAATTTTATTAGTCGCCATTAAATTATTTCCCTAAAATTCAAGTACATTTTTACGATTCAACTGCACAAAATATCAATTGTTTTTGTATGTTGTATATACCAAGTAATTAAATTTCCCAACAAAATGTTGGCAATAACTTGTATGCACACTACTTGTTTACGAGTATTTCTGCATTAAATCAAAGTGGGTAGTGGAGTTCACAAGTTCTTAGTGGTAAAGTCGCAAACTGGTGATAAAGTTAGTGTAATTCATGTAGCGAAAAACAAAGTGCGAAGTATATGAGTAGCAATAACTAACAATCCGACATGAAATCGCTGAGATACCGTGCGCTTGCAGTAAAGTCGAAGGAGTGTTTATGCTGTATATAGGACACTCACGAGGACTTATAAGCCAAGTTTGTTCCGTAGATTACACGACAATTTAAACTTTAAATGAGCTGGAACTCACACACTTACATGGAGGGAAAAAAGAAGGATGAAATGGCGATAGTTCAAAGTAGAGGCAGACGCGCTGTAATCAGAGTTCAGAAGATAGGCCATGTTTAGATTGAAGCGGAAAAGGGTAACTGTCTAAGTTTGACAATTTTAAACACAAACGTTATTTTCAATTTTTTTTTGTATATGTATACTATGATTTGAACTGTGTAATCAAGGACTTGTGTTTTGTCTATATCGTGGTCTATTGTATATATATATATATATATATATATATATATATATATATATATATATATATATATATATACCGTGTGTCTATCTTAAAGGTGTACATAGGAGATTAACATGGGAAATCAGTTTTTTTCAATTTCAATTTCCTGCTCGCCTAATAATTTTAAGCAAAAACGCGTCAAATAAAAGTTTTAGGGCATAAAATTCTGCATCTAAATCAATAAATAGAATTACCTTTACATGTTTTATAACGACAGAAGTTAATTATGAAAATGTCGAAAATTACGTTGAAAATATCGACAGCCATGGAATTGAACAAAAAATAAATAAATGCTTGACGCTTTATCTGTCACAACGTGAGTTAACTTATTTGACGTTTTTGACAATTTGATAAAACATCAAGCATTTATTTATTTTTTGTTCAATTCCATGGCTGTCGATATTTTCAACGTAATTTTCGAAATTTTCTTATTTAATTTCTGTCGTTACAAAGCATGTAAAGGTAATACTGTTTATTGATTTAGATGCAGAATTTTATGCCCTAAAACTTTTATTTGACGCGTTTTTGCTTAAAATAATTAGACGAGCAGGAAATTGCAAAAAACTGATTTCCCATGTTAATCTCCTATGTACACCTTTAAGACAGACACACGGTATATATATATATATATATATATATATATATATATATATATATATAGGCGATGTGCACATTTTGAGCGTCAGCGCCTGTAACGGCTACTTTGGCGTTTTTGCGTACCTAATAAATTTTGACATTTCGAGAAAAAGATACAATTTACAATTTTATTTTGAGTTTTTGCTGTTGTATATGAATATTATACGTCATAGTATACTGAAATGAATAAAGAAATTATTTAAAATGTTATATGTGAATCAAAAAAGTCAAAATACCAGCAAAAGTACTGTAACAGAAAATATAATTTTTCTTATAATATGTGTGATTTCTGTAAACCATTTTATCATACTTAGTTTTATATTACAATTTATAATATTAGTTAAATATTATAAAATGCCGAATACATGGAAATTGCGAATAAAGAATTGGAAAACTTGGATGATTGGAAAGAACAAAGTTTCTGCATATCACGATATCAGTTGATGATGTTAGCATCTTTTTTTATATTCGCAATAATTGACGAATATTCTTCATTGAAAATATACCAGGCTGTAAGTGGAATCAGTTGCACAAGCTCGGAAAGGAGAATACACGAAAAATACGAACCATGTGAATTTTTACTTTTAACATTAACATTACATGAACAAAATATATAATAAATAGACTAATTATGTCAAAAATAGACTATCTGTATGATACAACTGCAAGTATTATACAATTTTAAGATAATTTTCTGCTTCTTTTATTATATTTTGTTCAAATTTTAACTTAAGAAACACATTTTTTATATAATTCATTATTTCAATCATACGGTCATTGTTTGAAATTTATTCATACGATAAGTATCTTTTACAAGGAGAAAATATGTAAACCTAAAAGAATTCTTCATGCAAATAGAAGATATCTGTTGAAAAGTCATTTTCTTACGCATATATTCCTCATATAACATTCTACAAAATTTAAAAAATTTCATACTTCAATCGGTAATTTTGTCAGAATTATTACATCTTCCACTGCATCACATAATATTTGACATCCTGTCATTCGCATTCATTGCAAACATTTTATAAAATAGATATTTTAAAATTTATTCTGACATAAAACATAACCTTCTTATGTTTCAATGAGTAACCACTTTTGTCATTTTTGTCCGCTGTCGGCCCTGACTACTTTTGTGCACACCGCCTATACCTACTTGAAGCTCAAAATAGTTTTTCTTCAAAAAATACCTTTACATGTTATTTTTTAGAGATGTATGTTGTAAAAATTAAAGAATATTAAATTTTCTACAGATTGGCATTAATACTTTTTCTATATATTTTTATGGATAAATTTATAATATTATCTATAATTTAAATCCCGGAAAAACACAACTCTTTGGTTACACAGTTCAGATCACAAATGTATGTAACTGACAGATAAACGTCACTGTCAAAGAACTATTCATTTTAAATTAAAAATAGTAAATAGAACAATAGTTATATGGAAATGAAATCAATACAGTTCCCAAAATGTAAGTACCTATATATTAAAATTAATAAAATTAAATTCCGGGAGGTATAGTGTTGGCCACATCATATTTTTAACTCTATATCTATTGAATATGAAGTATAAAATATAATCAAATCGTTTAGAGAATAAAATATTATTTAACATTTATAATAACATTAAATGTGAAAAAATGATATTTAACAGCGTTTTTTCAAGAATAACTGTTAAAATCTTCAAATTAGGATTCTTCCGGTCTACCAATTATAACCAAAATATAATCAACTCTTCATATGGATGCAAAGAAAAGAATACGCAAAATTATAATTTTTGGAAAGGTGGTATTGGAGTTATGCAATCCGAAAGAATCGTCACACACACATACACGTACATACATGCATCCATACATCCATCCAAACACATACAGACATTAAAAACTCATCATCGAATTTTTTGACTCAATACAATACCTTCCTTACCTAAAGGCGACGGAAGGTTAAAAAAAAAACTTTTTGGAAAAATTTTGCATTTACCAGAAAAATATAAAAATGAAATTTCACTAAGGTATCTACATGTTCAATGTTTGTAAAAAAAAAACTCTTGCTTGTGTAAGATAATAATCCATAACATTTATTTTATTTAAGTTATGCAAATAAAAATTCAATTCGAGGAACAAATTAAACAAAAAAAAAACAAAAATACATCTGGAAAATACGTTTGTGCGGTTGTGTATTTATCATTAATTGTTGAAATTAAAATCTACGTAAACACAAAATGCTATGTCGAGTAATGAATAAAAATCTGATGTTTTTATTCGTCTATAAAACAATACATCTCCCTTTACTTCTTATATTTCAATAATAATGCCGATGCCTATTATATTACACACAAATAAAAAATTATACCCCCTATTGTTCGCTTCATAAAGCACTAATACATGCAGATTTCGCGGAATCTTTCTCGATGAAATTTGATCTTTAGAAGTAGGTCATCCATTTTGTTTTTACGCTAATATATCGGGATGGAATCTCGGATGAGGTCCCTTGATACCGACTCTAATGATATCTGGAAAAATGTAATATGTCAGGAGTGCCTGAAACTTAATGCTGGTTTCACATTTCTTCAGATAGATGACAGTAATTTCATTTTTTCTTCAATCAAAAATCACTGGATTTATAAATTTATATCACGACATTTTTTTTTTAAGAACTGCTGGTAATGGAAGATACATTTTTTTAAAGGAATTACAAACTCTCAATCTGCTAAATGTAGTTTCCATATCTTGTACACAGTTACCAAAAAATGATTGTTTATGCAAGGGTCGCAGTAGAATTATTGAGACACATGGCTCAGACTTGGAATTTTATTTTTAATTATTATTATTCAAAGTAAGTTCTCTTCAACAATAATACACTTCACCATTCTTTCCCCCCACCTAGTATTCTGTTCGAATGTTTTCAAATAAGTCATGTTTTGTAGCATCAATTTCTTCTTCAGATCCTTAATTCCATCCAAATATAGACAAAATCACACACTACTTTAAAGATGCATACACAAATGAAAATTAGGTTTACGGTTTTTGTTTAGGTTTAAGTAAGTCATTGATAAATGTAAGTTTAAATTAACTGAAAATTAGTTTTGATATGTACAGACATCTATGTAAATGCTTCAAAAACAAGATTAAAATATCGGTAGAGCAGTACTCAACAAGACACCTGTGCGCCGTGAAACTGTCATTCGCTTGGCATTATTGGTTATATTTCAGCAATTAAGTTATGACAGTTTCCATCTTCTCGCATTTGTTTAAAAAGACGAATCCACCAAGTGGATAATAAATGAGGATGGGTGTATATATATATATATATATATATATATATATATATATATATATCATTTCTGACTCGTTCTCATTGGTGAAGTTTGTGACGTCCAACTAAATCATAAACCTAAAGTTTGGACCTTGCAATGTTTAGCTCTATGATTTGAATTTACAGACCGTAAATTCTGAAGTGTGAATGGAGTCATTAAATAATGAGGCCAAAGTTTTTAAATCTAAAGTATAAACCATAAATCTAAACCTCATTTTCATTTGTGAACGCACCTTAAAAATTGGTTAATTGAGTTCTAATTTAACTTTTGCAACTTAATTTCAATCGATAAATAAATAATTGTTCAAAATTAGTGCAATTTTTTTTCCATGACCTACCTGATTTTCTTATTTTCAATAATTCTATCAACACCCTCTTGTATCTTCACGGCTTATTACCCATTTCTGGATGTGCCAATGTGCATTTTATTCAAAACATGATTATATTTATGTCACAGAGGGGTCACTTTTGATCTATGTCAAAATTGGAAGTAATTTTTAAATTCGTCGAACTTGAATCCTAATCGTGTAAATCACAAGCGGTCACATAACCCACTCAGCTACGTGACCCTATTAGGTATGTCTGTATTAGGTCTATTCTTAAAGCGTTTTCTAACAAATTATGGCCGGAATGGGCTATGTGATCATATTCGAATATTAATATATGTCATAAAATATAAAAAACTAATCACTATAGCTTTTCATTTTAATGTTTTGGAGGAGGGATATATGACGTAAGTATGTTAGAATCGTGGAAGAAGGCAGATACAGTGCGGGAAGAAAAGAGGGAGTTATAGATCAGCGTCACGATTATGTTATGGTAGGCGTGGCATGACAGCTGGCTAAAACTATCTCGTTCTCTCCCAGTCTAAGCGTCTTTTTCCACGATTCTACCATGCATACGTCACATATCCCTTCCCGAAATTTTTAATAATTATTTTCTCGTAAAGTACTGTATATAAATATCTTTATTAGGTTTTTATACGGCATTAGTCTAGTTTGTTTTGTAATAAAGAATGAATACAGCAAAAATGGTTTTCAATTATGAAAAATTACGATATCAGGATTTGATTAAAAACTTCTATGTGATTTATCTCGGTTCCTCCTTTAAGTGGCTTATCGCCTTTTACTCCCAAGTCCTTCAACTAACACAACCACGTCACATTGAGGGAATTCTAGGCATTGAAAAAGCAGATGAGCTCCCTTAAAAGGAAGCCAAATTACCGTTTACGGGCTTCAACATTCTTGTAGTCTCTTGTAAAGCCATACTAATACTGGATTGCATGAAAACTGTTCAATAAATAGTTTATTGATTCTATAGTTACCGGTCCTATAAAGTTAGCGAACCGTTAAAATTCAAACAATTGCATGAAAAAAATATTGGGTTCTTTAGTTAATGAATTGTTTATCTAGCAACAGTATCAATGCAATAAACAAGGAGCACGTTGACGATAAATGTCAATGTCATGTCATAATCCATAAATGTGTCCGAAATCGAGTAAAAGAATAATTATTAAAAATGGATAAATGAAATAAGAGTAGAAATTTTAATGAAAGAGAAACATAGGTTTTGCTGAAAATCATTCGAAATGTAATTGAAGACAAAAATATAAATATGGTACGACAAATAAAAATAAATTGGAAGCTAGTGGCATAAGTACATGGAATTATTAATTGCATGCTTGGTGATAAAACTGCAATACAAGTTCTAAAATTACTAAAATCACTTCTTCATTCCAAAATGATGACAATGACATAGTTTTACGAAAATGAATTTAAATTATACTCTTGTATAATAAATGTAATATACGATTATTTACTTATCCTTCAATTAGTAGTTTTTTACCTTCCGTCACCTTTAGGTAAGGAAGGTATTGTCAAAAAATTCGGTAGTGAGTTTTTGATGAATAAGCCAGTTTTAGGGTCCCTAGAATACGATTTTACTATTTTTACGATGATGCCTGTATGTATGTGTGTGTATGTATGTATGTATGTATGTATTTGTCTCTCTCTCTCTCTCTCTCTGTGTGTGTGTGTGTGTGTGTGTGTGTGTGTGTGTGTGTGTGTGTGTGTGTGTATGTGTGTGTATGTGTGTGTATGTGTGTGTGTGTGTGTGTGTGTGTGTGTGTGTGTGTGTGTGTGTGTGTGTGTGTGTGTGTGTGTGTGTGTGTGTGTAACAAAATTTTCGTCTACGATAACTTCCATACTAGAATTCTAAAAATTATAATTCTTTCGTATTTCTCTTCGTTACATCCATGTGAAGAGCTGATTAGATTTTGGTTAGAATTGGGCAACCGGAAGTACCCTCATTTGAAGATTTTAACAGTTTTTCTTGAAAAAACTATGTTAAATATCATTTTTTCACATTTAATGTTATTATAAATATTAAAGAATAAAAAGTTATAAAGAAATTAAATTTCATAAAGTAGCCACAGCTATGGAAACAGCTACTATATTAAGAAAATTTTGATTGAAAGATGTCAGTGTCAAGTGAAATTGACATAGTGTGTTTGTCTTATAGTGGTCTTATAATTTTACTGGAAATATAGGATCTTTTGCTATAAATTTTCTGTATGGAATTTGCATAAAATACATGCAACTGCCGGAAGGTAAAGTACAAGAAATATAATCTTTAGCAAGGAACTTTCTGTATGAAATTTGTACAAAATACATAGAACTGACGGAAGGTAATGTGCTGGCCACATCAGATTTTTTTAATTTTAAACGTAAAATTTATTTTTTATTTATTTGAACCGTTGAAATCAGCCCAATAAGTTATAGGACTGTTTAGTGAATCTTTAAAATTATAATACGTTCATGCATCGATTTTTCTAGTCCTAGAGAATCGTTAGTTGCTAATGAATCGATAAATAGTTTCTTGCAACCCAGGATAAGAAAGAAATCAGAAATTTGGAGGTGTCAGCTATAGCCTCGTACTGGAGAAACAATAGTCGGTCTAGATGTCTAGAAGTTCATTTCACCGTCGTCAACAAACGCCAAGCAGCTATGAACACAGCTAAAAGGACCTTAGAATTATGAAAGGTATCCTTACTAGTCATGCATCATCTCAGAGAGATACCATTTACGAATTAAAAATTTTAAAACGCAAATTTCTCGTCGATTTATGTATTATTACGATGCATATACCTTATTATCATCATATGCACTTATCATTCTTTCTTCAGAACCTGTTCTCTTGAACTTGTCAGCTACAGCGGCGTTTATAAATACCTCTGTTTACATTAAGATAAAGTTATCATCTAATAAATCGTGCGTAATTTATATCTTAATTGGCTTCCGGTACTAAAAATACCTCCTCGGTTGCATTGCAAGTTGCTGTTGTAGAGCCGAGAGTCGGTGTGTGTGAAGTTCCCGGCATTTGCTAGGCGTTCAAACCGCACGAACGTGACAATTTCACATAAACAACATTGGCTACAGGCCAAGGTTACTGACCTGCTCAACACACTTACCATACGTCGAGATTGAGATTGAGAGGAGATGAATAAGAATATGCAGATTGCCAACCAAGAAAGTCATTCAATAAGTGGAGTTATTCGTAAACAGCAGAAGTTCTAACTCAAGAATAAGTGTTATATGTTAAAACTATATATTGCCATCATTGTTATTATCTAGAAACAGTAATGCAAGGCTGTATCCGATGTTGCACTTTTATCAGATCACAAGAACTCCTCATTTTTTCGATAAATTTTTATTTTGCACGAATTTTTTGGCTTAGCAACAATCAATAAACACGAAACCTAATGTCATTTTGCTTGAGTGATTTTGCTTAAAAGCAAAAAATGCTTAAAAAGAAAATTAGAGAGGTCGGAAGTATTTGGTGAGATATATTCCAAAGACAGCACAAAATGAAACAATTTAATTATTATTTTATTTTTAAACTTGAAATATTAATTGACTGTCACACTGACAGTTATAAACAATAACAACTGTTTATTTACTTGGTAGCGGAAATTTATCAGAATAACGGAATTTTATCATATATAGGGTAGGATTCTGTAACTCGTCCGTTATTAAACGGTACCGATATCACTATGGTTACATAGAAAATAACTTTTTATTTGACAACTGTGACGTAAATATGCCAATCATCTTATAAAAAATACGTTGCTATAGTCCGTTATCAAACGGTACCGTTATAGAATCCTACCCATAATATCATAAGTGGTAAATTTTTGCCGGAAAAAATTTCAGATTGTACAAGAGCTTGTTGCCTAGCAATTTATTGAGTGACATTGACAAAAATCACGAGTTGTCAAACGAGTGATATTTGATCAATGTCACGAGATCAATTGGCAACAGGCTCGAGTAAAGCAATCGGAAAATTTTTCCAGGATAAAATTTAACCACGAATAGTATTCGGATGACTATTTCCAAAATAAAAATCAGGTAATAATTTATATATTTTTTTTCTTGGCAAAAATCTTCTAATTTTTATTGTGTTTTAAGGTGTTATATTTAAGTTTGCTTTTTCAACGATTTAAATAGATTCCTGTCCGAATCGACTCGTTTTTAATAAAAACTGATAACACTGAAAATATACACACTTTGACAGGTATGTAAACAATACATTTCTACGAAATGAAACTTGGTAATTAGGTAGAATCCTGAATTTGGATTGGCTTATAAATTTATGAGTGAAATAGTCAGTATAATACTGTCCCCATTGGTTGAATTTTCAAATGTTTTGTATCATGATTGGTTCAAAACTAGTCGTTGCAATTTATCATCCTAATATCTAAATCCTAAATTTATATACCCTAAACCTATATTAAGTTATTATTTAGGATTTTATCTACTGTTATCTGAAATAATTTTACAATTACATTTAAAAATAAATATTATTGAAGATTTAGAAGATAATGAGGATGTAGAATTTTTTTTCCGTATAGAAGTAAAAGAGTTATTAAGGGACAAAGTAGATCATTTTAATATTTACAATGATAATGAGTTCGTAACTCGTTTTCGATTATCAAAATGATGGTGTTATTAACAAAAATGTGATAATACTATCTCAGAATTTTTTTTATTATGATTATGAATTGCTAGTGCTGTAAAAAATCAGAATTTCAGTTCGTAGGTACATAAATAAAATAAATAAAGAAATATATCATCACGGCATATTACCCATTGCTGAGTGTGCCAGGTACATGTTTTGTATATATTTGAACTAATGCAATAATTGCATCAGAGAATAATTTTTATTAACATAGGTTTAAGCAAATGGAAGTGTACTCTGACCTGGCCTATTTTCCGGGAATAGTCTTTCTAGTGCATCAAAATTTGTAAAACAAGTGACCGAAGCAATATGTACTTTAAGAAATGAATACATAAACATGCCATTGGGCATAATATATATTTCCATGAGCTACTATGTAAATCCGCCTTTAATTTTAGTTCTGAATGGGGGCATTTATCATAAACGACTTTAGTGTTTCTCATAGTAAAATTCATTAGTTCACATCTAAATAATGTAAGAAAATACTTAAAATTTAATCAAATAAATTTCTTAATATATTTTATTAATTTTTGAAAACTGTTATTTTTGCCCTCTCTGGAATGTCCTTGAAAGCTGTGACGTCACAATCACTAACATCAGATAGAGACGGAAAAGAGAGAGACATGATTAGTTTTAACGTTTGGAAGTCAAATGTTTAGCAACTCAGCTGTGGCAGAGAGGTTAGTTATTTATTGTGACGAAAGAGATTTGTGCTCTTCTCGCCAGTGTTTTATAATGTCTGCAATACGTAATTGTTTTATACCTGGTTGTTTTAATAATCCTGAGTATACGCCTACAAAAATATTTTTTCACGTTCCAAGTAAACATACAATTGGAAAAATGTGGTTTGAGGTAGTGTACGGTCCATGTGATGACAATGAAATTACCAAGACCAGAACATTATATTGTTGTGAAGATCATATTAATGTAGGTATGTTTATAAAATAACAATTATAAACATTTACAACAAACTTTCTGTACATTCTCCAGTTGGAATTTGATGCTGAAAATTGGACATATTTTACATTAATTGGCGGTAACCAAAAAAATTATAAAACAAGTGGAAGAGTCCTAACTTCGTTATTGGTGTAACCAGGGTCCATTACGACACACTTTCAACTCAAGCAATGATACAATACCATGTGGTTGACAATGACAGCAGCAGTTATTATCCGAAACATCTTGTTAAGAGTATACAGGTTCGGGTTTGGTCGGATAATTCCGTCATTAATGTCATTCCGTGAATTCTACGTCAATAGAAAGGAATTCAAGTAATATATATATATATATATATATATATATATATATATATATATATATATATAATTTTTAAAAATTACTTTCTCAGTTATTACGAATAATATTTAAATCGGTCAAAGACCAAATATGAAGATGAACTTTCAAAAAAAAATATGATAAATGACCCCATTACGTTTAAAGTGGCAGTGTAAGCATGATAACACAATATTATACACGACTTTTACATCTTTCAATGTAGCGATCTGTGATCTTTAATTATATAGATATAATTAGTATATAATTTTAATAAGTTACATGTGCTAATGTCTCGTAAATTATCCTCGCAAAATATAGGAAATATCGTCCAAAACCCGTAAATACCATTAGTATTTTCCAATATTTAAAAATCCATGTTATGTTGCTCTTTTTCGCTGATGCGATATTTTCCCCCGTCGCTGCCCTCTGCTCACGCGCCGCCGCTGGGTTTATGAGCTCATAAGCGCACGCAATTACGTTTTTCATTCGGAAACGCGTGTTACCCTTTCAGGAATTTATTGCCCGCATACAGGTGTACATGTATGGCGCACACACATGCTAGGCGATATGGATATTGGAACTTGTATTTGTGGTGGTTTAATTTGTACCCTGAACCCGTATTGTTTCATAACGTTTTTACTGCGGGATAAATGTAAAATAGGGGAGGTTATATTTTCAATGACTTCATAAAGCCACCGATAGAATTTATGGAAAGACGGGGTTTCAATGAATAACAAATTTTATTAAATAATAATCGGAAAATTAGAATTTAAATAACGTTTAGTATTAAATAAATAAGTACTATGGTCTTTCGAATATATTACGCTGCTATTTGAGTAATACACATCTGAAATTTTAATAAAATGATTTTTACCTCTAAGAGAGGTATTGTATTCATGCTAAAAATCGCATATCCAGATTTTAGTGAATAAGCACGTTTTAAGGTCCCTAGAATCCGATTATAACATTTTTACGATGATGTCCGTATGTGTGTGTGTGTGGATGTGTGTGTGAGGATGTTGGATTCACCATTACTCAAATACTATAAGACTTAAGACATTTTTAACTACGGATTCCTCAATCTAACAATAATGGGAAGAGTCGAGTCAGTTTTGGTAACAATTGGACAACCGGAAGTAGTAGTTACAAGAAAAAAATCTTCTAAATATTATTTATCGAAAATTTATGTAAATACTTATATTAAAGAACTTTAAATTCTTTATTCGATAAATATAAATTCATTATTATATCTTCTATAGATTTAGAGATAAAGAAATGCATATAAAATAATTTGATGTAAAAATTCTTAGATCAAACTACTTCAAGGCAAGAAATTCAAATGTTTGTAATTCACACATAAATGCCACTGTCAAAAATATTTGTATGCCACTGTCAAAAATATTTGTACATCATTATGAAGATTATGAAAATAAATAAAAAGTCAACAACACAAAAGAATATACCTAAAAAAGAATATAAAAGGAATTTGCGAAAAAATGACGAATAAAAGAAAAAGAAAAGGAAAGTAGAAAAAAAAATTCAGGATATCGAATATAAAGAAAATGTATGTATTGTACATAATTTATATTAAAATAATTATTTTGTAGTGAGACATGAATATATGTATTTGTATTTAATAGTTATTTATGTATTAAGGGCATAATCAAAAGATTGTAGCACGGGGGAATGTTTAAAGCTCGACGCGTAGCGGAGAGTTTTAATTTTCCCGAGTGCTATAATCTTGATTATGCTCGTGGTACATACAACGTTTTATTTTATTTTGATTCTCGAAATTCAAGGATTCAATGGGTATATATTCGGTATCGATGTGCTGGCGTTGTGAATTTTAAGTATGCTGTGGTTTCTAGCTATATTGTTTTTTTATAACAAATTTTAATTTAGTGTCAAATGTAAATAGAAGATAGTGATTATTCAAAAGAAATATAGAATAAATTTGACGCTGCCCGGAGCAAGTTGGTTCTACAGAAGTGAAAAGGCGTATACGAGAAAGGATACGATTAGTTTTACAAACAGCGGTGTTCAAAAAATGTGATTTATCGAATTTGTTATGTTGTCTGACATTTATCTAAAAACGACGATTTTGACGTTTGAATAGCTGTTGCTTGGCAACTTTATAAGCTCTCGGGCGATAAAAGCCAAATTGCGCCCGTTTTTCAGAGCGGATAAACAAGTTTATGATTCCAAAATAAAATAAAAATATTTTTCGTTTTATGCGTACAACCAGGTAAAATATCTGGCGAGAGGTTATGTGCTGGCCACATCGGATTTTTAAAATTGTTATCGTACGAGGGTTACGCTAAAATTGTTGAAAATAAGACGCATGGCTCATATTTTATTTTAAATAATTTCAAAGCAGTTCCTTTCACTAATACAGTTTGTTCAGAAAAAATCCTAATGCGGAGTACGCTATGAACAAAGAAACGTATGTCAATTTAAAAATATTTAATTAAATGTCAATTTGATATGAGATATTTCAAAAATTTAATTTAAAGAAATCAAAGTTTTTCTCCTTTAATCTTATTTTAGAAATGGAAACAAATTAAAAAACGGCGAATGTCAATAATCTGTATCCTTCTTTATTTTTCTTTCTCCTTAAAATTATATTTCAGGATCAATTTTGACATCTTGACTTTTGAATTGAATAATGATCAGACTTACGTTTCTCTGTTCATAGCCTACTCCGAGTTAGGAATTTTATTGAACAAACTGTACCTAATACACTTTACCATCAATGTTCCTTGAAACGAAAATCTTCTACCTCGTAAAAATAGGCAAAAGTCCCACATTGACAAATCAGACAAGTACAACGGTTATTATATTACTTTTACATGTATTTTATTTTTCACCGGCACAACCCTGGTCTGATATATGTCGGATTATTGAGAGTGTACTGTACCTACATAGTTTTTCATTAATTATTTCGTGAAATTGTTTATTATTCGTACATAGTTCCAATTATTATTGATCATGAAAGATATTTTAAACACTTTTTGAGAATAAAATATTCATATATTTCTTTCATGGCAATCTAATTCTATGTTAAAAAAATTAACACGTATTCGTTTTTTCCATTCACTCTTATTATATACCTTGTTCCATTGAAGCCATTCAGTATTGCGGAGCATAGGGAATAGTTTTGACATATCTGCTTGGCTGAAATTAGAGACAAGAGACAAGTTTACCCAATGGAATTTCGGCTACTTTAGATTTGCGCTGTTGCCAGTGCCATCTACTGAATGGCTTAAATGGAACAGAGCATAGCAACATTTTAATCAAATTAATATTAAACTTTACATGCATTTTTCTCAAAAAAATCATTATGTAAGGGAACAAAAATATTATATCACTGAATTCAGAATTAAATTCTCTAACGAATGAGCAAATAAAAATATTACCTCATTTAAAATTTAAAAGTTAGGTCCCATACTTTAAGAACCCTGGTCCAAAAAAATAATTTTTGTGCAACCGGACGCGAAATAAGCATTTCGCAGCCGCAATACAGGCCGCGAAATTCAATTTCGCGACCGTTGTCATCGTAGCGGCCACAAAATTAGGTAAACAACTACCTTGACACTTGAGTATTGTATGGTTTTGTTTATCAAATGTTAATCCCATAGCCACCTTGAAAGCTAACTTTCTATTTACATTGAAACTGTTTAAAATTAATAAAATTTGTAATTACATATATTGTGTACACCTTGTCTTTTCTTTTCTTTAAATTTGTCTTGTGAAATAGAAATTGTTTGCCCATTTAACCGTCTTTGTAAATCTTATAGTTCTCGAAATAGCAATGGTGGCCCATTTAATATATATATATATATATATATATATATATATATATATATATATATATATATATATATATATAATAGACCTTTTCAATTTAACGGCTATCTCTTTCTATCGCTACAAATAGTAAGTAAAATGGCACCAATCGTGCCAACAACTGCCAGTTGGGTTGTCAAACAAAACGTCAAAAATATTACAGTCATTAAAATACCTGTATTCTCGGTGAAAATTTGCGTCGTTAGACATTTTAGCTTCAATAAAAGCTTTTGTAACTTCTTTCGATAAGTTTTTTAAAGTTGTCTGAGATTTTTCTCACGTTTTACGTTTAATTTTTTTAGAAACAAATGTCATGTACCTTATTTGTTGTTACTATGCGCAGTTCCCCATTCCACATATCTTCTATCTCTTTAAATTGAAACGGTCTATTGCCTTAATTCATGTATTTTATTTTGCTGCTAACACGTACATAAGAAACAATTGAAAAAACAAACTTGGTACTAATCGATGCACTTTTTCATTCTGAACATTTTTCTTTATTACACTTTTTTTAAATTAATAGGTAAAGAGATATCGCCAAATCAAAATTTTAACATTGAATTTCCCATGTTTTGCTTTTAGGCAAAATGTTATTACTAGTAACAATTATAGAATTATAGTTTTATTCACCAAACGTCATCTTTATTACCCAGAAATAAAAGTAGTATAGAATTGTTTCGAATTTGAAATTTGTTTCATTTTCTTACATCCTTTCCTTTATCTTTTAGTCGTTGTAGCAGTTCTCCTACTAAACAAGTTTAGCTGCATGTAGAACTGGTATTGTCAGGATATACATATAAAGGTATAAGCTAGAGCTGAAGTCACACGGTGCCAGGGTGGCACTAGGACTACGAGCCACAACTAAATCAATATTACCCACCACCAGCTGCACGACAGTGTTCCAAATCTAAATCTTTAAAAACATTCTCACTAAATTTATATCCGTGACAATAAAAATAACATGTTCTGTGTACTATATCACAAAAAATAAATACGCATGAGCCCAATGTCAATTAAGTTCGTACCCTTCAAGTTACACTTACAAAAACGTCTCCACGCTAAAAATAATTATTTTCTATAAAATTTATAAATAGTCGCAAGAAAAATATACAGTTGAGAGATGAAAAAATATTTGGAGGTTATAAAATAGTGATGGAACGAAGATCAGGTTTTGATAGTGAATCCGGCCATAAAACCGGATTTGTAATTTAAGTTGAATTTCCTGAAATATTCGGCTGGTTCATTAAAAATATTAATCTGTCTATAATTTTGTTGAATAATATGACTTAACAACTGTTAAATTAATAAAATAGGACTCTTGGTATCAGAAAAATGATTGAATATAGTTCTTAAATTTTACTTCTACAAAAATAGACGGTTTAAGAAAGTGAAGCTACTATACATTCTAGGAATGGAAATTGGTCGAGATCAAGTTATTCAATCATCAATTTTAATCCTTTTTTTATGGCTTTCTTAATTTCGTAGGACTCCAGAAATATTAGCTTTTGTTTTTTCATTTTTAGTTATTAAAAAATAAGCCCAGACTTGTTAATTTTACTTACAATTGACCTATAGAAAACTTTGTATAGTATGACTAGCGAATGAAAATTGACGTTTATATTATTTAATAGATGTGGTTTCTTTTGAAAACATTTCCCTATATTTGATTTGAAAGGAAATTGCATCTTATGTATTCCGTTACAGAAGATTAGAATTGTACTCAATACCAGGAGGCATTTAAAATGACCTTAGCAACAGGATTCAGGGATGCATTTAAAAAATTTAATACTGCAAATTCTAATTCGTTCGTCTCAGGTGTGTAAGCAACCCTCGAGTCGTAATTACTGTTAGAGAAAATTAAAAATAATCCTATTTCATAGAATTGCCAAACTAAATATTTTAAAGATCAAAATATTTTGTTATACTCAACATAAACGAAAAATGTTTAAAATATTTTAAACGCACCCCTGTTTTGGTATTCAGTTATCCTAGTCGGCTATCTATTTTCAGCCAGACATAGTAATGTATTTCTGTACTTTCCTAGTCCAGTATTTAAATGGGTTCATGCAAAAATTTCATACCTGAATATTTCGTACAATTCTATTCTTCTTTAGGATTTCAAAAGAAACCACATCTATAAAATAAATTAAACGTCGACTTTCATTCGCTAGTCATACTATAACTTGCAACAGTAAAATATAAAGGTTTGTTCCTACAGCTAGTCCGGACTGTCATATCTACATCAGACGCATGCGCATTGTAAAAATATCGTTCCAACGGACTGATGTACAGTTCATCGGACTGTTAGTATGTTCGTTCCTACAGACTTTGGACGCACACATAAACGCATCAGCGGACTGTCAAATCCATCCACTGGTCTTGTGGATTGTTTACCGTCCCCAATTTTGTCTGAGATTGATAATTCCTTAACGTTCATGATGCTTATACTATTTTTTGTACGATCGACGCACAAAATTTAAAATTTAAAAGAAGTGTAAAGGTTTAAATAAGTCATTCACAAATGTAAGTTTAAATTACCTGAAAATTAGTATTGATATGTACAGACATATATGTAAATGCTTCAAAAACAGGATTAAAATATCGGTAGAGCAGCAGTACTCAACAAGACACCTGTGCGCCGTGAAACTGCCATTCGCTTCGCATTATTGGTTATATTTCAGCAATTAAATTATGACAGTCTACTTCTCGCATTTGTTTAAAAAGCCGAATCCACGAAGTGGATACTAAATAAAGATGGGTGTATATATCTATATCATTTCAGATTCGTTCTCATTGGTGAAGTTTGTGAAACACTATCGGTAAACATTTAAAAAAAACCGAACGTGCAAAAAATAATTAATATTTGTTTTTATTTAATTTATTGCCAGATATTTTTTCTACAGATGAATCAGTAATTAATTATGATGATATAACAAGTCCGTTCCAACCATACGAAGTTTCTTACTTATGTCTGAATTAGTACATGAACAAAACATGCGCACCAAATGGTTCATGAAACGCATCCAAAAAGTCGTGTAGGAACAAACCAATAGACAAACACAAACCCGACTCGAAGTTATTCGATTTTAAAGAAAATAACCAACGATGCGGCAGATTAAGTTGGAATTCCGGATTTTTTCAATCTTTCGACGATCTATTTCGTCACTATACTTCATTTTATGTTAGAAAATAGTGGTGGGAAGTTAGCAACAGTTTGATCTTGTTCTATGTTTGGATAATACCCCGATATTATCCAATCAAACAACAAGATGAAATTGCTTCTATATTTAGATCACTATTTTCTTACGTGAAATGAAGTGTAATATAAAATAAACATCGAAATTTATTTAGACTGGCACCTCCAGTAACTCATAAAAAGCAATTCAATTTTCCACGTATTCACTTCTGAATCCTTACAAATCATACAGCTGCCTCTGCGTTAGAAACAATTAACTGCCCTTTGTACATACTTATTCATACAGGACACGCTTATGTGGTCAATGCGTAGGGCTGTAGGTTAGAGGAGTACGGCCCCAGAGTCTACTAAAGCTTACGACTGGACTGGCTTGGTTACATGGTTATGGCTCCCAAGCTACACAATGGATATGCTCAAGCTCAAGGTTGTGAATGAAGCAAACCGCAAATGTGCGGCTTGTTTCCACCGAGGCAATTCGTCCCATATATGTATTCTTCATATTATATTAATGGACAAAACGAGAGAATATTAATTTTACCAAAATATGCAAATTCAGAATGTCTTAACAATACCTACGTAGACAAAGACTACGTTTATCTCGACCTTTGAAGCTGCTTGAATTTAGTAAATCCCTTTTCAGTCTTTAAAATACACGATCGAAATTTTTATTTCAAGCCGTTTGAAAATGTCAAGTCAAGCCTGTAAAATAACAGGCTTGCACTTATGAGTCGGCTTGAGTTCTGTTGAAATAATCATTGAAGTTTAAAATAATGTAACTATGCATGCGCACATCCGCAATATGTTGCAGGTTGCAGTGTTTCTAAATTCAAATCATTGATTGGTTGTGTGCATTTTACACAATTTTATAAAAGTCGCCAAATAAAACTTACTAAAATTGTTCAAAAGCGAAATATTTAGAGTGATGAAGAAACAAATATTTTTTTAATGTTTTTGAAAGAGAAGACATAAATAATTTTTAGATTTTGAGGTTGTATATCCAGCATAAAATTAGATCATATACCTCTCCCTGTCTCTTTGCATAATCTTGTATTTAACTATCTTTTTTAGTCGATATGAATTTGACGTAGATCGAAAATAACTCAATCCTATTTTGAATCCTATGGAATAAACCAATAGGATATTTCAAGTCACAATATACTTGAATTCGCTTGAATTGTCGAGATAAACGTAATCAATAATCAAAATTAATATTTCAATTCGCTTTAAAATGTCAAGTCTATAAAAACTTCCCAAAAGCGTAACTTTTGGAGTGATGAAAAAACACATGACCACATTTTAAGGTCCTAGAATCCAATTTTAATAATTTCATGATGATGTCTTTGTGTGTGTGTGTGTGTGTGTGTGTGTGTGTGTGTGTGTGTGCGTGTGTGTGTGTGTGTGCGTGTGTGTTTGTATGTGTGTGTGTGTGTGTGTGTGTGTGTGTGTGTGTGTGTGTGTGTGTGTGTGTGTGTGTGTGTGTGTGTGTGTGTGTGTGTGTGGATCCTCCACTCTAACTTAAATGCTATCATTCAGAAAATTTTGAAACCTTGTATTTCTACCTTTTTCTAATATGGGAAGAAGCCATTAGATTTTGGTGTAAATAAGACACCCGGAAATGGCACTTTGCTTGAAGCACAAAATAGTTCGAAAAATACCTTTAAATGTTATTTTTTCAAGAGATGTTATTATAAAAATTAAAGATTATTAAATTTTCTATAGATTTGCATAAATACAATATATTTTATGGATAAATTTATAAAATTATCTGTAATTTAAATCCCGGAGCCTACGCTGTAAACAAATAGCAATCAGAACTCCTTGGTTACACAGTTCATATCACAAATGTATATAACTGCAAATAAATGTCTCACCTCATAGGTCGATTCTGTTTACATCTGTAAATCTTACAGATCTGTAAATTTGTAAATAATGAACAAAATCGCAATGAAACCTGCCACTCTTATGCAAAATTTTATATTAATCAACAAAAATAGATGCGATTTTGTCTGGTTTTTACAGATTTACAGTCTTGTAACACTTACAGATGTGAACAGAATCGACCCATAAATTTCAGGATCAAGTAAAAAGTGGTTGGCATAAATTCGTAACCGACAGAATATCCACCACAGATTTTGTTTTTTTCTGTCTAAATCATAACAGGTATCATATATTACAAAGATACAGAAAAGCTTACTATTATTTTAATTATCTTTCTGAAAGAATGGAGAAAATATATTTTTATTAAATGTTACTTACCTTAAATTTCATATTCCCTACTTCAATTTTAATTAAGAAATCTAGTTTCTTGTTCTAGTTTTATGCTTCAATGCATAAGTGTTATTAAAAGTTTTAAGCCAAACTGACTACACATAAAGTTTTGAAGTAACCTCTTTACTTATATTCCTTCCTTTTATTTGCTATTACTTTATACTACCTTCTTATTAGTTAATCAAGTTGATTGTCCCAGTTTCTAGCATATAAAACGCTTCGTTTCTTAATATAACTAGGAAAATCTCAGGAGAGACCTCTGGCAGGGTTAATACGTTGAGCAACCCAGACACAGATTAGATTTACTTAATTTTTTTAAAAAATGGCCAAGGTTAAATGTAATCATTCTAAATCTAGAGTCTAGACCAGGATTCACAAATCGGCGGCCCAAAGATCTACAAACGTCCCGCAGCCTTAACGATATATTTTTCAAAAATTTCACTTATGACTAGAAACCAGAGACTAGACTAGACGATTTAATTTAATATAATTTTATAAATACGTATGGTCGGCTAGGTAGAAAAGGACAAAATAGTCAGTTCTGTTAGTAGTGCTCAGTCAACAATTCAACGTCCCTTACCAATCTTACCATTGCGCATGCGCACCTTGCCTCAACTACCACGAATCGTTTGCTGAGCTTGTAGCATTCTGCCAACATGCTATCTATATTTGGAAGTATGTACTTACGTTTACGAGTTGCTATTTTCTATTATGAAACTGAATAAGTTAAAGTACCGCACTCGAATAATAGATTCCAGTACTACACATTGATGCACGGAGTACTGAAGCAAATTTTGATATGTTAGCGCAGAAGAAAAGGTGTCAGGTCTCTGTATCAAAATTAAAATTAAAAAATCTGGTGTGGCCAACACAATACCTCCTGCCATGTACCGCTCGAGTCACAAAAAAGATTTAGCTAATCTTTATTTTTGAGACCCCATGAGGTCTCGTGCCGCGTGCCTGAGTGTCAGGTCGCGAATCTGGGGAACCGAGTTCAATCCCGACCAACGCCAAATATTTGCAATTCCCTAAATCCAATTTTAACATTTTCGCGATGATGTCTGCTGTGTGTATGTGTGGATCTTCCACTCTGACTAAAATACTATCATTCAGAAAATTTTGAAACCTTGTATTTCGAACTTTTTCTGTAATGAAAAGAGCCCATTAGATTTTAGTGGAAATCGGGTAACCGGAAATGGCACTTTACTAGAAACTCAAAATAGTTTTTCTTTGAAAAATACCTTTAAATGTTATTTTTTCGAGATTAATGTTATTATAAAGATTAAAGATTATTAAATATTCTATAAATGTTGTTGTCTGGTCGCGAATCTGGAGAACCGGGTTCGATCCTGACCGAAGCCAAATATTTCGAATTTTAAATGGCACAAAATTGACCCCTTTGGTGCACTCTCCACGCCAGCAATGACTGCCCGTGAGGTGACGCCTGGTAAGCGCCCACACGGTGTAAATATTTCATCATTTCCGATATCTGTGTACAAAGCAGATTGGCACACCCAGCAATGGGTAATAAGCCGTGATGATATATTTATTTATTTACTTATTTTACTAGTAACTACATTTTTGATAATAAAATGAAGATTAAATTTTAAATACCTGAATAAAATAGAATTCACGAATCCAAAATGAGAATTAGCTTAAACTTTTTGGTGAATCGTTAATTTTTATTAATCTAAATACATACCTACATATTTACATATGCAGGAAACTGTATTGATTTCCTTTCCTATTGTTCTATTTACATTTTTCTTTTTAAAACGTTACTATTATTAATTTGAAATGATTAGTTCTTTGACAGTGACATTTATCTGTCAGTTACATACATTTGAATAACTTCCAAAGAGTATTGTTTGGTTAAACCTAAAGGCCCTTTGCTACATTTGAGTTTGCGACCCCTGGTCTACACAATGACCTAAATGGTAATACAAATATTGAACTACATCAAAAGGGGTTAAGTTAAAAAAAAATACAATAGCTTGTCATTTTAGTAAGCGGCTTCTGTCTCTTTGCCTTTTTTTCTCGTTTTATGTATCTCTTTTCGTACTGCCCAAAATTTCTACGAAATACGAAAGCAGGGAATTACAAAATTAACGTTATACATGTTAAAATCCTATGTTCGGCAGTGCCCCGTATGTTTAAAACTAGGGACAAATCTTTCTTCGGACGAAACGTAAAGAGAGGAAATTCCTCATTTAGGCCGTGGTTGGGTGAATGAGAGCTGAGTTACGATGGCAGTGAATTCATACGATATAAATTCATCGTAATGACCGGCCAAATCCGCTATTGCTGTATAAACTTCAATGCTGTATGTATAGGCAGGTCCGGGCCAAGGGGTAGATGATAAATACCCGATATCCAACTCCACCCACAGGAGAATGAAATGAATTATATTCGCGACCCTTACGTGTGAGACGAGGTTAATTGTCAGTGATTAATAATCAGAAGAAAAAGTTAGTTTATGCAAAAAAAATCTCATTTTTATTTTTAAAAAATGTAATTTATAGTTAAAGTAATATAAAAAAGAAAAAATATATTCTTTTATCTTTGTTCTGACGGCTTGATACTATTTAATTTGCCGCGATTTTTATAAATATCGTACAATATTAGCGCATAAATATAGGTATAATAATATTGATTATTTTTTGACATTTCTTACAACCAATGAAATGTTCCATTTTGTGTCACGTGTCTACGTTTTAACCAATCCTGTCATTATTATACTGAGAGTAAAGCTCTAGAGATTATTCCCGGGAATAACAAGGATATTAATATATACACTGGATTGCTAACTTGTATGTTGTGCACGTAGTCACATGTGAGGCAAGTAACTGGAAGGCAGCCATTTGCATAAAAGGCAAAATATGCGCCAAATTTAAAATTACATATAGAAACAAATTATAAATGGGATGATTTAATAGATTTTTTTATATTTATTGCGTATATTTTAAAAATTATAGTTATATAGAGAATTCACAATAAAATAGAACTTTGAATTTAAAAATAGATAGCGTTACAATAGCATGACAATCTGATTCCGTTGTTTGAAATAAATTTGTGGATCAAAAAATAATTTTATTAAATATAATTCGAAAGTTCGATAAATTAGAAAATAATTATCCAGATTTTTCTCAAACATGTTGCCATTTAGCAATAGCCACTCAGGCCCTACGGGCTTTCGTGACTATTGCCTGTCAACAAGTTTTCGAAAAATCTGTCAAATTATTTTCAATTTATTCTCACTCTCTTGTTATATTATTACTGACACTTTCCAGATGTGTCCGTAAGTTTAAGAGGTTAGATTATTCATTCTAAAATGAATATTATAAACTATTTTTTGTCAAGTTAATACAACGAACTTGAATAGAAATTACAAATAATACCTAATAAAAATAAACTAACCCAACTTGTCAGATACTGTTAAACATTTTCTACATTTTCATATCTAATTTCTGCCGTGCCCACATAAATCTACAGAAAAAACTAAATTTAGGTAAGACAACTTTAATGCCACACATTATTGTTGGTACAAAACTATACAAAAATAGTTTACTTTACACACTGTTTGCAGTGTGTAAAGTACCAAGTTTACACATCGGAGTTTAAAATGTATATCATTTTGTTTAAGAAATCATTATAAAACCTAATATGACACTTCCGGCGAAACCGCAAGTAGAATTCAGGACATTTCATACCAAAAGTGGCATTTACTACCCTCAACTTTACAATAGGTCTATTCGCTCGCTACTTTGCGTTTACGGTTTACTGCTGTATCCATATAAAGTATATGGGCGCGGCAGTAAACCGTAGACGCAAGGGTGCGAAACGAACAAACCTAATTTAAACTAGAAAATTAATAATTAGGGCCACTTTTACAACCATTAGATAAACCTCGTATAACGCTATACCAGGTATAAAATTGAAAATTGTATTTTACAAACCTCCGACTCGGATAAACCACAGATAGAATAAACACCAGTATTTCTTATCCCATTAAAATCGGTCGTATAAACCTCGGATAACTTTATCTCTTGTTCTTATGGATACCACGTAAACACAAACAATGTGTTTGACAGATGTCAATCAAGTATTTCATCATCACTGTCAGAATCAAAAATATCATTTATATCATCTAACATCGTGAAAAATGCAAATTAAAAGGTAGAAATAATAATAATATTGAAGAAAAATAGTCTAACAACAAGATAATTTTATTGTGTCAGTACCAACCTAAAGTGATTTAACGTAATTTTTTATATAACTATCTGATAGATAAAAATGCATTGTAAAAGACAGTCTTGTTTATCGAAGGTATAATTACTACGATAAAGTTATACCTCCGATAGCTATACCATAGTTTATCCATCAATTGTAAAAGTGGGCCTTAACGTAATTCCTGGTATAACTATCTGATAGATAAAAATGCATTGTAAAAGACAGTCTTGTTTATCGAAGGTATAATTACTAAGATAAAGTTATACCTCCGATAGCTATACCATAGTTTATCCATCAATTGTAAAAGTGGGCCTAAATAAAATAACAACTTGTCCCTATATTTTCAATCACCAAATGTAATATTAATTGTTTTGTAAGCTCGTCGTTAGACATCGTGCGTATAATAAAGCTGTAAATAGTAATAACCTTTAGAATGTTTTTCTGTATGTTGTGAACTATATTTTCGACGAGTTTCCTCCGCTCTTTTCCGAATTCAAAATTTCTGATTTTATTTATCCTGAATAAACCCAATTCCAACCCTTTGTAATCCTTGTGCGAATTTTCAATCCATATCAATCTGAAGTTATCGCTTGCATTGTAGTGGGAGGAACGTTGGTACCCGTACCCGTATACCTACCTAGTCAGCCTAGCCTACAAAAGCTAGAGCTAGACGCTAGAGAAAAAGAAAAACAAAACTGCAAGCTCGATACGTATCAAGCCGTCAGCGACTGGGAATTTAAATGAGGCAGAACCAAGAAGGCAGATTCGTGAACGAGAAGAAGAATAATTTGTAAAACTAAGAAGTTTCCAAGATTGTTCTGTATAGAGTTATTAAAGAAATAAATAAGTAAATTAACATATATGAAACGGAAAATCGAAAATTAAAGATTTAAATTTATACCATGTTTCTACATAATCTCGCTCAAATGAGGTCATGCACGGTTTTTCATTTTAACTTTAATCAATATAGTACTAAAAAATAATAGACCCGTATTTTTTATTTTTCCTCAAATCTTTAATAATGACTATTTCACTCATAAATATATAAACCAATCCAAATTCAGGATTTTACCTAGTTACCAAGTTTCACTTTGACAAAACACTGACACAAAATTTTTTTTCGCACCCTTTAACCCAATAATATCGTATTGTTAAAAGTAAGTAAGTTTTGATAAGCGAAAATTTTTTGACGTTTTAGAAATATATTGTTTAGATACCTGTCAAAATCTGTATAATTTCAGTGTTATCAGCTTTTATTAAAAACGAGTCGATTCAGAGAGGAATCTACTTAAAACGTTGAAAAGGCAAACTGAAACATAATACCTCTAAACCCAATAAAAATTACAAGATTTTTGTCAAGAAAAAAATTATATAAATGATTACCTGATTTTTATTTTGGAAATAGTCATCCGAATACCATTCGTGGTTAAATTTTATCTTGGAAAAATTTTCCGATTGCTTTTCTCGAGCCTGTTGCCAATTTATCTCGTGACATTGATCAAAAATCACTCGTTTGACAACTCGTGATTTTCTTGTCAATGTCACTCAATAAATTGCTAGGCAAAAATTTACCACTTATGATATTATATATGAAAAAATTGCAATTAAAAATGACATTGTTCAAAACGCGGTTGTTTTTCTCCGCCTCGTCCCTGGCCCAGTGACGTAAGATGTTCATCAACGCGGCCATTTTGATTTTCATACAAAGTTAAACGTTAAAGTGACATTTAAAGATATCCTGAAATTTACGAAAGTAAACATGTCGGTGAAACTTTGTGCCATTGTCCGAAAATACTTGCGAAAATAGGAAGGACAGCCTATATAATAATATTAATAATTTTATTGACCAACTGACTGACTGACAGTCAATGGCGAGGTTTGACTATAATAAAAAATTATTTTAAATTTAATAATTAAATCTGATTTTCTATAAATAACTAGTAGTGCGCTTCTCTCGTTTCTAAAGTGACAGACAAAAATTAGTAAATAAACGAAAACCAATAAATTACTGTCAGTTTTATATTGGTTATTTATGTATTAAATAATTAAATGTAAATAGAAGATATCGATTATTCAAAAGAAATATCGGATGAATTTGAGGCGTTGGTTCCACAGAAATCAAAAGACGTATATACGAGTGATGATACGAAAAGTCTTGTGAGTAGTGGAGTTCAAACAAGGCGATTCATCAAATTCAGGCTACGGAAACCCTTATGTAACATGTCGAGACCATGTAGTAGCCTATGGATAGTACTTTTCTTCCAAGCGCTAGATGGTACCAGGTGCAATATGGCCGACGTGATAAAATTAAGAAATTACATATTTCGAATTGATCTGTAGAAAGCCGCGGAATTTCAATTTTTATGACAAGTGTTTTAGTCATTTATGTCAAATTTATATCTGACTTAAAATCACTTTACAGCAAAGAAAGCGATTAAATGAATATTAAACGATTTTTTATACCACTATTGTTAATTTCTGTTCAGTAACGTAAAGCTAATGGTACGTAAAATGTTTATTGTATTTTAATAAAAATAATATACAAGAATTTAAATATTTCTTTTAGATATTTTACGGCTGTGCACTACATTACTAACATTCATGCCTGGGAGGAATTCAAACCCGGAACATTTGCTTTGCGATTACGTAGCTCCTACGCTATTTTGCTCGACTGTCAACATTATTCTTTATTCTTTATTATTCTGATTTAAAAACATTTCAAAAATGTATGCATTTATGTCATGTGCTCCAAATATGCTGCGCTCCGGTGAATTGGGCTACGTTGATGAAAGTATTATGATTATAATTATTGCAATCATTATGTAACAAAAATTTGATGAAATCAGAAAATAAACTTTTTTCCGTTAATTGTGGTCATATTTTATTTAAACGATTTTCTACTTTAAAAATTTAGTGTATTCCAAAGTATTGCGGGTCGCTGGTCCTCCTTGGTATTGCCTAAAACTAATTGTGAAATAGGCAACCTGGTGTGTCCAGGTTGCCTATTTCACAATTAGTTTTTCTTCCAAGCGCCAGACGGCGATACGTGAACATTGTGTCAATTGTTATAGTGGTCGTCGGCTATCTATAATGGGTATATATGATCCGTGATCAAATTTATTGTGTTGTCTTACATGTATCTATAAACCACAATTTTGACGTTTGAATAGCTGTTGCTTGGCAACTTTATAAGCTCTTGGGCGATAAAAGCCAAATTGCGGCCGCTTTTAAGGAGGAATGATTCCAAAATGAAATAAAATGTATTTTTGATACAATGTACAAAACACAACTATAAAAAATATAATATTCAGTAAAATCAAATAAAACGTTTAAATGTTTTCGTGACTAGTCAGGGAAATGCAACTTTCACGCCGCTTTCGGCGCGAAAATAGTAGGGGAGATCGGTGTCAATTGTAACAGGTGTCAAATGTAACAAGGGTAGGTAACAGGGCCATCTTTTCAAAGTATGTAGATTAAAACGCGCTTGCAGAGTGAAGCAGAAAGAGTCATAGTTCTTTGGTATTTAGTGTAAGTACATACGCGCAAATACGGCGTCTGTTCCTGACGAATGTCTGTAAATCGACAAAAAAGTAAATATAGGTAATGACACACATTGTTTCTAAAACACTATAAGTGCTCTGCTCGGAAATATTTCAAGTTAAGGATCAGTTTGTGAGATATCTGCTTTTATTTTTTATTAAAAAACATTTCGAATTATTACCTAATAAATACAAAAAAGCAAATAATATCTTCATAAGTGAAGCGGTGTCAGTTGTAACACATGCCACGGTGTCGATTGTAACGAGTTTAATAATTAAGCACAGTATTGATCATGATAAAAATTACAAGAAAAAACCACTGCTATCGATATGTATTGGCCCATATTTTTTGAGCACAGGAGATTGGTTGCAGTGGCAAAAATGTAAAATCTGGACACCGAGCAAGTTAAATTGTACGAAGAAAGACCTATTTTATGTTTACCTAAACTACAATTTCGTTAGCGACTAAAGGCTTTGGTCAAAATGGTCCAAATCACCAACAGAATATATATTTTGTTTGCTTTTAGTTGAGTCATATGAATTTTGTATTTTCTGAGGTAATAAATAAATGTTTATTTTTTCAATAATTTCTTCTTTTATCTGTTATTTATCTTATTACATCACTGTTAAAATTTGTCACAATTGACACTGGCCCTGTTACTATTGACACCAGTTAGGTGTCAATTGTATCATTTGTAATGCCTGACTAAAAATCCTTATACTTTTATATTTGTCACATTTTCAAAAGTTTAAAATTCAAAATATTATTCAATGAGATGGGTAGGTTCTCATATAAGTAATTTCAAAATTTCGAAATGTATCGTTAACTCGGGAAAAATAAAAATTTAAATTTTGTAACAATTGACACCGGTCTCCTCTCTTTCGCTAGGGTTTCAAAACAATAGAAATCTAACTTTCCATCGAAATGTAACTTATCTATATGTATTTGTTTCGAATAGTATAAATTCTTTTTTTTTTAATTTATAGGTTAAAAACAATGGTTGTTTCTATGAAACAATGGAAATATAATAATGATTTGGTTATTTTTGAGTATATTTTTTTAATTTTCATTAAGTATTATTTTTAATATAAGTAGCATTGAAACATATTTCATTTGAAATATATCATTGCCTACTATGACGTCCATATAAAATTCGTCTTCGTTATTTATGCAAAATATGCATTTACAGTCATTAATACAATAATTATAACATTGTAAATGCAGACTATTTGGGATATGTAAACTGACAAGATTGAATATATTGATTACTAATAGTGCTGTACTTCAAATAAAATAGAAATTAATAGTATATTATGTTATTAGGAGTAGAAAGCGGTCTTTTTGTGTTGAACTCAGCTATTGCGGCCGAGGCGCTAGCCGAGGCCTGGCAAGCTGGGTAAAATACAAAAAGGGCGTTCTACTCCGAATGACATATACTATTTTTTCTTCAAGTGTTTCAAATAATTTTTTGACATTTTTTGGAATTTTTTATGTGTAAAATTTGCAATTTTAGTCCAAGCTGGCTGTGTACACTACAAAACACGAACGATTCAACTGTCAAATAACAATTTTCAATATGATCTGTATTGATGTGGCTACTGTCGCCGCCAGCGGTGAACTAAGAAACTAACATTTTTTTACTAGTACAACAATAACAACATTTTTGTACTAGTAAGACAATGAATATCTTCTACAGCGTGTGTACAGTAGCATAATATGCATATTATAATACGCTTGAAGAAAAAATAATTTACTATATTTAGTTTCAATTTATATAGGTAGTTTGATTACAGAGTATTTCATTTTATCATTTACTACTAAAATATATTTTCTGTCCATCCATTTGCAAATTACCGGATAGTAGATAATCCCTAAAGACATTACAATTTGCTGTGTTCGCGTTCACTTTTTTATTATTTACAGAGCCGTCTAGGATTATTGTCCCTAAGCTATTAATATTACGTTTTCTCTACAGCACAGCTGAGATTTATATTTTTTGCCTTTTAGACTTGAGATAAAATATTTATGTAATAAAAATTAATATGCATGTATAATCCGCAAAAGGAGTTCATTTTATAAGTAGTTAAAACTTTAAACATTTTTCTTCATTTCATAATATAAAACAAACATGTTTTATTTTATTATAAAATATGACAATGTTTACTTACTGAAAATTAAATAGATAAATGTAAATTTAATATAAAATTTTACTTTATACGGTCTTTAAGAAGCGCAGAAAGGTTGTATACAGGTATGACAGTGCATTTGATTGACTATAAGAGATGTTTTACAACCTATCATGTAGTAAATTGACAACCATATTTCAGTTTTACTGGCAGCAGTTTGTACTATATATTTTTCAACTTATACGAGACGAGAAAAGTGTAAAATTTAAATTTTGAAATCTTATCATCCTATCAACAGTATTCTTACAATAGAAAATTTTATGTAAAAACTGTATTTCATGTATCATACTACAATGTTTCATTAGATAGTAGTTAAATTCGTATATAAGACGATTCAAATTCCATTGTAACATGTGACTATTAATGCTTGAATAGAGCTCACTGAGTTTTAGAAATACGGATGTCATTCTCACACAAATTCGTTCAGTGAAGGAAATTCATGAGAGGATTTTCTCTACATAACTCTTTTTGAAACTGTTTGAAAAAGTCAAAAATCTGTAGGTATACATACAGTGTGGGATTAAAGTATGGAATATTAAAAAAACAGCGAACTCAACCGGTTTTTACCTCTCGCTAAGAGAGGTACTGAATTCATGCTAAAAATCGCATGTCCAGATTTTAGTGAATAAGCACGTTTTAAGGTCCCTAGAATCCAATTATAACATTTTTACGATGATGTCCGTATGTGTGTGTGGATGTTGGATCCACGATTTCTCAAATACTATAAGACTTAAGACATTTTTAACTACGGATTCCTCAATCTAACAATAATGCGAAGGATTGATTAAATTTTGGTAACAATTGGACAACCGGAAGTAGCAGAGTTACAAGAAAAAAATCATCTAAATATTATTTATCGAAAATTTATGTAAATACTTATATTAAAGAACGTTAAATTCTTTATTCGATAAATATAAATTCATTATTATATCTTCTATAGATTTAGAGATAAAGAAATGCATATAAAATAATTTGATGTAAAAAATCTCAGATCAAACTACTACAAGGCAAGAAATTCAAATGTTTGTAATTGACACATTAATGTCACTGTCAAAAATATTTGTATGCCACTATCAAAAATATTTGTACATTATTATGAAGATTATGAAAATAAAAAGTCAACAACGCAAAAGAATATACGTAAAAAAGAATATAAAAGGAATTTGCGAAAAAATGACGAATATAAAGAAAAAGAAAAGGAAAGTAGAAAAAGAAAATTTCAGGATATTGAATATAAAGAAAATGTATGTATTGTACATAATTTATATTAAAATATCCCATAGATTTTGCAAATATATGTGAGAATTATTTCGTAGTCTGACATGAATATATTTATTTGTATTTAAAAATATTTTTCGTTTTATGCCTACAACCAGGTAAAATATCTGGCGAGAGGTTATGTGCTGGCCACATCAGATTTTTAGTAGTGGAATCCGATAGTGATGTTTCTTCCCTTTATAACCATGTAAATAAAAGTCATAAGGTTCCACAACAAAAATTCTAAGAATAATGAATAATCAAGATAATGCTGGTATTCTGGTACTTATAACTTATAAAACATGATAAATGAAAAATTAGTATTAAATGTTCAACTCGATTTTTTGATTTGATTTGATTTTCTTGCACGATCAAATCAGAAAGAAAAATCGGTATCGGATTCCACTACTAAAAATCTATATTGCCATTTAAATTTTTTTGTCATCATAACTTAAAAACAAATGAAAGAAGGTGAATCGCACATATTAATGTGTATTTTTAATAATACCGTCAACTACTTTAGAAAATTGATTTGTCGCCTTTAGATTTTTACCTCTCGCTAAGAGGTATTGGATTCATGCTAAAAATCGCATATCCAGATTTTAATGAATAAGCACGTTTTAAGGTCCCTAGAATCCGATTATAACATTTTTACGATGATGTCCGTATGTGTGTGTGGATGTGTATGTGGATGTTGGATCCACGATTTCTCAAATACTATAAGACTTAAGACATTTTTAACTACGGATTCCTCAATCTAACAACAATGGGCAGAGTTGATTAAGTTTTGGTAAGAATTGGACAACCGGAAGTAGTAGTTACAAGAAAAAAATCATCTAAATATTATTTATCAAAAATTTATGTAAATACTTATATTAAAGAACGTTAAATTCTTTATTCGATAAATATAAATTCATTATTATATCTTCTATAGATTTACAGATAAAGAAATGCATATAAAATAATTTGATGTAAAAAATCTCAGATCAAACTACTACAAGGCAAGAAATTCAAATGTTTGTAATTGACACATTAATGTCACTGTCAAAAATATTTGTATGCCACTGTCAAAAATATTTGTACATTATTATGAGGATTATGAAAATAGAAAAGTCAACAACGCAAAAGAATATACGTAAAAAAGAATATAAAAGGAATTTGCGAAAAAATGACGAATATAAAGAAAAAGAAAATTTCAGAATATTGAATATAAAGAAAATGTACATATTGTACATAATTTATGTTGAAATATCCCATAGATATTGCAAATATATGTGAGAATGTTTTTGTAGTGAGACATGAATATGTATTTATATTTAAAAATATTTTTTGTTTTATGCGTAAAACCAAGTAAAATATCTGGCGAGAGGTTATGTGCTGGCCACATCAGATTTTTTTATTTGATTTGATTTATTTACATAATTATAACGGGAAGAAAAATCACTATCGGATTCCACTACCAAAAATCTATATTGCAATTTGTTTTTTTTTGTCATCATAACCTAAAAACAAATGAAAGTCGGAAGGTGAATCGCACATATTAATGTGTATTTTTATTAACTACCACCAGGTAATGATCAAAAATGGCCCATTTGGAAATCGTTAAATCGCCTTACATATTACATTTCTGAAAATAGCTCATATCTTTGAAATAGTTAGAAATACTTATTAGACTTTTTTCACTTATTTTGTTCTATACCATACGCCCTTAAACATTCCGAACACTTTTTTTAATACCCTGTATATGTATATATACCACACCCGACAGACGGAGGGTTAATAAATTGATAGAAAATGGCTATAGGCGATTTGCACATTTTGAGCGTCAGCGCCTGTAACGGCTACATTGGCATTTTTGATTACCGAATCGATTTTGATATTTCGAGAAAGTGATACAATTTACAATTTTATTTTGAGTTGTTGTTATTGTGTATGAATATTATACATCATAGTAGGTATATTGAAATGAATAAAGAAAATATTTAAAATGCTATATATGTGATGTGACAATCAAAAAAGTCAAAATACCAGCGAAGGTACTGTGCAGAAAATATCATTTTTCTCATAATATGTGTGATTTTATCATATTTAAATTTATATTATAATTTTTAATATTAGTTAAATGTTACAAGATGCACAATACATGGAAATTGAGATTAAAAAGTTGGAAAACTTGAATGATTGGAAAGAAGAAAATTTCTACATATCACGTTATATGTATGATGTTAGCATCTTTCTTTTATATTCGCAATAAATGAAGAAGATTCTTCATTGAAAATATACCAGGCTCTAACTCTAAGTGGAAGCAGTTGCACAAACTCGGAAAAGAAAAATACACGAAAAATACGAACCATGTGAATTTCTACCTTTAACATTAACATTACATGTACAAAATCTATAATAAATAGATGAATTATGTCAAAAATAGACTTCTATTTCATACAACTGCAAGTATTATACAATTTTAAGACAATTTTCTGATTCTTGTATTATATCTAGTTCAAATATTAACTTAAGAAACACATTTTTACATAATTCATTATTGTAATCAGACGATCATTGTTGAAATTTTATTCATACGATAAGTATCTTTTACAATGAGAAAATATGTATACCTAAAAGAATTTTTCATGTTAGTAGAAGATATCTGTTGAAAAGTTATTTTCTTAAACATCTGTTCCTCACATAATCTTCTAGGAAATTTATAAAATTTGATACTTCAATCGGTAATTTTGTAAGAATTATTACATCCCCCACTACATCACATAATATTTGACGTCCTATCATTCGCATTCATTGTAAATTTTTATAAAATAGAAATTGCAAAATTATTCTGATATAAAACATAACCTTGCTATGTTTCAATGAGTAACCATTTTGTCATTTTTGTCCGCTGTCGGCGCTGACTACTTTTGTGCACACCGCCTATTACACATTACCTATAGTCGGTTGCAAATAAAAAAATATACATTAACTTTGTAACCTAAACTTCTTGAGTAACAAAGTATACTTTGTTAATTACATATAACCTTTGTGAATAATGAAGAGGAAACCACGCTAGTATAAAGCTTGCTAATTTATTATCATCCTGAACGACATGACATAGAACTAATTAACAAAATGTGTCCAGCCACTACTTCTCACTCTTGCACCCTATATCCTTAGTATTTGCAATGAATATACCTTCATATAATACTCTGAGTTTAGTCCTAAGTCAACATGCCTCTTCACCGTGCTAAATTCCCTGAAAATTAACATCTCCACTTACTTCTGCTATTCAATCAACGTGGCTATGACACAGGCGTGTTTGTCTTCTGTTTCTCCGCATGCGCCAAGTAAACAACAGTGTTGCCAGCGCGGTGTTTACACAGAGGTGCGAATGTATGGGAGGATGTAATATCGTGCAAGAGACAACTCAGAGCTGAATTAGTTATTTGCGAAGAAGAGATACTTTTTATCAGTATTTGTCTTAGGGAGTTTCAGGAGAAATGAGGAAGTCTAACCTTACTTTGATATTGGAGAGAGGTAATAAGATACAAGAAAAACAAGGGATAAATCCCCGAAGATATTCAGTAAATAAATATATCTATATTAATAAAACTATGTTGGTTTTAAGTTTGTATACTAATCCAATAACTGATGTCAATTGAACCACTTTTACTTGAGCCAAGTTTTAAAAAAAATATTCTACTTTTATAACCCCCTCTGCAAAGTAGAACATATCTACTTCTTAGAAGTCAGAGGCTCGGTTAGAATAGAGGGTTATGATTTTGACGTCATACGCAAGAAAGAATGCGACGATGTAGAAGTTGAGATGGAAGATCAGATTACAAACAAACCACGCCATTTTTAAAGTTCTGTCTTCTGTCACTTGTGTTTTGACATTTGAGTTTTACATGTGATTCAGTGTCTTCGAACGGCTGTGGAAATATAGAGAAATTCACATTTGTCATGTATTCTTTATAATTATAGCGGGAATCACTGTTGCAAAGACCATACAGCATACACTCGCTTGATACTTGGCACCATCTTGCAACTGTCACCATGAAAGCGATTTGTTTGTAATCTAGCAACGGAGTGAAATGAGTCACAAGTGTAGTACAAGGAAAATATCAATAGATGGCAGCCCGAAAATATACATCTGTATAACCCTCCATTGGATCAGTACAGTATGACCTCTTTAATCCGAACATGCTCTACAGGCCTGAGACTTTTGAGCGCCCCAGGCGAAAACTTTAGATTTCGCCCATCATTTATTAAAATTTAGATACCCATATTGTACTGATGAAATTTATTTAAGAAATATTTTATTTATATGACATAATTATGCACAAAATAATAAAACAAATAAGTATTTAATGTAACTCTTTAACAGTTCATCCTAGGTAAAAATATAAGAATCTTATTTTGTATAAAATTTTGCACTCTTCTAAAATTTCTATATGCAACGCGGGTTCCTATTTCCGGAAACTTTTGATATTTTAATCAGCTCAGTTTTGTATACAGGAATCCGCAAAAAGTTTTTGTTGTAGTGTTATAGTTTTCTTGATGTTGGGGGTATTTTTTTTTTTTAGTAAATTGCATGGACTGCCATTACTTCTTCAGTATTTAATATTAACACTACATCGTTTTTAATTTATATAAACGCCAACTAATTTAAACATTCTTCTTTTCATAGTAGAATGCAAATAGGATTTAATTACTGGTTTAAGTTTGCTGAAATTTGTTTTACTACTAGTAACTGTTCTGGAATAATTGTAAGATTATGTTTAAAGCAACCCACAAATTCAACCTTTGCTCCCAAAATCTTTATGTAAAACTAAACTCATAGACGAATCAATATACTATACTTATGAATTATTTTTTAATTTAAAAACAACTCAAAAAGTCGCCCTGCAACCATTTTCGCCTGGTTTGCCTACAGCAGTGATGCACAAACTCCGGCCCGCGGGCCAATCCGGCCCGTTTACTAATTCTATCTGGCCCGCGTAGAAATCAATTGATTATGATTTGTATATATTTAAAAAAATGGAAATAAAATTGAAAATAAACAAAAATCAAATTCATAAATTTATATGACACTTTAATTTTATTGATTTAATTTATTTATTCTTATAGTTAAAATTTTATTTGCTGTTTGTTATATTTATAGCAAAATATATAATGATATTTATTTTTACTTAGTTATTGTATTATACACATACACGGTCAATAAAAAATATATAAAGTAATTCATTTTTTATTCCATCCAAACCTAAATTATGTTTTGAATTCTTACTGGCCCGCGGCAACACAATGTATTTTTATTTGGCCCATTGTCAAAAAAGTTTGTGCATCCCTGGCCTACAGCTTACGCCGATCCTGATGCTCTACTCCGAACCTCCAGTAATCCGAACAGCGACAACTTGGAGCCGTAATCCGAACAACGCCTCGAATGAACAGCAAAGTGATTCGTGCTACCTAAATGAGGGAATCACTTGGTTTCATGTTCTCTGTTACCTAAATGAGGGAATCCCTTGATTTCATATTCTCTTATTCTGCTACCTAAATGGGGGAATCCCTTGATGTCATATTCTCTTATTCTGCTACCTAAACGAGGGAATTCCTTGATATCATATTCTCGAAGAACTGCTCTGTTTACTGTTCATTGTTCATTAGACCTTTGTCTGTTACTGAGTTAAGTTTGCACTGCAATTTAAAGCTAAGATGACTCCCAATTCCCAAAAGAAAACACGTTACTTTATCGATTAAAGAAAAGATCGAGATTATTAAGAGTTTAGAGGCGGGTACCACAGTGACCAGTTTATCGAAAAAATACAATGTGGGAAACGATTTGCGACATCAAAAAAAAGACGAATATTCTATCCTATGGCACCACAGCCAGTTCCTTGATCAATAAACGAAAAACGTTGAAAATAAGTGCATATCCCGAAGTTAACGACGGGAGAACGCTACGTTTCTTAATTCTTTCCTTCTACGTTTATCAATAGATCCTGGATTTAATTTGAAACGAAAACTGTAATTTTATATTTTTATATAATGTAAAACCAAATTTGCTGTTCTTTGGTTTACATTAATGTCAATCTACTTGTTTTGATGATGATGGGCTAATTAACGCCCGAAACGTCCCTGTACGTATACTGTTAATAAATAAAAATTGGAACAGTAAGACCTACAATTCATTCGACGATAAATCCCAAAGAGGTTCCCAAGGAATATTCCTAGTATCCTCATGATAATTTAAAAATTTTAGTGCATATATTACCTACTTAGGCCCACTTTTACAATTGATGGATAAACTATGGTATAGCTATCGGAGGTATAACTTTATCCTAGTAATTATACCTTCGATAAACAAGACTGTCTTTTACAATGCATTCTTCTCTACCAGATAGTTATACGAAGAATTACGTTAAATCACTTTAGGTTGGTACCGACACAATAAAATTATCTTCTTGTTAGACTATTTTTGTTCAATATTGTTATTATTTATATTTTCTAATTTGCATTTTTCACGATATTAGATGATATAAATGATATTTTTGATTCTGACAGTGATGATAAAATACTTGATTGACATCTGTCAAACGTATGAACAACAACACATCGTTTGTGTTTACGTGGTATCCATAAGAACAAAGGATAAAGTTATCCGAGGTTTAGACGACCGATTTCCATGGGATAAGAAATACTGGTGTTTATTTTATCTGTGGTTTATCCGAGGTTTGTAAAATACAATTTTCAATTTTATACCTGGTATAGCGTTATACGAGGTTTATCTAATGATTGTAAAAGTGGCCCTTAATAAAAATGTATTTGATAAGGTGCACATTGAAAGTGCTGTAACTCTGTAAAGAAACTTTTCTAGACATACCTTCACCTTCATCTAATATTTTTTACTCAAAATGACTTCCCCAGTATGTGGTTTAATTTTGTTTCACCTGTATACGAGTATGAAATATCTCAAGACCCATAAAAACAGTTTGCTACATAGATTTCAACAATTACAAACCATATGCAAATTAGAATGTTTTATTCTTGTATGGATTGTAAAAAGTATTGTATAAATTGTACCTTAATGTGCTCTGGGTCTTGCATTTTGGGCTGCGTCCGGTCCTGCTCTACTCTTAACTTCACTAAACATCTGTAAGAAATAAAACCATATTAATTTATAGCCACATTACTCGTATAAATACTTATTAAAATAATATAAACATAATAAAGTTTTCTTTTGCGTAAAAATTAAAATAAAATATTTTTCTTGTAGTTGTTACATGAATACAAAGTTTATTGAATGTCTTTTTACGTTTTACTAACTAATTGTACATCAGTATAATCAGAAAACTATTATTTACCTATGGATAATACTTACTATATCAGTTTTTAAGTATTTCTATAAAAATTATTAAGAAAACCGCCCACCGATATACTCACTTCGAACTGAAAATTCCAACTGACTGAACAAAAACAAAACCGGTACGAATTTGTACAAGCTCAAGCAAAGCTTACTATGATTCTTGATTCGCGAAAAAATATAATTTATTTAACATTATTTATTTAAAAAATAATGTATATTTAGAAATTTCCTAAATATATAATTTTACTTTTTTTATCTCCCACTTTTCTACCAGTGTTGATAGGGGGGGGGGGTATATTAATAATAAATTGTAGTAAATAAATACGTGTTTTTATTTCACGGATCCTTATGTATATTGATTTTCCTGTTGCTATCATATTATGTCATTTTGTATACAGGATGTTTCTCAAATTTAGGACACCTCGTTTATTTTCTTTATTATTGGGAATAGAAGAAAACCATCAAAATGTGTAACTGCTCGTCAACTCAACTCAGCTGACTATGTAACTCTTTCACTATGTAACTCTCGGGCATAGCTGCGTCCCTTTTATACAGCTGCCATACCTTCTAGAGAGCTCTAGAATATTCGACCCCATAACAACAACGAACACAAAAGGTTCAGGCGACTGGAATTAAAGTAACGTTTTTATTTATTAATTTATTTGGGTGAAGTGTACATATTACACAATTATTATTAATTAAAATAAGTGTTAATTAAGCTATAATGAAAATGACTATTACTAATATTAAACAATTATTAAAAAACTAATTAAGACTAAAACGATAATTAACTAGATAACACTAACACTATTTATTTATTTAACAATTAACACGACTATTTATTTATACGATCTTACTAATTATTTACTTCGACTGCGTTATCGCTATACTTAGACGCTTTTTCAGCGTAGCAGCGGGGCTCACATGTTACAGTAATAGGGAATTCCACCATTTTTTTTTTTATAATTTCATCAGAAATTATAAGTAAAACTAAGACTATTGGTGAAAATCCGGTGAAAAATTCCTATTAATAAGCGAGTTGTGGTCCCCCGAAGTTTGAAAATATAGATGTGACGTCACGAGTATAAGTTTTTATATAAAACTGTTTTCTTCGTGGATCTAAAATGTTCTTGAAATGTATGCTATTTTAAAATTATTTTTATAAAAAACGAATTAATATTATAACACTGTACAATTATACATGCTTTATAATTGCAAGTGTATCAAAATTATTAAGTTTAATGCAAGAAATTTATATTCAAATAAAAACAGTTTGAGAATTGCAGTACTGGACTGATAGCTACGTGTGCGCTATTTGTATTTGTCTGCTTCGATTGGTAGTAGACTTCACCCCCTAACTCGGTATTCGTTATATATTTATTGGTGGTCTTTGAGTCGCCAATCAAAATAATATATATGGATTTCAAATGGGTGACGAGCTACTAAAACAAAAACCGCCTTATTTCCGAAGTATTTCAATTATATCATATTATTTCTTTATTAACATTCATTATTAAGCATCTACTTTCACAATTTTTTAATAATTTTTCTTAATTCGATTGAGCTGTAATCCCCTATTAAACACGTCGTGACTCGTTTGTTTACGTGGCCCAACTGCTACGGCATTACGTCATCGCTATACTTAGACGCTTGTTCAAAGCAGCGGCGGTGCTCGCACATTACAGTATGAACAATTGATTAAGGGCGATTAACAATAAGTTGACCAGCATTGCATTTTCTTTACATTGAAATTACAATGGTGCGTCTTCAGGTGCACCTCCTTGTATAAATGAACTTGAGTAGATTGGACTATCCGTTCCAAAATCTACCCTTCACACGTCATATATTTACATTAATAGACCACTCCAGCTACGTAATGAAATTCCCTCCTCGATCAACCAATCACACTTATTCAGGCATCCCTTCCACATCCCTTTGGCGGGTTTAATACATACATACATTGCACATTGCAGCTTCCTCCGCATCCTCATGGCATACCTCATACTGGTAACCACAGTGCATCGTAGTGTGCTCTGTTCTGTGGTATGTTATTGAACACGTGTAGACAACAGACGGTGTGAACACGCCATTACCCTATCTACATCCGAGGGACAATGTGTGGAGAATGTATGGGCTACAGAACTAGGAACATTCAACATGGGATGTTATTGCTCGAGCTAATTTCGAAAGGATATACTATAGTTCGTTTCACGTAGCTAAGAAAATAAAGGTGGTTTAGGTAGGGAAATAAATTCTATCCTCTAATTGGTCAGGATCAGAACACACCTAGTTTACATAAAATATCACCAGTCAGTTGTCACTTATCATATAAATTCGACAAAATTAACTGGTATATAACCATGTTTTTAATTTTAACTTTTTACCTTCCGTCACCTTTAGGTAAGGAAGGTATTGTCTTTAGTCAAAAAATTCGGTGGTGAGTTTTTGATGAATAAGCACGTTTATATAAATGGACGCAACGTAGGTATTGCTTTACTGTAAAAGCATTGACGCACACCTTAGAAAAGGATGGAGCTAAGTTAGTGGCAAAGTCAAAAGATGAAAAATAACACAGAGTGCTTAGGAATATTCATCTCATTCATAATAAACGACAATGTAAAATATAGTTCATATTCGATTTAACAAAATATTTCATTCGTATATTAAATTATTTGTAAAAATAACAAATATAGAAAAGTACTTTTGCTTTAGCTAATATTATTTATTTAAAACTATTTTTATATACACTTTAGGCATAGTCCGTCGATTGAAAATGATTTCTGCATCACAGAATGTTTGGATGGCTTGAAATTGTGTCTTCTAACTGCAATAATCCAGTCTGTTCACAGTTCATCTTTCGGAAATCTACTCGAAAAACATTCATATAAGATATGACAGTTTAGTTTAGGGCGAATAAGAAAGACTTGTGAAATTTTATGTCTTTTTGATAACGAACTGTGCATCCATTTGCACTGCATCACATTACCATTTTAAAAGAATTCTGAAATATAAATGAAATCACACTTATATGCATAGCATGAATGACAGAACATAACCTGAATTACCAGCAAACTACATTCAAATTATTTTTATTTCACATTAAATCAAAATTACTCACTTTGTATTGTAACTAACTCTTAGTTAGAGATGTAAATATTATTTTTATTAATATTCTGAGGAAATATATTGCACTTTTACTAGCTGTCACTACTGTCAGACCAGCAAACAAAACAACAGACCGCAACAATGTTCTTGTTTGACATTCCCCGCTTATCTATCTTTCCTTTTCTAAGGTGAGCGTCAATTCCTCTCTCTCTACGTTGGGTCCATTTATATAATATGTCAATGGTGTAAACTATTATTTACGAAAGATGACTATTCAAGGTCGTTTGTGAGCCGTCTGATATAATATTACTTGCAGATAACTTCATTGCATTTAATATGCACAGGCGTGCAACTTGAAATATTTATGGACACATTTTAACTAAAAAAATAAAAGTAATTCATTTGAAAATTATGTTTATTTCTAAATAATGCCTTTCTGAAAGATTTATGTTCTTCACTTATGTTTTTGCAAAATACAAAAACATAGACTTAACTTATAAACCAAGGAATAATAATTTGGTTTAAACGTCAACGCCACTGGGTAAATATTAGCACAGAGGGCAGTGTAATTCTACGACATATGTCATTATTATTTATAGTGTATTAGAAAGTAATGCCAATATTTACGTATTTCTGTCACACCACATAAATTAAAGAGACAGGTCAAATCTTTCTCTTTCTCATACAAAATGTTGCTAAGCTACTGCTATAAAGTGATGTGTATTCTTACTTCGAACAAATGACTTTGAATAGTCATCTTTCATGAATAATAGTAAATGTGTGTTTGTGTGTGTGTGTGTGACAATTTTTTCGGATCCGATAACTCAAATACTACAATTCAAAAAATTATAATTATTTAGTATTCCTTTTCTTTACATCCATGTGAAAAGTTGAATAGATTTTGGGTATAATTGGTCAACCGGAAGTACCCTAATTTTAAGATTTTCTTGAAAACACACTGTTAAATATTTTTCCACATTTAATTTAATGCTATTATAAATATTAAAGAATATTTTATTCTCTATACGACTTGATTACATTTTATACTTCATATTCAATGGATATAGAGTTAAAAAATTATAAATTAAATTTCATAAAGCAGCTAGCTATGATATAACCTTGGAAACCGATACTATATATAAGGCGTTTTTTATTCAGACCGGTTACCTTCGGTTACATGATAACCGCATTTTATTCAGCATACCGGTTACTTGCGGTTACGTCAAACATGTAACCGCGGTATGCTCGGCGGTTACATGTCAGGTTACTATTAGTATCCTTTTCTAGCTGTCAAAACGCTGACATTTTCGGAATTAGGCAACTTTCAGTAAAAGTAAAAATAAAACATGATATTTTTTGTCAACTTATTTTCTATTCGATCAATACGCTTTAAATTAAATATATCACACTATGAACAAGATAAATATTCGACAAATGTCAAATAATTAATTTGACAGAAACATCTCTAGTAACCTGGCATTTTTTATTCACACCGGTTACGTACGGTTAACCATATGTAATCAGGTTATATGAATAAAAATCTCCCGCTATTTAATTTTTATTAATTTAAATATACATACTTACATATTTAGTTATTGCGGAAACTATATTAAGATCCATTCCATATAACTATGGTTCTATTTAATATTTTCTTTTTAAAACGTTACTATTATTAATTTAAAATTATTAGATCTTTGACTGTGACATTTATCTGTCAGTTACATACATAAACTGTGTAACCAAGGAGTTTTGCTTGTTTAAAGCGTAGGCTCCGGGACTAAAATCATAGATAATTTTATAAATTTTTCCATAGAATATATAGAAAAAGTACTTATGCAAATCTGTAGAAAATTTAATAATCTTTAATTTTTATAATAACACAAATCTTAAAAAAATAACATTTGAAGGTATTTTTCGAAGATAATCTATTTTGAGCTTCAAATAAGGTGACATTTCCGGTTATCTGATATACACCAAAATCTAATGGTCTCTTTCCATATTAGAATAAGGTAGAAACACAAGATTTCAAAATTTTCTGGATGTGTATTTTTAAAAACTAAAATCGACGTGTTTCAGCGTTTTTTAAAAAATACCGATTGAGTTCGCTGTTTTTTTTTATATTAAATCTATTTTAATATTATTTAGTGTGGTAGTGCTCTATACGTATTTTTCAATAATAGATAATTTATTTTACCTGGTAAACATAATTAATTAAATTAAAATCAACTTCTGAATCGACGTAATTTCACTTTCCTGCAAAATCTTATATATTAAAACTTCCTTTGAGCAAATTCTCTCAAGTATTCGAAGAACGAGAATTTTCTTGGTTAGTTACATCTTTATATTAATCAAATCAGCATAACATTCTTCCATGCTATAGGTACTTCCTTCCCTAACAAATTATCTCGCGTTGAGTTTAAAACAAATTATGAAATCATTTTAAAATCTTAATATACGATGTCAACTTTCGTGATCTAAAATAATTAAGTACTTAATTAATAGGCCAGATCTTTATGAATATTAGCCAGGGTTGCCCTTCTAATATGAAGTGATGCGGGGAGTTAATGAATTAACGTTAGCGTCAACGCTAAACGACAAGCTAACGATAACGCGAGGTAGAGCTACTTTCATGCATATTTCATACATTACCTCCCTCTATGAAAATTTATGCTGTACTTTATGTTAACTTTTGCAGAGAGTAGTTTTTATTTGCAGCAATAAGATTTTGTTAAGAACATAAAATGTTAAGCACGCAACATATTTAATACTATATTCTAAGAGCGAAAGATTGTAACGTATATGAGACAATATATGCCTAATATGAACTATATACGTTTACAAACTACCATTTACTTAAAAAGGTTTTGTATTAAGTTACTACAACAAAATAAAATATTTTAGTTGGTCTTTAGCAAAATTTATATTTATTACAAGGGATATATCAGGAAAGAAATACAGAGTGTTTATGTAAGCTAGTTTACCATCGGTAATTTTTTTTACCTTCCGTAAGGTATTGTCTTTGGTCAAAAAATTCGGTGGTGAGTTTTTGATGAATAAGCACGTTTTAGAGTCCCTGGAATAAAATTTTACTATTTTTACGATGATGTCTGTATGTGTGTATGTACGTGTGTATGTATGTATGTATGTATGTATGTATGTATGTATGTATGTATGTGTGTGTGTGCGTGCGTGCGTTACTCAAATACTACAGTTCAAAAAATTATAATTCTTTCGTATTATTTTCTTTACATCCATATGAAGAGATGATTAGATTTAGGTTATAATTGGTCAACCGGAAGTACCTTCATTTTAGGATTTTAACAGTTTTTCTTGAAAAAACACTGTAAATATCATTTTTCCATATTTAATGTTATTATAAATATTAAAGAATATTTTATTCTCTATACAATTTGATTACATTTTATATTTCACATTCAATGGATATAGAGTTAAAAAATTATAAAGAAACTAAATTTCATAAAGCAGCTAGCTATGCTACAACCATGGAAATCGCTACTATATTAAGAAAATGCTATTTGACAGTGTCAAGTGCAATTGATATGTTTGTGTTATAATTTTACTGGAAATATAGAATCTCTTAGGTACATGAAACTTTTTGTATGGAAATTGTACAAAATGCATAGAACTGAGAGAAGGTAATATACTTGAAACATGGAATCTTGTGCAAGAAACTTTCTGTATGGAATTTGTACAAAGTACATGGAACTGAAGGAAGGTAATGTGCTGTCCACATCAGATTTTTTATTTCAAATTAGAAAATTGGTAATATCTGCAAAATTGTGTGTGTGTGTGTGTGTGTGTGTGTGTGTGTGTGTGTGTGTGTGTGTGTGCGTGCGTGTGTGTATGTGTGTGTGGGTGTGGTTCCTGTTTACGCTCTAACGCAAACACTATTATTCAGAAAATTTTGAAACCTTGTATTTTGGTGTAAATCAGATAACCGGAAATGGCACTTTACTTGAAGCTCAAAATAGTTTTTCTCCGAAAAATACCTTTAAATGTTACTTATTCGAGATTTATATTATTATAAAAATTAAAGATTGTTAAATTTTCTATTGGTTTGCATTAATACTTTTTCTACATATTTTATGAATAAATTTATAAAATTATTATATTATAAAACAAACACAACTACTTGATTAGACAGTTCATATCTCAAATGTATGTAATTAACAGATAAATGTTACTGTCAAAGAACTAATCATTTCAAATTAATAATAGTAACGTTTTAAAAAGACAATAGTAAATAGAACCATAGTTATATGGAATGGATTTTAATACAGTTTCTAGTATAACTAAGTATGTATATTTAAATTAATGAAAATTAAATAGCGGGAGGTGTTGTGTTGGCCATATCAGATTTTTAATCACAAGAACAAGTTAGCTTGATCTATTATTTATTAAAAACTCGCGATTGAATTATTTAATCAAAAGCAACGTTTGTCTTAACTATAAGGCAGATGAAAGTTGAAAATAATTATTATTTAAAAATAACAATAAATGAATACGTGGTACTTGGTGATATTTTTATTTATTTATATATTTTTATTTAAATGAAAAACTGTATGCGACGCAGAACGATTTTATTTTTATTTCTGCATTTATATAATGAATTTTCCTTGTTTTTCGTTTGTCGTACTCTGTTAAAATTAATGTAATCCCTTGTGTTTACTAATTAATTTTTCAAATGTTAAATCGTTTACATCTGAAAAACATTTTTCGTTAATTAGCGAAACATGGAAACTTTTAAACTCTGTAAAATATAAATTTCAGTGCTCATTATACAGCGTTCGAGATCAAAATATAGCGAAATCATTTGGCTGGGCAGTCGTTGCGTAGCTACCGCTACCTTTTCAACTTTTTTAATTTTCCCGAAAGCTGCGAGTGAAACATGTCAAGTGGAACAGTTTAGCATCAATCACAACACAGCCAGCTTGTGCAAATTAATAAAAAATTGCTCCATGCATTAACAACAAACAATCAAATTAATTATCTTCTAAATGATTTTTCATTTAATTTTCGCACCACACTTTCTCATTAATTATTTTTACCGGCACCTCACTGCCACACCGGAGGCATTGTGCGTGGACAAATTTCAAATTCTGTAAATTTTTGTAGTCACTGTTAGATAAGAGATCGGCAAACAAGGTAGAAGGGCACCATATTTAAATTTAGTTTTTTTTTATAATATACAAGGGAAAATCAAAAGACTAAAACAAATTCTAAAAGGGAGAGAAAGCATAATTTTTCTTGAGGTACAATTTGAAACCTAAGAGCTCAAGGGCTGCCAGAGCTGGGAATATCTTACGAAAAATATACTTGATGATATTTAATATACTTTTAATATCTTATATACTTTATCTTAGATACTTCCAATCAGAGCTGGGCAATACTTGCAAGAAAAGTACTTTATTAGGCTTGCAAGTACTTTCAGTACTTCAAGTACTGTACTTGAAGTACTTTCTATTTGTAGTACTTTGTACTTGACAAATAAGTATATTCACATGTACTTGGTACTTAATACTTGGAAAAATACTTGAAGTACAATGAACAGTACTTGAAGTATTTTTAAATACTTGAAGTACTTTAAATGATTAAATGTAGGGGATACCGGTGTCAATTGTAACAGGTGTCAAATGTGACAAGGGTAGGTAACAGGGTCATTTTTTCGAAGTAGATTAAAACGCGCTTGCAGAGTGAAGCAGAAAGAGCCATAGCTCTTTGATATTTAGTGTAAATACATACGCGCAAATACGACGTCTGTTTCTGCCGAATGTCTATAAATCGACAAAAAAGTAAATATAGGTAATGACACACATTGTTTCTAAAACACTATAAGTGCTCTGCTCGGAAATATTTCAAGTTAAGGATCAGTTTGTGAGTTATATCTGCTTTTATTTTTCATTAAAAAACATTTTGAATTTTATACCTAATAAATACAAAAAAGCAAATAATATCTTTATAAGTGTAGCGGTGTCAGTTGTAACACATGCCACGATGTCGATTGTAACGTGTTTAATAGTTAAGTACAGTATTGATCATGATAAAAATTACAAGAAAAAACCACTGCTATCGAAAACTTAAAGAAGAAGAGCAAAAAAACGAAAAACACTTCCGAAAGTAACAGTCGCAGATTACTCTACAGATGGCTCCGATGAGGAAACTCTCTGATATGTATTGGCCCATATTTTTTGGGCACAGGAGATTGGTTGCAGTGACGAAAATATAAAATCTGGACACCGGGCAAGTTAAATTGTACGAAGAAAGACCTATTTTATGTTTACCTAAACTGCAATTTCATTAGCGACTAAAGGCATTAGTCTAAATGATCCATGTCACCAACAGAATATATATTTTGTTTGCTTTTAGTTGAGTCATCTGAATTTTGTATTTTCTGAGGTAATAAATAAATGTTTATTTTTTCAATAATTTCTTCTTTTTTCTGTTATTTTATCTGATTGCATCACTGTTAAAATTTGTTACAATTGACACGCCCTGTTACTATTGACACCAGTTAGGTGTCAATTGTAACATTTGTAATATACTTTTATATTTGTCACATTTTCAAAAGTTTAAAATTCAAAATATTATTCACAAAGTTGGGTAGGTTCTCATATAGGTAATTTCAAAATTTCAAAATGTAACGTTAACTCGTGAAAAATAAAAATTTAAATTTTGTAACTATTGACACTGGTCTTCCCTACTTCAGGTACTTCAAATGTACTTGAAGTTCGATGAATAATTTAAAAGTTATGAGAATTGTTTGTCTGGCAGTGTTTCTTTTGCAGTGGTGTGGTGGTATTCCTGTAGTACATAATCATGTGAATTTCATTAAAAAAATATATTTTCAGCGATAATATGAAAGTAAAGATATATTTGCAAATTTTTAGCATAAATAAATTAATTCTTACTTACTTAAATCTGCATACTGTATATACATATAATGTTTGTATTACCATTGATTATAATATACTAGCGTAAACGTTTATACGTGATCTGGGGTATTACCTAACTACAGTGCTGGGACTATGCCGTATCGCCTGGCGATCGCATGACGTAAAAATGACGTCATTCTAACATCTCCGTACAGCTTCTCGTATCGCTTGGCGATCATATGACGTCAATTTTACGTCACGAGATCGCTAGGTGATACGGCAGTCCCAGCGAGGAACTCTTGTTTTAAATAACCAAATACATATCGCATATTGAATTTTTTGTCAATAATCACCTTTTAAGGTCCATATAATCAAAAAATATCAATTATCTGAAAAAGTACTTGCACTCAAATTTACAAGTACATTTAGAAACATCAAGATACTTGATACTTGTACTTCAAGTATTACTTTCTGGTACTTTGCCCAGCTCTGCTTCCAATAATGTATCTCCATTAAAAATGTATGTTAGATACAGCTCAAATATTTAAGATACTTTATTTAGTTAAGATACTTTTAGGGCATGATCGTTATTATTGATTTTTCGATCGCTTGTCGTCATACTGATTCCACACCAGACCTATCGATACATTTTTTTTACCTAGTATTATTTATATGAGCATTAGGGGCATAAGAAAATTATGTCCCTTAAAGTAAGCGTCTGTACTGAAAAAATTAAATCATTTCAGGAATTGTGTGGCCTTTGTACGGGGCACAATCTGCCCGCCCGCACGGAGCGGCCCTGTAAATATAAACGGAAATTTAACTAAAAGATTATTTAATTTAAAAGATATGCTTATTAAACAATTGTAATTCTGAAAAATGCACCCTTCTGTTTTTCTTAGATTTCCTTTTCACCCTTAAATTGAGTCTTTACTTATTTATATTCTTTACACCAGGTATTGTTATTGTTATTATATATCAACAAAATCAGCCGACTGATTAACGGAATGTCAGATCAAAAAATTAAAGAATATCAAAAAAAGTTTCAAATAATACCTCACTTATTTTAAATTCTAAGTCTTTTTCTTCAAATAAATGTTTTTAAAAAGTGTCTAATTTAGCCGGAAAATGAAAATTTTGTAAATTTTAATAATATATGAGACTCCCACTGCAATCTACATGTAAATATCTATACTACATACCTGGAAATTTTTATAAAATATTAATAATTATTTTTGTTTCATAACCTATTGAGACAGATTAAATATATTGTAGTTTAAAATATTTTTTGACAATATAATTTTTTATTGAGTAAAACCAAAAAATCTATTGATTTTGCACTGGATTAGCAAAAATCAATACCAATCGAGGCATCTTTCGGCAATAACATGAACTATGATTTTATAAACAATTTATAATGATTTTTAAGTAATATTTTTTGAGTTTATTTACATTTAGCCTCAAAAAAAAATAACAAATAATTACTTGTTAATTAATATAAACAATAATTATAATATTAAATGTCAAATGACAGTAACGATAAACAAATATACTTACAATATGGGCATTGGGGAAATATACAAAAAACATTATTTTTTCAGATTTTATTATTTGATACAGCTATATTTTAAAATAAACCATTTCGTATTAATTGTTTTAAAATATGAATTTGTTGGTTTTTATCGTTAGTATTATTTGCAACCACCATTGCACATGATGTCTCCACCTATTCTCAACAAACATCTGACCTTCATCAAATCCAGTACCGTAGTTAAAAATAATTGTTTTCAGAAAACATTCAATAGTTTTTTTGGCTATTGTTTATATGTAAATCAAAAAATATAACACAATAGTTTAAAAAAGTACAAAATAAATTATTGGACTTTATTTTCAGAGAAGATATACTCAAGAATTGGTTAGCAAAAAAATTCCTGAATACGTCTTGTGTTATATTAACAAATTATTTGTGGTATGTGAAATATGAGAAGCGCCGGCGCCTAAATACCAAAATAAAAACATTGGAATTTCTTCAAATTTTGACAATGTATTATGATTTTTATATTAATTATTGTTATTATATGTATTCTAGGAGGTTAATAAATAAAATATTACACATATTTGGTTATATCCATTACAAAAGTGTACAAAAAAGAACTTTTTAATTGCTTATGAATATTATAAACATTAATTGTTAACAATAACGTATTGTAAATATTGTACTTATAATGTAGTTTGCAGAAATAAACATAATACGAAATAAATTAAAAAATATACCTATATCACAATGACATGACACCTACAGTTTTCTTCCCATTTATTTGCAATAAATTTTCATTAAAAGTTATGTTGTACATCAAAAGACTTAGCATGAAATTCTGAGTACAAAAGTATCAAATTTATAAACTATAATTATAATATATCGTTAAACTCTTATAAATTTCATTTGACATACTTATATTTTTTCTTCGTTAAAATTTTCAGTACAAAATTTTCATCAAAAGTAAATCAATTATACATCAGCAGATTCAGCGTACAATGATACTAAATTCTAGCACAAAAATACTAAATTAACAATAAAATTATTGTTTTCTAGGCAAAGTTCAAGAAATTCTTCCCAATATTTTGTTCTTTCACGTCATCTCTTTGAGTTCTGACTTCTGTTATGCTTAGTAGAGTCTTCGAATACAATTTGCCAACCTTTTGTAAAATTTTCTGCATCGAATAGTACTTTTGAGATACCTGCAGGTTGTTTTGTACGGTCCCCAAGTACCTAAAACATGAAAAATGTCTTAATACTGCAGAATTATTTCATTTATTTGATATCTGTACTGGCCTGCATTCTTATTTGGCTGTAATCCAAAACTAAATTAAGCAGCCAGAACATACAAACAACCCCTGAAGTTTAGTCCTACGATATTTTATCCCTTAAACAACAATATTCTTCGCAGAGGATAACTCCAAACATTTGTAATGTTTGCATTTAGATGAATCTTGTAATCAACTGATTTACAATTGTATAAACAACGCATATTTAGTAATAACAATGCCATATAATGATTATTATGTACAAATATACACACCGTATTATTATAATACATAATATATTGTTTTTATAACGAGTTCACTTCCACAAACCTGTTTTTCAAGTTTAGTAGGTACTCCAAACACAAACTGATTTATTTTATTATCCATAACATTTTTAAAACCGGTTTATAGCACCTGAAATATAATTTATTTGCATATCTGCTGTTTAAACAAATGTTTTCTTACTAAATACCACCTTGAAGTCAAATAAAAATTGCCTAAATTTGTTTTGTTTTCTGTTCTAATCATTGTAGGTACAATTGTTTAACAATTGCCGTCAGCTGTCATTTGAGATTTGAGGTTATAAATATTGTTATTAACAATTTACAAAAGATTAGTTGTTATTAATTTTTATAGCATAAAATTGAAAAACATATTTAAAAAATAATTTTATATGTTAAAATACATTTGTTTAAATAATTTATTATAAACATATTAGTTCAGGATATTCTGTACAGATGCCAGAACATGTATTGATTTTTGATCATCCAATGCAAATCTATCGATTTATTGGTTTTGCTCAATAAAAAAATTAAATATCTAAAAAATACTTTAAACTACAATATATTTAATCTATCTAAATGTGTTATGAAACATAAAAATAATTATTAATATTTTATAAAAATTTCCAAATATGTAGTATTGATTTTTGTCTGTAGATTGCAGTAAGGGTCTCATATTTTATTAAAATTTGTAAAATTTTCATTTTCCGGCTAAACTAGAGACTTTTCAAAAATATTTATTTTAAGAAAAAGGCTCAGAATTTAAAAATATTGGGGCTTTCTTTGAAATTCTATAATTTTATTGTTAAAATGTTGGTGGTGTTCATGTTTAACAGGGTAGAATTAAATATTTAAAAAATCAGAGGGTACACGCTAGGGCAACTAAAAAATATTAGAGCCTAGCCATCAAGGCGGCAGGCAGAGCCACCGAAGATACACGATATCTTCCGAGTGGAAAATTAGACTCATTTTTTAAGATTTTTTTTTATCCTGACAAAAACAATAGTTAACGCTCAAAACTCGAGTCCTTATACATGTTTTTACCTTCCGTCACCTTTAGGTAAGGAAGGTATTGTCTGGTCAAAAAATTCTGTGGTGAGTTTTTGATGAATAAACACGGTTCAGTCCATGGAATAAGATTTTACTATTTTTACGATGATGTATGTATGTATGTGTGTGTGTGTATGACGATTTTTTCGGATCCGATAACTTAAATACTACAATTTTAAAAAAATATAATTCTTTCATATTCCTTTTCTCTACATCCATGTGAAGAGATGATTCGATTTTGGTTATTATTATTAAGAACGGTAGGGACAGTTTACAGATCGAAAACAATGTTTGCGGACTGAAAGAAGCGAAGGTCCCAATTTTGTCTGCGATCGGTAATTCTTTAACGTTCGTGATGCTTATAATTTTTTTGCACGAAATTTAAAAGAAAAATCTGATGTGGTCAACACATAAACTCTCGCCAGATATTTTACCTAGTTGTACGCATAAAACGAAAAATATTTTTAATTACAAATACATATATTCATGTCTCACTACAAAATAATTCTCACATATATTTGCAAAATCTATGGGATATTTTCATATAAATTGTGTACAATACATACATTTTCTTTATATTCAATATCCTGAAATTTTCTTTTCTACTTTCCTTTTCTTTTTCTTTATATTTGTCATTTTTTCACAAATTCCTTTTATATTCTTTTTTACGTATATTCTTTTGCGTTGTTGACTTTTTTTATTTTCATAATCTTCATAATGATGTAGAAATATTTTTGACAGCGACATACAAATATTTTTGACAGTGACATTTATGTGTCAATTACAAACATTTGAATTTCTTGCCTTGAAGAAGTTTGAATTGAGAATTTTTACATCAAATTATTTTATATGCATTTCTTTATCTCTAAATCTATAGAAGATATAATAATGAATTTATATTTATCGAATAAAGAATTTAACGTTCTTTAATATAAGTATTTACATAAATTTTCGATAAATAATATTTAGATGATTTTTTTCTTGTAACTACTACTTCCGGTTGTCCAATTGTTACCAAAACTTAATCAACTCTTCCTATTATTGTTAGATTGAGGAGTCCGTAGTTAAAAATGTCTTAAAGTATTATAGTATTTGAGAAATCGTGGATCCAATATCCACATACACATACGAACATCATCGTAAAAATGTTATAATCGGATTCTAGGGACCTTAAAACGTGCTTATTCACTAAAATCTGGATATGAGATTTTTAGCATGAATTCAATACCTCTCTTAACGAGAGGTAAAAATAAGATTTGAAAATTATATTGACATATTAAAAAAATTATTTGTCATTTTTGCAGTAAGCTATGATTTTTGTTTTTATTTATTTACCGTCTCGCCCCTGCACGGTAAGTGAAGCACATCACTTACCGACGTGATTCACATCACTTACCGTTCAGTAATTTGTAAATAAGACCTATTGTCTTGCAGACGATATAATTTGAAAAATTTAGAGGTGCACTTTTTTGAATAACTGGGGGGGGGTATTATTTTTTGAATTCAAGGTCAAATGAATAAGCAGTTGCAGGTTTAACGCGTTTTTATGTAAATAAAATAATTTGATTAAAATTATCTCACCACATTATTTACATATAAAAGCCTCGAGCGACGTTGAAGTGCTTGAAATCAACTGATTTGTGTGCGCGTGTCATTTTGACAACTACAATGTCACTTTGACAAGACCAACGTTGCGACTTTTTTATTTTGAACTGCTAAAAAGGTTTTTTCTTATAATTTTCCGGCAGTAAAACACATGAAATTAAAAATTAAAACTTTTTAACAGTTCAAAATTAAAATAAGTCAAACATTGGTTCTGTCAAAGTGACATTGTTCGTGTCCACGTGACACGCGCAAACATATCAGCTGAATCCAGGCACTTCAAGGCTGCTCGAGTCACGTGTCTGCTCGTACTATAGGTAGAAATGAAAGCAACTGCAAAATTTAGAGCTGCATTTTTCAAATTTTGAACTGCAGAAACAAGCCAGAGCTGCACCAAATTATATACCCTGCTGTCTTGGAAATACTATCGGTAAACATAAAAAATAACCCGATCCTGCAAAAAATGTATTAATTTCTAATATAAAATAATATAGTCACCGTACAAAATTTAATATTCTCGGCGTCTATGAATAAATAAGTTTACTAATGCCATTTTAATTTATTAAGGCGCTCATTTATATGCTGACCTACTGGTCACATCAAAATTTTATATATGTTTATTTTCTTTTTTATAGCTTTACTCTATTGACAATTTTAAAATATTTAATTGCGTAATTTGAACGCGAAAACCTTGATCGAGTTTTTAAAATTAACTGTCCGTGAAGATAGTCCTTTTTTTTAGTGAAATTTATTTCTTATCTTTGTCGTATTTTTCCTGAATTCTGGACATTGTTTCAAATATTCAAGTTTAGTAGCGGAGAAGGGAAAACATATTTATAGGGACGCTGTCTAAATATAAATCTGTTTTTATTTGTTTTGTACGCACAAGTTTCAGTGGAAGATTTTATAATGAGCTTTTTTACAACAAAAAATATTCTTTTTTATTGAGATTTTATTTATTATTTCACAAGACGCTGTTTACGGATATTAAAAATAGAATGATGGGAAAAAACACGTACATACTGAAACTTGTTTTTTTTTTCTTTTGTCATGTATTTTTACCCAAACATTTTACTTTTTCTTTTGTAGATTTGTAACTGCATTCTTAGTGACTTCCTGTTTCTTTCTTTCCTACTTGTACATTATGAACACCTGAAAATGGGACAGAGGATGATCTTTACTGAATCAAAATTTCAAATAAATGGAAACGAATTATGGCACTGCCAATTTATCATTTATTCATAAAATCATATTAAGAAGTTAAAATGTATTATTAAAATTTTACTTAATACAAAAAAAAACAAAAAGTCAGACAAATGTTCATATAATTTTTTACGATCGATAAAAAAGGTAGGCTTTTCGTCCGGAATTTTGTTACAGAAAGATAATAATTGCGTACAAATGGCCGTATTCTTTTCAAAATTGTTATGGGCATTTGCACCGCTTATAGTTAAAGTCTTAATTATTGGTTAACAAAAAAAGTGCGTTTTGAAATTTTGACGGTAATATTTAACTCATTTGACATTTCGTTTCGATACGATATTAAACCCTATTGTGTAACTCGATGATTAATTTTTAAACACTGGTTAAAATTTTTATCCAATAGATATTGATTTGACAACTAAAAATCCCTTTTTTTGTTATATGTCAACATACTTGATTGGTTAAAAAATTTAACCAATGGTTAAAAATTAACTACTGAGTTACAGAATAGGCCCCATTGTCAGTTTAACCAACAGTTAAAATTTCTATAAGCCATAAGTCTTACAAATTTGTAAATAATAAACAAAATCGCAACGAAAGCTGCCACTGTCATGTATAATTTTATATTAATCAATAAAAATAGTATTTGACAGATTTAGTTTTGAATAGAATACGGCTACAAAGTACAGAGTGATCAAAACCATCTGATAGTCACGTGACCTGCATCTTTCCTCAATGACATCAAAACTAGACCTCTGGGAAGAAAAGTTTGGTATGTAAGTTCATGAACGTGCGAATTTTTATTACAAAGAATACGCTTCGACAATAAACTTGTGGTGTCCGTCCGTTAAAACCATTTCGGGTGGTAACTTAACCTAAAAAACTCATTAATTAAGCTATTAAAATTATTTTTGTAATTCACTTACTAAGCAAATCACGAAATACACTAATAAGAGTCTTGAAAAAGACTGTTGTCGATAATGTAATTATTATAAAATGCATGTAATAAAGACGGTAAAAATAAACAGAGAGCGTAACGAATATTTGAACAGATATTTGACAGATTGACAGAACAATACACGCCTGTTAATATTTATTTCCATTGAGGACTACTTAGGTCACGTAACTATCAGATGGTTTTGATCACTGTGTAGGTAGGCACGTTACAGACCAGTGTATTGTTTCCCTCCCTAGTTAACTACATTCAAATTTTGGCTTTCATCCTTTCATAGATATGATCAATAAATCTTTGTGGTAGTATTTTTGTATACTTATACGAATACGTCTGGTTGAAAGTATCTTTCTTTACAGTCCTCACCTCAACTGCGTAATTTAGCAATGCAGGCGAGACGAGACGAGAAAATATCAATCTCGTCTTGTTTTCACACCCGTAATCTCGTTCTCGTTCTTATCTCACATAACGCTACGAGACGAGACGAGATGCGAGAGTTTTATCGCTTCATACATCATATAACATGCACGCGAGGCGAGAAATGTAAAATATCGATCTCGTCTCGTTTTCTGATCCTCAATATCGTTCTCGTCCCAGCATAACTCTACGAGACAAGGCGTGATGTGAGAGTATTCTCGTCTCGTCGTGCATTACTAGCGTAGTTATGTTACAGCTACATCTAGCAACCACATATTTTATGAACATTCGGTCAAGTGACCGGACAACAGTTGAATGTTGTTAAGTAAATAAATAAAGTGTTTTTCGAGTTTCGTTTTCCGTTTTAAATTCATTTGTGTTTTTTATTTAGATTATACAAGTTTAAAGTTTTTACGTTTTTTTACAAGTATAGAGTATACTAAATATCGAACCAATATTTCCTATACTCTACAGTTACACCCCTCGCTACGTTCGGGCGGCTATCTCTACTCGACCTTCGATTTTTCAAAATATCGATTTTTGCCGACTAATCGAATATACAAAAAAGTCGAAACAATCGAAAGTCAAAATAATTGAAAAGTCTAAATAGTCGTAGTCGATAAGTCGAAATAATCTGTCTAACTAATCTCTAAATTGTCAGAAAATATACACTCTAAACTACGAATAAACCTAAATTTTAAAAAGCTTTCAGAGCCAGAGACATAAAACAATATTTGGAATTTGGATTATATTTTTTCGAAACGTGTTTAAACAATCAAAAATATTTTATCTAAATACGTATACAAAAAGTAATAATAATAAGAAACTGTTAAATTGCAAGTAAGTATATGAAAAAATTAAAAGCCAAATGCAAAACTTTCTTTTGTTGTTGTACTTAAGTTTTTTCGTAAAATATACGAGTACATTGCGTTGACTTTTGTCCTGTACTTCGTAGATCTTCAAAAAAACAACCAACCTTTGCTACTTCGATTCATTTTTAAGGCACAACGATAATTTAAGAAGCTCAAGATATCAAGAAATGCAACAATAAATAATAACGTTAACTAAATCCAAACGCGTACTAGCTCTGTTCAGGGAGTTTAGTAGTAGACAGGCGTCGCGTCGTGCGTCGTTTTCTCGCAGTTTAAATAAGAACAGCACGAAAGACTACGGCACGCATCCAGCAACAAACCACAAAAGAACACATGCCACACCCCACATCATTACCACATACACACATCTAACCTGACATCTGACGGTTTAACTTGAAATGAAATATGTAAAATAATTAAGTATAATCGAAAATGAAATTATCTAACAAGTTGAAATAATTTTAAAGTTCAAATAGTCTAAATGTCGAAATAGTCTAAAAGTCGAATGAACTAAAAGTCTAAATAGAGTATAAGTCAAAATAATCTAAAAGTCGAAATCATAAATATGTCGAAAAAGTCGAAATGTCTATAAAGTCGAAATAATCTATATTCCATTTATCGACAGCGAGTTTTTTTTAAAGTCGATTGACTTTATTTGAGGAAAGTCGAATAGAAGTCGATATGTCGATTTTTTTACCAGCCCTAATCTCTACCCTCGGTCTGCAAAAAGCTACTTTAAACCCTTGGTATACAGATATCTATATAAATAGTGTACGACAGTTTCCCCTGGCATAAATAGTTATTATTATGTAATGACTATTACTGATTTTTTTTCTTTTAATTTCAGGAGAGCGACCATTTCCGTGCAGCTGGGTTGGATGTGGCAAACGTTTTGCCCGTTCAGATGAACTAGCCAGACACACACGTACACACACAGGAGAGAAGAATTTCGCTTGTCCGGTTTGCGGAAAGAAATTCATGCGGTCCGACCATCTCAGGTAAATGATAAACAGATAACTATTAACATCATATAAATAAGAAATAGATATTGCGATTATTAAAAGTGGTATGTCATGATGTAAGATATTGAATCTAATATTTGTAATATGTCATATTTACTTACCTATTTTGAAATGACAAAATTCGAGAATTTTATCTACCAAGAAATGCAACTTACTATTGATAAGTCGTCAATAAAGTAGATATAGTATTGTAACGTTTTTATTTATTTGGATGTTTATTAAAACGAGAAATAAATATTTAAAAGATATTAACAATGGCGATTACTAATATTAAATAAATACTAAGTACTAATTTAAGACTACGAATATAATTAACTAGTTAAACACTAACACTATTTATTTATTTAAACAATTAAGGCCCGGTATTTTCACTTCCGAATAAAGTTTCGAATAAATATTCGTTAAATAAATTTATTCTATTATTTATCTAACGAATAATTCCATTGCGTTTTTTTCACACATTTGACAGAAACAAATAGCTATCTGTCGAATAACTTTAACGTTCGTGAATTGGTAGCCTTGCAGAGTGAATTTATGTCAGTAGAGAAGGATGGAGTTTGGCGTAACCACATTAAGCAGACAAGGATAAAATGTATCAACTTCTTTTGAATCCGTAGTTGTCAAAATTTTATTTGACATCTATAATGTCATCTATATTATTCTGCATACTTAGCCCCGAGAGACTGTATTTTAACAAGTACAACCTAATGCAGCAATCATATGCGGTAAACGAGATATGTATATTGTAAAATTGTCCTTGTACTTTTTGTATATTCCTTTCCGTCCGAAGTAAATGTTTGTCATTGTATTCAACAAAAGTATTCAAATTCGAAAATACTTTGCAGCGTGCCAGCGTCAAATATTAGGATCGTTATAATGATTTACCTATATTCACTGTATGAGATCAAATACATCGCCAATATGTAATAATAAATTGAAAACACTTTGTTTTTATGATCAGAATCTGTCAAAAAAATTCCTTCATGTATGTGGTTATGTCGCTGTCTGATGGTGTGTGATCGATTCCTAAAGTTATTTATTACTTCATAGTTCAAAATATCGTTATAATCATTAAAAATTTAATATATCCATTTTGTTACAAATCTGTACTATGTGGAAATATAATGAACTTACGAATAAACAGGTTATTCGCTACCCAACTACCGAATAATTTATTCTGCGAATAACATATGTTATTCTTTGGAATAAATTTATTTGCAAGTGAAAAGACAACAAAAATATTTATCCGAAGGATATTTTATCTAAACCTTTATCCGCAAGTGAAAATACTGGCCCTAACAGGACTATTTATTTACACGATATTACTGACTATTTATTTCGACTATTTATGTCACTATTTATTTATATTACGTTCAACTGTCCGACCTACCGACCTACACAATGTCTATATACTCAACTGAAACGCACACGCGCACGCGTACACACACACACACACACACACACACACACACACGCACGCATACACACACGCACGCACATACACACACAGTCATCATCTTAAAAATAGTAAAACCTTATTCCAGGCACTCTAAAACGTTCTTATTCATCAAAAACTCATCACCAAATTTTTTGACCAAAGACAATACCTTCCTTACCTAAAGGTGACAGAAGGTAAAAAGGAGTCAAACTTAAATCTTTGTATGTCACGCGTACACAATGCACTTTATTGGACTTACCCTCTTTATTATGAACAAGGACGCGTCCAATAAACCTATGCATTATGGACTTATAACATAATAGCTAAAATGTAAATTTAATAGAAAACAAAATATGTTTTTAGTAATAATTTAAATATTAAAACTTCCTGGTTGCTCAAAATTGGAAACGTGTGCTGATAATAAAGTTGTTAAAATTATGTAAATATTAAAATTAGAACAATAAAATTCGCCAGCGATACTTATTATCATATCTAAGCAATTACCACACAAATTTGTCTACAACTCTCCATAACAAACAAAACACGTGTTTCCTTCAAATTCAGTTTCATCCTTGAATTATGAATAAACAATCTAAAGTTACACCCGACGTATTCCAAACTCATAAACTATCAATTCCCATTCCGATCATTCAACTAACTTGTGTTAGCATCAGTAAAAAGTTAATTTATTCCACAATCTCCTTTCCTGATTCCTAATTTCGCCTCCTTGGCACATATCTTGTCGAACACGTGGTAGAAAAAATGAGGAGCGCGTGTATACGAGGTTAGCAACAAACTTAGAGAAAACTTCGTAACTGACCAATCATGCCAGAGCAAAGTTCGTCATTTTACCAAACTCCACAACAAGTTTTATTTATATAACCGATGGGGGATGCTGAGATTTTTGACGGGAATTTATTTTTTAGATATGTTACTGGACAAGCCTGAAAGCCGGATATTTTAGTTTAAACTACGTTATCAATCACATTATTGAATGTTTCAAACTGCTTCGTAACTTCTTTAAGAAACCTATAAGGCATAATGGATTATCCACCATACAGCGGTTTTATTTATATATTTAGTCCCTATCATTATTCCTAAGATAATTATAGATGGTTAAGGGCCGGTATTTCCATCTTCGGATAAAGTGCTGGATAACTTATCTATCGGATAAATGAACAATATCGCATCAAAAAATGACATTCAATATAATTTACTTCATTTATGCTTTTATTTCGATGCGATATTTTATCATTTATCTGACGGATAGTTATCCTGAACTTTATCCGGAGATGGAAATACCGGCCCTAAATTAATTAAAAAAAAAGCTATCTACTTGTCTTAAGAATATTGATTGGGACTTTAAATTTTGTCCACTCCAATATTAAGTGCATTTCTAAACCTCTTATTGCCTTTGATAAAAATACAGTTCCAAAATGTGTCAAAACCCAATGTTATTTAAATGGGGAAAAACCAAGTGCAATTAGGTACGGTCAAATTTTAATATTAAGCGGAATCATTACCTGCGCATTTTTACCTTCCGTCACCTTTAGGTAAGGAAGGTATTGTCGTTGGTCAAAAAATTCGATGATGAGTTTTTAATGTATAAGCACGTTTTAGGGTCCCTAAAATACGATTTTACTATTTTTACGATGATGTCTGTATGCATGTATGGATGGATGGATGTACTGTAATGGCCAAAAAAATGCGTAGCCTGTCTGCCTGTCAACAGTCCCTGTTCGGGCGCCATTTTGTGAGGGCAAAATGGTCATTCTGTCGACTCTACTCGACGTTCTCTTCAGTTCTCCTTGCTGTCAAAACGGGTTTCTCGGGCGCCAATCGATCGGTCGATAACACAGCACAGAATATGTGAAGGACGCTATGATAGCGTCTCTGAAAAAAGTGGCTTGAACGTCAAAAGGGCTCGGGTAGCTTAGTGGAGACAGAGTTCGGTTTTTGACAATGAAATCATAATGAATTTTAATATTTTATGTATGTACGTATGTATGTGTGACGATTTTTTCGGATCGCATAACTCCAAAACCTGTCCAAAAATTATAATTTTTGCGTATTCCTTTTCTTTAGATCCATATGAAGAGCTGATTAGATTCTGATTATAATTGTTCGACCGGAAGTACCCTAATTTGAAGATTTTAACAGTTTTTCTTGAAAAAATGCTGTTTTTCACATTTATTGTTATTATAAATATTTAAGAATATTTTATTCTCTATACGATTTGATTACATTTTATACTTCATATTCAATGGATATAGAGTTAAAAAGTTATAAAGAAATTAAATTCACAAAGCAGCCAGCTGTACTATAAACATGGAAACATCTACTACATTAAGAAAATTCTGATTGACAAATGTGAGTGTCAAAATGTAATTTTCATAATATGTTTGAGTTATAATTTTACTGGAAATATATAGAATCTTACAAGAAACTTTCTGTATGGAATTTGTACAAAATACATAGAACTGACTGAAGGTATTGTACTGGAAATATGGAATCATTTGCAAAAAAACTTTCTGTGTGCAATTTGTACAAAATGCCTAGAACTGACGGAAGGTAATGTGCTGGCCACATCAGATATTTTAAAATTTATTTGAAACCACTTTAGGGTGTGGCCCGAATAAAATTCAACTTGACCCCTTTTAAGGTCCACCCTAATGTATATATTTAAAAAAAATCGCGAAAAGTAAATACACAAAAATTATATACAGGGTGTTTGGCGTAAGTCCGGCACCAAGAATATTTCGTTATTTTGAGAGATACAAAAAATGTTAATAAACATACTTAAACTAGACAATGGGGCTCATAAGAAGATCATTGCAAGAATTTTGTATCACTGCCGGGTTTAGCGGAAATGGGTACAAGTTTGAATCTAGCATAGGGAATCGGTATTTTTATATTTTTTACCAGAATGTACACATAATTAGCCTCACAACGATACCCAAATATCATAGATTTTCTTCAACCATTTCAAAATGGCGACCATTTATTTTTAAAATATGAATTAATAAAATTCCATACAAAATTAAACATAGCAAGCTATAAAACAATTTTAGGGCCCTATTCTGTAACTCGGTGGTTAATTTTTAACCACTGGTTAATATTTTTATCCAATAGATATTGATTTGACAACTAAAAAACCCTCTTTTTATTATGTCACATACTTGATTGGATAAAAAAATTAATCAGTGGTTAAAAATTAACTACTGAGTTACAGAATAGGCCCTTTATAGATATTAAGGATACAAGTTTGATATAGCGTTCATAATGAAACGCGTGTGATGTTAAATCACGAGGCGGTGAGCCGAGTGTTTTAATAACGCAAGTTTCATTATTAGGCTATATCAAACGTGTATTCTTCAATATTTTATCTACGACAGTTTAAATTGATCTTAAAATACATTTTTCATTTAAATTTTGACATAATGAGAAACATTGAAATGTCCATTCGTAGCCTACGTTATTAATACGTATTTACGGTAGGCCACGGTTCATTTTATTCATTGTTATGGGTACAATTTTTGTTTGTTTGAAGAAAAAAAACCAATTTATAGTTGTCAAATTCTTTCATATACGGGTACATTTTATCTAAGTTTCCAAGATAAAATAAGCGATTTCGAATCAGATTCTGTTCCATCGGACATTGAAGCCGGTGCCGAAAATGTTGTGGCTTCTCTTATTCCTGAAAAATCAAGAGAAGCGTACGAGCAAGCCTTTGTAAAACTGGAGGAATGGTGCAACAGTAAAGGAATAAAGAACTACCATAATGAGAAGGTCCTCTTAGTGTATTTTGAATACCTTTCAAAACAACGCAAACCAAATAAATAATTCATAATGACACTCAGTGCCATTATGAAACTCATAATGACACTCAGTGCCATTATGAAACTCATAATGACACTCAGTGCCATTATGAAACTCATAATGACATTCAAGTTAGTGTACCAATTACGTATTAGCGCACTGTCGTAGATAAATACATATTTTGAAAATAAATGGTCGCCATTATGAAATGGTTAAAGTAAAACTATCATATTTTGGTATCACTGTGAAGCTAATTTTATGTACATTCTGAAAAAATATATAAAAATACAGATTCTCTATGCTAGATTTAAAGCTGTACGCATTTCTGCTCAAATGGAAGTGATGCAAAATTCCTACTATGGTCATCTTATAAGCCACTTGCCCCTTTGTCTAGTTTAAGTTTGCCTAGTAACATTTTCTTGTATCTCTCAGGATAAACGAAATATACTTGGTGTCGGACTTACGCCAAACACCCTGTTCTATATCACCCCCTCCCCCCTAGACCAAAATCTGGGAACGCCACTGATAATAAGCCGTGATGATATATTTATTCATTTATTTAAAACTTTTTGATTAAAATAGTTGAGTGCAGGATTAATAAATCTTCGAAACAAAATAACTCTTTAAACTATGCTATCATATCTATTATTGTTTAAAAGAAAGATTTTTAAAAGCAGGAGAATTGAGAAATGAAATAAAATTTGATTATCATCAATCATAACAAAATGATCTCTTCCCGCATTGCAGCACCGCATCTACACCTACAACCTCACCGCAAACTGCAAAGTGCATCAGTTAGAATTGCATTGCATTCAGACGCTCGCGTCTGGCGAAGCGTCGGCGTCGGTTTCTCGCGACGTGTGCAGCGCCTAGGGATATTTGATTTCCGCCTGGTTATTAACGAGAGGAATTGGCAACATTGCCAGCGTCTGTGCATTTCATATCACCCGCAGAAATGTTGTTTTGATATTTGACGTTTAGTGGATTTTGAGCAAATAGAATGTTATTACATCGACTAATAGTAATTTAATACTTCGTGTACGCTGCAACTAATTTGTTGCTAAATTAATGTATATAGGTACGTAGTAAAGGAAAATAATATCTTCAATTTAAACTTATTCTACACTGCGCAGTTAATTAAATAAGATGTAATGCAAATTATATAAAAATCTAATGGGCTATATAACTATTGTTTTTTCTTCCATTTTATGATTCTTTACAAAAAAAATCTGATGTGGACACCACACGACTTCCTTTCACATTAACATTATTTTTTTATTTTTTTGTCCTAATTCATGGCAAGCTTTATTACAAAGAAGTATATAATTTTTAAATTTACGTATCTAGTTTATACGAAGGGAATAATATTGGTTGAGCTAGACCCAGAATTTAATTCTATAAAACTATTATTTGAAGCATTTATTTCTAAAAATAAAAAATAAAATGATTCAAGAAAAACTGTTAATAACTTCAGGTAATATATCACTTCTGGTTAGCATATTTTCACAAAAATCTACTATATTATTCCCATTGACATAAAAGTCTTAAGGCCGTCGCGCACTTGAGCGAGGCGCAGCGCGGCGAAGCGAAGAGCGGCGAAGAGTCATTTTTAGAACCAACGCGCACTTGCCCAGTAAACACATATACGTTTTTTAAACGTATTATAAACGTGTCATTGGTTGATAAAACGTTTTACGTTGAAAAAGCAACGGTTTATATTTGGTGTTAGGTAAACACCATTTGATATTAACGTTATAGAAACGTACTTTATGTATCAAAATATAAGTATATTATATTCTAACGTTAAAATAACGTTATTTGTAAGTTATATATACACCATTGCAAATAATGTTATTGTAACGTGTAGTTTAACGAATTTTTGAAATAAGGTATAATTAAAGCCGTGTATCTAACGTTTTTAATTTACCTTAAAAATACGTTCATATTTTTTTAACAACAGCTTTATTTTGGACATGCACACGCATGATATGATATCTGATAATAATGTACCAATCGCGTCCATGTATACATATATTAATTAAAATGTATTAAGATGGTTTAAATAATAAAGAAATGTTTAAGTTCAATATTTTAGAATACAGAAAATATTAATTTGCTTTTATTATTCACAACCGGTGAGAACCGTTTATTTAGTAAAACACAATTTCAGTTTTACACAATTTGCTAAATTAATGGTGTATAGTTGTAGCGTTTTGTTTTGAATTCGTTGCAATAAAGAAGGAAATTAACGTTTTTTAAACGTTCATGAATGCCTGCAGCTATAATATTTTGAATAGCATTTAATAGTAACGTTATAGAAACATACTTTTTGTGTCAAAATATAAGCATATTATATTCTAACGTTTAAATAACGTTATTTGTAAGTTATATATACACCATTGCAAATAATGTTATTGTAACGTGTAGTTTAACGAATTTTTGAAATAAGGTATATTAAAAGCCGTGTTTGTAACGTTTTTATTTTACGTTAAAAATATGTTTATATTGTTTTAACAACAGTTTTATTTTGGGCATGTATAATAGGCATGCATCTAGAATAATAATGTATACTAATCGCGTCCATATATATTAAACAAATTTTATTAAGATGGTTTGAAAGCTAATTAAAGAAATGTTTAACTTCAATATTATAGAATACGGAAAATATTATTTTCTTTTATTATTTACATCCGGTGAGAACCGTTTATTAGTAAAACACAATTTCAGTTTTACACAATTTGCTAAATAAATGGTATATAGTTTTACAGTTTTGTTTTGAATTCGTTGCAACAAACAAAAAAATTAACGTTTTTTAAACGTTCATGCATGCAAGTAGCTCAACGTTTTGTGCAGCACGGAACAATCTGATTGGTTACTGAAAGATCATGCGTGATAGTGTTGTGAGGGTCGCATTTGGTCGCAGTTCATACCAGTTATCAGTTCTGCATACTAGTGCATTGCATACAGTACAGTTTACTCAAAGTATCAACATTATCTCTGGTGATTGTGTTCGTGTTTAGATATATATAACATCGAATTCTTTTCCTAAAGTAGAAAAGAAATGGATTTAAGTAGCCGAAGTTCTAAATAATGCTAATATAGGACCACAATAAACCATTAAAGAATGGAAAAATGTAAGTATAAGTATATTTCATACGAAATATAATTTTCAGTGTAAACAATTAATTTTCTGTTTTTCGGTTAGGTTAGAAGCGAATGGAAAACTAACACGAAGAAAAAAGCAAGAGATATAAAAGACAATATGAAAGGGACAGGTGGTGGACCCAAACTAAATAAACAATTAAACGATTTAGAAGAAAGACTCCTGTCCTTAATGAGTAAAATCATTATAGATGGTGCACCGAATATCGAAGAGTCAGAATTAAAACGAAATACAGAAAACGAAGAATCGTTATTAGAAAGAGAGAGAGTAATGTAAACTTTTTGTTGTCGGATATGAACATAATTTTAGAAGTATGATTTTTTCAAGTTTTTATTATTTTGAATTAACTAAGTTATAATTTCAGTCTGATGCAGTGGAAAAAGAATTTATCCCGTTTTTAAATATCAAAAAATCAATGAAAATAGCATTGAATAAAATGATAAGGTAAATGAATAAAAATGTAATCAGTGTTTCAAAGTTTTTACAATTATATGTTTTTATTTTCCAGACTAATCTGCAACCATCTAATATAAACATGCTCTCTACAACTAAAAACAAACGTAACACCGTTATTGAAAAAGAAGTCAACGAAAAAGATGAAGAAACAAACTTATACATCCCCAATCGATGTACACCACTTATATTATATAATATTTAATTCATTATATTTAAATATTATATTACAAAATAGAATGATTTTTGTATTAAAATAATATAATATTAAAAAAAAAAATAATAAGTAATGTGTGTCATTTTTGTATTTCGTAAGCAATTTTTTTATTATTTAAAAGATATACATATATAAGGGTTCTCAATACGTTGAAGAGACGTTAATATACACGTTTCTCAATAAAACATTTTTAACTTTAAATTTACGTTAATAAGTATTAATATAAAACGTAATATTATAACGAAATGAATATCAGATTTTAATACGTTTAATGAACGTGTTCTAGGTATTAAAATAACACGTTTATATATTAGTGTTTTGCAACGTTTAAAACCGCGACATTTTAAAGATGAATCTACGTATTAGAGACACGTATTTTTCTAATGGTGTTTCTGCAATAAGAAACGTTTTATACACGTATCTGTGTTTATTGGGTGCGAGCAGTTTTCAACGAGAAACCTCCGCGTTTGCTTCAAAAGATGGACAGCTCGGAGGAAACGCAACAACGCAGGCACTATCAATACGAGACAAATTAATAAATTATTTTGTTTCATCCGTAGGTTAGTGCAGTGGCAAAATTCCATGATACAGAGAGACCGAAAAAATGTTTAAATTTTTTGATATATTCTACTACATTCTGTAATCAAGTAGTTAATCTCCTTTTTTGTTGAGTCTGCAATACTATTTTGTACAATAGAAATCGTTTAATATGTAAGGAATTTTCAGAACTATTTTTTTGAAAAATTCTTCTACATTGTGTTACTAAATAGATAATCTCCTTTTTAATTGACTTCATTTTTATTTATAATAATATATTTAGTTTTTTTGTTTTAAGTAGTAGTACATATTCAGTTGTCATATCCATATCTATTGGATCAAATATTTAATGAATTGCTTAAAATTCAACATTTTGTAATGTACATTGTTATATTTACAATTAATAAACTTAATATACATAGCATATCATTTCTTCTGCTACTTCTAACCAGCAGTTGTCTTTCAATGTCTGATTAGAATACTCGACACATCCTATATCGTACAGATCTTTATATTTTAAAACCAGAAGAACTAATTTCTCTTCTGTGTTTGACATTTTCATAGAACCTATACGTATTGTTTGATATGAAACGTTTGAAATTTAATTCTAAACCGGCTATTTCCAATGTGTCTCGGGCGTATTCGTTCTGATTTAGGTAGCTGCGCTGCGCTGCGCTATCGCACACTTCAGCTCAGCGAAGCGAAGAGCAGAGAAAAATATTCTCCCCGAAGTATTCCGGCAAATCGCTTCGCTGCTCTGCTCTTCGCTTCGCCAAAGTGCGCGTATACACATAATAATATATTGAATGAAAAACCGGCTCTTCGCCGCGCTTAGCTTCGCCTCGCCCAAGTGCGCGACGGCCTTTATATACCAAAGCGCAACCTAGTGACGATTTGACAAGTACGTGCATGCAAAGTGGTCGGCTTAACGAAGAGCGTCCGGACTATAACTCGACGAAGTTAGTGTCCAAACTATTGAATGTCCGGATTAAAATATGTGTCCGAATTAAAGAGGTTATACTGTACTTCCTTTACTATGTACAAGGAAGTAATAAAAATACCCATATTTTTTAAATCGCTTAATTATTGTTAATTCCGAAGAAAAACAATAATAAAGTTTTGGAGAGGGGATATGTGACGTCACGTAAGAGAATTAGAATTCATTCGATAAAAATTAGCAATCATAGAATAATCTACATTTGACAAATTACTGGAATCTGCCTTTAAGAACTCAGTTTCCATTTTTAAAATGATGTATAATCTGTTCCATTTAAGCCATTCAGCAGATGGCGCTCACATCAGCGCCAGTTTTAAGTAGCCGAAATTGCATTTGGTAAATCCATCATAAACCAGCTATACAGATCTGTAAATCCGTAAATAATGAACAAAATCGCAACGAAAGCTGTCACGTGTATAATTTTATATTAATCAACAAAAATAGATTCGTTTTTGTCCGTTTTTTACAGATTTACAGATCTGTAAGACTTACAGGTTTGTTCAGAATTGCAGTGTAAATCATCACATAGTTTTATAAGACAGATAATATTTGAAAAAAAACTGTTTTTTCTATGTTAAAACCATAGGCGAAGTTAGGCTTTAAAATTAGGGGGTGCTAAAGTCCCTTACCTTAAATGAAAAAAAAGTTGATTTACAAAATAAAAAAAAGTATTTAAATAAATAAATAAATATATCATCACGGCTTATTACCCATTGCTGGGTGTGCCAATCTGCTTTGTACACAGATATCGGTAATGATGAAATATTTGCACCGTGTGGGCGCTTACGCTCAGGCGTCACCTCACGGGCACTCATTGCTGGCGTGGAGAGTGCACCACAGGGGTCAATGTTGTGCCATTTAAAATTCGAAATATTTGGCGTCGGTCGGGACCGAACACGGTTCCCCATATTCTCTACCTGACACTCAGGCACGCGGCCACGCGACCCAATATTATTTAAAGTAACAAAATATTTATGATATAAGTGTTAAAAATGACATTTTAGTTTGTGAAAAGAAAGTTTGGAACATGACGCGAAACTAATTTTCTGTTTCCATTCGGAAGAATAAATCTTTGCAAAATATCTTAAGTATTATTTATTATTATTATTATTTTTTTTTAAAAGTTCATTTTCAATATTCTATACTTATTTACCTACTACTAAATTAGTAAAGCGATTTTGTGTCATAGTATTGCTCAGCCAGTTTTTAATTCTCCTCATAACAGAGAATAATAATTTTATAAAGTTTATAATAAATACCAAATGTACCTTGATTAAGTACACTTTTAATATTATTTGATTCTTGACTGCTCATCATGTTCTTTAGAATAGTCATTTCGGCTTTCAAAATATCTGATAATATTTAATATAACAGTCAATATGAATAGATGTGTCTAAAATGAAATTATTAAAATTTATAGAAATTTTGTTTGGGGGTGCTAATTCAAAATTTGGGGGTGCTAAGCACCCCCAAGTACCCCCTAACTACGCCTATGGTTAAAACCCTAAAAAATTAACATCTCTTCCGGTGAAACCGGAAGTAAAACTGTGGGTCTAAAATTAATAATAATGATAATACATAGCTATTTGTCCCTATTTTTTGAATGGGATATTCTACTGTATTTTTATATTTTTTTCTTAAAATATATAAAAACAGTTAATTCCAGGAGTATCTGCATTAGGCATACATTTTCATTAAATTTTATTAAATAATCTTTCACTTATCAAATTTATTAGGTAGATAGTAACGAGTACAGAAATAAATAAAAAATGTGTAAAATAAATAATATAATTTAAAATAAATATTATTTCGATCTATTTCATAAAACATTTTGAGAATGTTGTTAGGAAGGCTGGATGGCGCTACAGTTGCTAGGGTGCTACATTAGAATTTAAACAAAAACAACGAATAGGAGGTCTAGTTCGCCCGAATTCATCCGAAATTTTACGATAATAATCGATTCGGAACTGTAACGTTCCATTTATTATAGGTTTGTTCGCGGTAACGATCCCGGACTAGTTTGAGCATCACCCGGACTGGTCTGATTAGTACGTGACTAACAATGACCAATCATGTGTCAGTGAGTACGTTTACACCACGCGTACTAAACATTTAGTCCGCATACCAAGTGACGTAACAAGATGGCGACGAATGGTGTAAACACTATGTACCAAACCTTTGGTACGTAATTGGTACACATTTTTGGTACGTTCAAAGGGGGATGTACCAGACCTTACTCATGCACGGTGTAAACAGCAAGCGTACCAATGCGATTTTTCTGCCTTCTATAACTACTTTTAATTCAATTAAATTGTGTATTAATATTTAGGGAAATTGTGGAAGTATAGTAATATTTACAATTTTACTAATGTGGCTATGTAAAGTACATATATTCACAACTATTTTTCCTTATTAAGTAATTTTAGGTTAGGGTGATTTCGACAGTTAAAACTGCGCAAGCGCGTATAACGTACCAAAATATTTAGTATGTTTATTTAAATACCGGTGTAAACATATCATACCAAGATAAATTTTAGTATACACTTGGTCTGCGTATCAGAATAGTACGCACGGTGTAAACGTAGCCATTCGGAGTCGTACCGCGAACAACTAAAATGAAACTGCGCATGCGTATGATGCTCAAACTAGTCCCGGATCGCTACCGCGAACAAACCTAATAATTAAGCATTTTTATTACTAGAAAGTAATATTTTATAATTTTTTTTTACTGAAACTCTTAATAGGGTACTATACCATAGTCATATTTTAACTCTCTTAAATAAAAAGACGGAAATATACATAAATTAATGAGTAGGGGAACGTAGGGTAATGGGGCCCAGCGGGTAATGGCACCCACCATGTTATTGGACAAATTGTTTGTTTTATGGAATAACTTGCAGTGGTGACATATGTAGTATTGTGTTGTAAGCTACATCGATATGAGATCTCTACTATTGACATTAAAAATTTTGAAGCGTATTTTATAGTTTATCAGCTCGCCATCTAAGTGTGGTGTACTAATAATATTGAGGTAAGACCATTCAAAATAATGATTTAAATATATCTAGTACACACAAATACTATTTTGATATGATCTGTTTTTAAAATCAACATTTACAAAAACTATGTGATGTATTTGATATTTTAAAATAATTTCTGACTTTTTTAAGACGTGTTGGGGTAATGAAGCCCTCAGTGGGCGCCATTACCCCGAGTTGATTATAAAGGCACATTTACTGAAAAACTGTTTTTTATTTTATCTAGAGGCCTTGTATATATGTATGTACTAAGTTCCTCTGATGAAGATATTGATGAGCCTGTTTACGACGATGATGAGTTGGATAATTTGATGGTTCCCCGGCAGATCAATGCATTGTATGTGGAGAATTTGGTAAATCCAATGAGCTATGGTACAGATGCACAATGTACCATAAGTGGGCTCATGCCGAATGTTCCGGTGCCAATAAAAAAGATATATATGTGTGATTTTTGTTGCTAAACATTAAATTAATATACTGGTCCCCATTCCCCCATTAGACGGGCAATGGGACCCATTGCACTTTTTTCAGTTTCTATTTATTACAAATGTATTTTCTTTGAAGTAAAGTATTTTTTTATGACAATTATGTTTACTGACAATGAAACGTTAATGTTTGCTCAAAATCATAACCACGAATGCAAAAACGTACAAGATAAAGCCCAAAATTGTTAAGTGGGCCTCATTTCCCTACCTTCCCCTATTAGTATTGATTAGGTCGCAAACTCCAAGCGATTAAAGTTGATTACTAATTAGGTATGACGCGTTAGGTCCTAAGAATTTGATTGGTCGCCTGATTTTAAAAACGAGATTCGTGCTTCTGCTGCGGACACCTTTGAAAGATTGTGAACTGTCACGTTGTTGTATAACCTAGCAAAAAGATTACAATTTCATGTTTCATGAATTCGCTTAATTATAATATCTAGTAATATTAACAAAAATAATGTATTTATAATTAAATCAATTTGTAATATGTATTAATTAAATCAATAATAATATTAACAAATCAAAAAAAAAATACCTTGTGTCATAATATTGTCAAACTGTTTCAATGTTCTATAATTTATTAAGAAAAAAATGCTTATTATTTATATTATTTATGCTTAATAATAATTTCTTCGTAAATATAACGTATAAGTTTTTATATAAAAATATTTCAGCTATGCAAACAGGAAAAAATCTGTTCTCTCTAGAACTAACAGTTTGTCGACCACTGGAAGTAACAGCTACGTCACGCAAGAAATTCTTAACTTTAAAAATTCTCGCTTATTACGTAAAATTTTTAAGTCGCGTTTGCACTAAAATTCTTATTTCATCCTGTTCTTACAGAAATTTTTTTTTTAATGTTATACGACCCTATCTGTAGTATTCTATCTTATAATTATTGAAGTTTACTATTTCTTTGTAGTGGCAGAAGGCAGAGCTGGGAGTATCTTACAAAAAAAGATACACGATGATATCTAAGATACTTTTAATATCTTAGATACTTTATCTTAGATACTTCCTATTTTATAGGTAATGTATCTTAATTTTAAATACTTTTAAAAATTATCTGTATCTTTTATCTTAAAAATGTATTTTAGATACTTCTAAAATATTTAAGATACTTTTTTTATTTTAGATACTTTTAATGCATTTAGATACTTTTAAAGTATCTAGATATTTTAAGGTATCTAATGGCCGTATTATGGTCAAAACTGTAAGTCTTAAATCTGTATATAATGAACAAAATCGCAACGAAAACTGCCACTCTTATGGATAATTTCATATTAATCAACAAAAATTGATGTGTTTTTGTCAGTTTTTCCACAGATTTAAACTTACAGTTTTGACTATAATACGGCCATAAATGCAGTTGAAGTATCTTTTTATTAATAACGATATTCTTTAGCTTGTTCAAACAAGACTAGTGCGTAGTAGAAGGCTGTAGTGCATCGTGCTTCCTTTCTCATTGGTCCTGTGAAGATTTTTGTTTTTTGTATCACACCAAAATATCACATTTTTAAAAATATGTTAATATATTTTGTTAAATTATTCTTAAGTATATGCACATTTTCAATTACCCATTTAAAATATTTTTTAAGGTACGTGAAAGATAATAAGGACATTTTAAAAGTACCAAATTTATTTTTAGGTATCTAAAAGTATCTACATATTTTAAGATTATCTAAAATACTATAATATCTAAGATACTTTAAGAGTATCTAAGATATTTTAGGAGTATCTAAGATATTTTAAGAGTATTTAAGATATTTTAAAAGTATCTAAGATCATTGAAGCGTATTTAAGATATTTTAAGAGTATCTAAGATATTTTCAAGTAGATATCTAAGATACTTTTTAAAAAGATTTGTATCTTAAAAATTTACACTTAAAGTATCTAGATATTTAAGTATCTCTAACAACATTTATGTAAGTATCTTACAAAAATATCGAAGATACTTTTTCAAAGTATCTATCCCAGCTCTGGCAGAAGGTAGAATACCCCATTATTTATCCATACCGAAATTTGTGTTAAATAATAATTGAATTTCTGATCCTGTAACGAATAAAATATCAATATGAAATATTTATATTTACACTCGTATAATAAAATTTGAAATTGTCACCTATCTACCTATCTTTTTATGACGTTTTATTAAATTGAAATCTCTTTTGAACTTTTGTGATACTGGGAAAATATTGTTGAGCGTGAGAATTTTAATGTCAGGAAATTCAATAAAACTCCGCGAGTGACAAAATTCCCGCAATAACAGTAAATATCGCCTGAAAGTTTACAGATCTGCCATTCGGAGTCGGTGAATGCGACGCGAACGCGAACTTGTACGGGGAAGTGAAGTTTTGTATGTATGTAAAATAAAACACAATAAATTGTGACAAGTTTGTGGAAAAAATGCGTGAATATCTCGCATCATCAGCCATTCACGGGCATAAAACACTGCAAATGCGAATGTGGAGCGCACGTACGTCTATTCAAATGGCGGTATTTCTCAGACGTGCTTTTACCTTATTACCAAATATACTATACCAGAAAGAAACACCATACGCATATTAGACGATTTATTATTTATGTAATAACAATATGGATCATGTATTAAAATATTTTTTGCAACACCACCTTTTAAAGTTGTCTTTATTTCACACTTTTCAATGGCCAAAATGTGTCATTATAGAAAAGTGCGAAATAAAATAACTGTAAATTAAAAAAATTACTGTGAAATAAAAAAAATCACCAGTATCTATCTTTTGAAGATTTAAATGTACATAATTAGGAAACATCTTGAACGCAAATTTCGGGTGCAGTCCTGGAGAGAAAAATGTACCTGGCTCCAGGAACCCTAACCGCAAGTCCCATAAAACGATATAACGTCCAATTGGCAGATTCTATAATGCGTTTCATAGATCACTTCCTCCAACTATAACAACGGATAACAATTTTTCTTTAATATTATCTGTATTCTGTCTCATAAAACATTTTGTAGAACTTTAAAAATAGAGATTTAAAATATAAAATTTTCACTTTTGGTGCCTGAGTAAATTTAATTTAAGAACGCGCTAAAATCTGATTTAGATATGAGCGTTGGCATACTGCCAAATACCTATTTTTTGACATGTTACTTGATTTGACAGTTTACATGACGTTCGTTTTTTGAAATACTCGCACACTAATTCCATTTTTACCCCATGTTTAACAGTTAAACGCCTTTTTCGCAAGGTCCGATCCTAGCGGATGTTCAATTTATTCCCAGAACAAAGGCGACCAAGCATGGGGGCGGCAAAACCGTCCTAATTTTTTATAGCAAAAAAAAGTTTTTTTAAGAATTTTAAATATATTAACACTTTATATATATATATATATATATATATATATATATATATATATATATATATATATATATATATATATATATATATATATAAACATTTTAATATGGCATTATTCTTTTAAATACTTGGTTTGGCTGACTGATAACATATCTCAACTATCCTAATTTATAGTTTATTTTATTAAAAGAGTGAGTATACTTATGATGTCAACCAGTGGCGTAACTAGAAATCTTGGGCTCCTATCAAAAAAAAATTTCCTTGTCGCTCCAAGAAAAAATTTAGAAGCAAAAAATCTTGGCGTAACAATAATGCAGCCGTGGGCCTGTGTTCCCGAATCAATCCGGGCCCCCTATGTAGATAAGACAAATAATTTTTACTAACCCCATAATAGGGCACTTTAAAAATTTATTTTTTACTGTGACAATAAAAATATTAGAAAAAATAAACAGAAACCCAAAACAATCAGAGCAGATTGCACGTATATCGGTGTCTACTTTTTTGTGGACCATAGGAAATGCAATGGTAATATTTTCATATTGCTGTAAATTTTGTCCTATGAATTTTAGAACAAAAATGTTCAGAATTAAAAACTGCATTTATCAAGTCCAAAATTATTGTTTACATGTGTTTCGTTTGGGAAAGGGAGGCGAAATAAAAGTAGTATTTTTTAGCTATTTTCAGGGTGCTATGAGCAATACCATAATAGCTATTTATGTAATAAGTTGCGAAAGAAATGTGTTATGAGCACGCGACGTGAAAATTATTCTACGAGGCGTAGCCGAGTTCGATAACACGTCTAGTGCTTAAAACACGATTTCGCAACGTATTCCATACAAGATTTTTATTGAAGATTCTACTTCTTTCATAAAAATTAATATTCCAAATACTAAAACGAATATTTTACGATTTTTTATGATAACTGAACAACTGAAGGGTTTATCGATGGAATCAACTGTTTAGTAATGTTTCGCAAGTACGCACAACTTCGACCTACTCATACTGAACATCAACGGTTTTTTCTAACCTACAGAAATTTTAAGTGTTGCACGCTTCCTGTAGGTATAAATACCATAGGTGGTATACCTAAAAAAAATTGCAGAGTTCCTCGGCCTCTCAAATGCTAAAGAATATATACCGGGCATTGCTTTCGGCGGTGTTCTGCAACATTTTTGGCTGATTCGGGAGCAGACATTACAGTGCTCAAGCGACTTGGAGGGTGGCGTTCAAGTTCTGTTGCTGAAGGCTACGTTGAAAATTCTTTGGAAAATAAGAAAGAAATTTCACGAAGAATTTTGGGAGAAAAAGAAACAGCAATTAAAAAAATAAAAATCGTCGACAAAGAAACAGAATCCAGCAGCACATCTACTTCAGTTTCTACCCACATTGAAGTTAACCAAGAAGAAGTATTAAGAATGACATCAAATGTTCAATTTAGTAATTTAAGTAATTGCGTTGTAAATATTTATCATAAATAAACAGTTATAATAGGTATTTAGTACTTTTACTTTTACGCATTAAACTGTCATTTTTAAGCACTAGTGCTTAAAAGTACTTCATTTAACAACGGAAATGACAATCGAAAAGTTGTTATAATACGCTAGTATAAAAAAATTGAAACAGTTGTACTCGTATTGCTTGAGTTTTGCAGCTGACATCTGTCACTTTTTGTATTTACCTTTTAGTTCTAAAATTAATATGGCAGAATTTACAGCCATATGAAAATTTTACCATTGTATTTCCTTTGGTTCATAAAAAAGTAGACACCCAGTACGTCAAAAGTTTTAATTCAAATTTTTTCACGTCAAAAGTTGTTACGAAGTTAGATACATACTATAATGTTTTGGCAATTTCGTTTTCTATTGAAATAATATCGTCGTTGTTGCCCCATAGTGCCCCTTAACGATTTTTAGTAATTTTAATTTTGAAAATGATCTTTCTGCTGAAGCAGCTGACATATGATAAACGCGTGCCTGAGTGTCTGGACGCGAATCTGGGGAACCGGGTTCGATTCCGACCGACGCCAAATATTTCGAATTTTACATGGCACAAAATTGACCCCTGTGGTGCACTCTCCACGCCAGCAATGAGTGCCCGTGAGGTGACGCCTGGTAAACGCCAATGCCCGCACGGTACAAATATGTCATCATTACCCATATTTGTGTACAAAGCAGATTGGAACACCCAGCAATGGGTAATATGCCGTGATGATATATTTATTTATTTTTAAACAATTAATTTTGTAAAAAAGGCTGAAAAGAAGAAAAAGTTATTTCTAAAATAAATATTTCACAATATGTATTGTATTTATTTTTTTTAAAAAAAACAAGAAACTTATTGTTATATTTTTGAAACGTCAATGCCGCTATCATATTATCCGTCATGTCAATTCTCAAATGTCAAAGTGATTTTAGGTTACATCCAATTTCGCGGCCATTTTTATGGTAACGGCCGCGATATTGGATTTCAAAATGTTTAGTTCGCATACAGTTGCACAAAAAAATATTTTTCGCGGCACACCGGTAGTTACGCCACTAGTTCCCAATTAATTTTAGACAAAAATGTTTCAAATAAAACTTGTAGATAATTAAATTCTACGCCTAATTCACTAAACTTGCTTTTTAACACGGTATTATGTAAATGATTTTATTTCTAATTCATTGTGTGCTTTTATATAGAACTTTGCTCTGTCCCATTTAAGCCATTCAAAAGATGGAGCTCGCATCAGCGCCAGTTTTAGTAAACTTGTCCCTTGTTTCCAATTTCAGCTAATCAGACAGGTCAAAACAATTCCCTATTCTCTGCAATATTGAATGCTGAATGGCATAAATGGAACAAGTTATATTTATTTAAAAAATCGTCAAAAAATAAAATGGGGGGGGACATTTTTATATAAGAACAAAGGCGGCTGATAAGTTACAATCGGCCCTGTTTCGCACTGTTTTCGGGTTTATCCTGTTATATTTTCGAAATCTACTCAACCTTCATTTTCATCTATATTTAATGATCTATGCATTTTTTCCAAATAACGATACAACATTAAAATGGTCTTCTAATAGGGCAAATGTTGTCAAATTAATCCACTTCGTAACTATTTTAGTTATACAGGACGCGTTTTTTGGAACACTTCGTGAAAGTTTGACATTTTGATTAGTTTTGACTTTTGTCATGCTTCGTAAATATATGCTTTTATTACTTCTGTGAATAATATTTTTTCATTATTTGACTCCACGACTTCTCGCACACAGTCACGCGACCCCATTAAAATTATGTTACGAGTGTTTACTTTTCGTATTTTATTGAATCTTTTCTATAACATAAACCGTAAAATATATTCTACTTAAATTTTTTCGACCTTTTGATGTGATATCGAGCGTACGCTTCTGAAATTTAACAGTGTCATATAGGTATATCTCCCACTTATTTTATACGGCTCTTCGTTGCTTATTTAGCAAAAAAATCCGTTTGTGAAGTCAGCTGGGGTATCCATCTTCCCTTATCAGACTTAAAATGTGCCATCAACCCCTTAGTGAGGCCCTGGTGACCATGTGTAGTGTGTTATGATAACGCGCGCATTACACTCCGAATGAGAACATTATAATAAAATTGAAAAACATCAGTAACGCCAAGTTAGGCCGAAGTAGAAAGGCTAATGTCACACATAAACGGTATAATAATGTTGAAAGTACTTAGGAGTACTTTAACGGCGTGGAAAGATGATTTTTAAGGGGTGTATTAGTATAAAATGTAATTTTTACCTCCCGCCAACCTAAGGGAGATATGTTTTTTTTTGTCCAAAAATGCGATAGTAAGTTTTCAGTGAATATGCACGAATTACGGTCCCCACAACACGTTTTTACTTTTTACCTCCCGTCATACCGTAGGTAAGGGAGGTAATGTTATCGGTCAAAAAATTCGATGGTGAATTTCCGGTGAATAAGCACGAATTAGGATCCCCACAACACGTTTTTACTATTACCTTCCGTCACCTTTAGGTAAGAAAGGTATTTTCTGTGGTCAAAAAATTCGGTGGTGAGTTTTTAATGAATAAGCACGTTTTAAGGTCCCTAGAATACGATTTTACTGTTTTTACGGTGTGTGTGTGTGTGTGTGTGAGTGTGTGTGTGTGCGTGTGCGTGTGCGTGTGCGTGTGCGTGTGCGTGTGCGTGTGCGCGTGCGCGTGCGCGTGTGCCTGTGCGTGTGCGTGTGCGTGTGCGTGTGCGTGTGCGTGTGCGTGTGCGTGTGCGCGTGCGCGTGCGCGTGCGCGTGCGTGTGCGCGTGCGCGTGCGTGTGCGTGTGTGTGTGTGTGTGTGTGTGCGTGCGTGCGTGTGTGTGTGTGTGTGTGTGTGTGTGTGTGTGTAACAAAATTTTCGTCTACGATAACTCTAATACTACAATTCCAAAAATTATAATTCTTTCGTATTCCTCTTCGTTGCATCCATATGAAGAGCTGATTAGATTTTGGTTATAATTGGTCAACCGGAAGTACCCTCATTTGAAGATTTTAACAGTTTTTCTTGAAAAAACGATGTTAAATATAATTTTTTCACATTTAATGTTATTATAAATATTAAAGAACATTGTATTCTCTATACGATTTGACTGCATTTAATACTTCATATTAAATGTATAGAGTTATAATATTATAAACTAAATTTCATAAATTAGCCAGCTATGCTAGAAACAGCTACTATATTAAGAAAATTCTGATTGAAAGATGTCAGTGTCAAGTGCAATTGACATATTCACACTTCATATTCAATGGATATAGAGTTAAAAAATTATAAAGAAATTCAATTTCAAAAAGCAGCTAGCTATGCTATAACCATGGGAACCGCTACTATATTAAGAAAATGCTGATTGACAGATGTCAGTATCAAGCGCAATTGACATGTATGTGTAGTAATTTTACTTGAAATATAGAATCTCTTAGGTACATGAAACTTTCTGTATGGAATTTGTACAAAATATATAGAAATGACAGAAGGTAATGTACTTGAAATATGAACTCTTATGCAAGAAACTTTCTAGATGGAATTTGTACAAAATATATTGAACTGACGTAAGGTAATGTGCTGGCCACATCAGATTTTTTTTATATGGATTTGATCTAAAGTAACATAATAATATTTATTTTTCTTGTAGCATAAATAAATATTTCTGAGCACCAAAAGACGAGGCATTATAAATTCCAGGGCGTGTTCTATATGTCCGTGTTTAAAATCAGAATTCTCACCCTGTTTTGAGACAGTATGTGGGTGGAAAGAAACTCAACACAATCCGATGTGATGTTAAATATCATTTCTCCCTGAGCATCCATCTCGACATTTCGAGTCACGCGCCAAATATAAATCAACCACCAGCAGAAACAAAGAAATAATAAGTACAAAGAATAAGGATGCAGAGGTTTATAAGATTTAGAAAGGATATAAATCAGTAAATAAATTTATTAACTGAAATATGAAAATTATTTTAGAGGAAATATCTGTAACCAACAATACATAAATGTATTTATACAGGGTGTTCATTTTAAATGGGCCACCACTGCTATCTCGTGATCTATAAGAGCTACAAACATGGTTAAATGGGCAAACAATTTCTATTTTACAAGACAAATTTAAATTAAAGAAAAATTATTTTTGTGGGACAGTTGTTCTCAAAATACGGGACATAACTTTTTTATTTGAAATGAGAACATATATTTTTTATTTGCTCATTTGTTAGAGAATTTAATTCAAAATTCAGTGATATGTTTTTTGATATCCTTACATAACGATTTTTTGTGAAAAATGCATGTAGTTTTATACGAATTTGATTAAAATATGGCTATAATAAGAGTGCCACGAATGGAAAAAATGATTACATGTTATTTTTTCTATTTCGGTGTTCTTATGTTTCTATAAAAGCACTGTTTATCACTGAAAACACGACGTTTAGAAGATCTATAAACGTACTGTTTTTGGCGCCTTTTATGTTCTAGAGGTGGTAGTCATGCTTTCATAACTGACAGATAACCTCAAAATGGTAAATTGTTCGTATTCTCTAGGTGATAGGACTAGAAAGAAAAGAAATTTATAGCTATAGCTGTGTTAATTAAGAAAGAATAAGAATCTGTGAAGTTAAAATTTCAACTAAAAAATATGAAACAAGAAACAATGCGCTCAGGTTTACTTTGTCAAAATAATTAAAACAGTAAGTTTTATTTATTACTATTTAAATTTATGGTAAAGCAATTTTGAATTGAATGTATTGTTATTCCAGGCAGGTTATGAAATGTATGATGCACGTTATTTGAAAATGTTGACACTGTCTACTCAATTTGTGGCGGCTACTAGCAAACAAATAAAGTTGACGTTTTGATTCATGATTTCCAGTTCCACGTTGTGGCGAACTATCGAATATATGCCATATATGTTTTGTAGTAAAAATTGTAAGAACAGCTGTTGCCGTTATCTGTGCAACTGAGCAGTGAGTGTTGACAAAATGGTGGAAAGTAAAAGTCTAAATCAATAAATTGTTCATTAGAGTATTTCATTATTTAAAGAGTTTTATTTATATGTTGTTTTCACAATAAAAAGGCTTGATGGTCCACGTAACCTCCCTCAATCCCATATTCAAGTTTTATTTATGATAATAACCAACACGAACCACCGATATGTCAAATCAGGATGATTCATTAATAAACCTTGGAGTTCATTGTATGTATTGCTTTTCCACTTTCATAATTGTATAATGCTTGATAGGTACAATGTTTTAATGTAAACAATCAGACAAAATCACAAAATACACAAACTGTCAAAATGTGACATTTCAATTTTTAGCGGGAAGCGCTACCAACATGACTGGTAAAAAAACCAACTCATATTATTGACAAGTCCTTTTTTAAAAAATCTAATTATAAAATTACCTCAATAGAAAAAATAGTATAAAAAACGTATCATAAGGCCTGTTGACACACTCGTCCTTTGTAAAACTCGCCTGGCGGCTCGTTTTCTAAACTTGGACTCGAACGTTAACAGATTGCCTTATGATACTTGTGTTTTAATGTACTATTTATTACATAGAATTAGTGATCATAAATGTCAACTTAAACTAAATATTCATGTATTTCTTTCATGGCAATCTAATTCTGTTAAAAAATTAACACGTATTCGATTTTTCCATTCATGACACTTTTATTATAGCCATATTTTAATTAAAATAATATGAAACTTTACATTCATTTTTCTCAAAAAAAATCATTATGTAACAAATGAGCAAATAAAAAATATATGACCTCATTTAAAATTTAAAAGTTAGGTCCCGTATTTTGAGAACCACTGGTCAAAAAAAATTTTTTTCTATTCTTTAAAATTGTCATGTGAAATAGAAATTGTTTACCCATTTAACCGTCTTTGTAACTCATATAGTTCTCGAGGTAGCAATGGTGGCCCATTTAAAATGAACACCCTGTATACCTGTAATAACATATTTACAGGCGTATTTTTGGACAGATTATGCAGCACGTTTTAATAATAACAACTATTATATTAAGAAAATTCTGATTGAAAGATATCAGTGCCAAGTACAATTGACAGACTATGTTTGTGTTATAATTTTACTGGAAATATAGGATCTTTTGCTAGAAACTTTCTGTACGGAATTTGTATAAAACACATACAATTACCGGCAGGTAATGTACAAAAAATAGAATCTTTTGCAAGGAACTTTCTTTACGAAACTTGTAGGTAATGTGCTGGACACATCAGATTTTTTAAATGGGATTGTATATATTTTTAGGCTTATTCGATAGAATATTTTTTCTGAAATCAACTATATGTTTATTTTATATCCTTACATAACAAAAATATTGAGAAAAATTCAATTTAAATTTGAATAAATTTAATTTTTTTAGTCATTTTTCAGTAGGCTATGTATGAAAACAAAAATTGCTACTTCTCAAGTTGAATTATTTAGGTTAGAAATCAAAAAGAACACTGTTTTCAACGTTATTAATAAATATTTGTTTGATTTTAGTTTAAACTGGCATACATCGCATACTGAAAAATAACTAGAAATATTAAATTTAATTCTCAATATTTTTATTATGTAAGGATACAAAATAAACACACGGTTAAATTCAGAAAAAAATACTCTATCCAATTGGTCAAGTTAAGAAAATATAACATTTTCATGTAAATTGAGAACCACTGGTTTAAAAAAATATGTTCTTTTCTAGTCAGATGTCCCCCTTAGTCTTCTATATGATTGTTTTATAATATTTTCTTGTGTCTTTAATAGTATAGAAAATAGTTGAGGTAGCTCGTTTAGCTGTTACACTCGGTATATATTAACGACTAACATAACCTATTAATAAACGGTCAACAGAAAATATAATTTATATTCAATTGCTTTTCTTCGTCTAGATAAATGCAATAAAATCAACCCTCGTTCTATATTTATTAGGCCACGAGTTTTTTTATGTCACCCAGATATAACATTTATATCACATTTAAAGAAACAATTATAACCCGGCATTCATTTAATACCATTTCGTTTTTATTCGTCCGTAATCAAATGTGGCGAGTACCCCCCTGTGGGCGTGACGTGTGCGGCACTTACTGCTCGGCGACGCGCGACGTCCCGACGCTGTTCATATATTCGCACAGAGCACCGCGACGCGTCCTTTATGTCTCGTGTGGAAAATTAATTTGCTCTTCGCCAGAGAATTTAATTTTGCCAAGTCGTTCCCGCCCCCTTAACCCGACCCTGTAGCTTGTCAGGTCCTCAGGGGCCGGTCAGCCCACCGGACACAAAGAATAAATTAGTGGGAAAACGAAGAGGTAATTGGCAGATTTAGAAAAGTTTAAACACACAGTATAAGTAGATAAACACAGAATAAAAACAGAGCACTTTAAAATAAAATCTGGTGTGGCCAACACAATACCTCCCGCCATTTACAGCCCGAGTCACAAAAAAGATTAAGCTAATCCTTATTTTTGGATTAGCGAATTTTACTTAATTCTGGCAGTTTATTTCTTGAAATATAGTCTAATCTAATCCAAGTAACTACTTTTTTTACCTCCCGCTACCCTTGGTAAAGCAGGTATAGGGGTCGTGCTAAAAATCCCATATCGGGATTTTGGTAAATGACCACTTTTTAAGGCCCTTAGAATCCAATTTTAACATTTTCACAATGATGCCTGTGTGTATGTATATATGTATGTATGTGTGTGTGTGTGTATGTATGTGTGGATCCTCCACTCTAACACAAATACTATAATTCAGAAAATTTTGAAACATTGTATTTAGAACTTTTTCTGTAATGGAAAGAGCCTATTAGATTTTGGTGAAAATCGGATAACCAGACACGGCACTTTACTAGAAGCTCAAAATAGTTTTTCTTCGAAAAATACCTTTAAATGTTATATTAAAGTTTATTACATTTTCTATAAATTTGCATTAATACTTTCTCTATATATTTTATGGATAAATTTATAAAATTATCTATAATTTAAATCCCAGCGCCTGCGCTTTAAACAAACAAAACGCAGTTATTCAAATGTATATAACTGACAGATAAATGTCACTATCAAAGAACTAATCATTTCAAAATAATATTAGTAACGTTTTAAAACAAAAGTAAATAGAACAATAGAAAAGAAATTCAATACAGTTTCCAGTATAAGTAAATATGTAGGTATATATTTAGATTAATAAAAATTAACGATTCACAAAAATGTTGAGTTAATCCTCATTTTTGGATTAGTAAATTCGGTTCTATCCCTGTATTTAAAATTTAATCTTCATTTTATTATAGCTCCGGTGGCGCAATGGTTAGAGCAACGCCTTATGTTATGAGTGCCCTCGGGGCTCTGGGTTCGAAACCCACTAAGGCATGGATATGTGTGAATGTGAATCCACTCTGTAAATGGGATTTAATCCTGTTGAGGGGTTTTAAAAAAAAGGTAGTTACTTGGATTAGATTAGACTATATTTTAAGAAACAAACAGTCAAAATTAGAGTAAAATTCGCTAATCCAAAAATAAGGATTAACTTTATCTTTTTTGAGACTCGGGCTGTAAATGGCGGAAGGTATTGTGTTGGCCACACCATATTTTTGATAATAAAATGAAGATTTAGTTTTAAATACTGGGATAGAATAGAATTCACTAATCCAAAAATGATGTTTAGCTTAAACTTTTTTGCGGATCGTTAATTTTTAATAATTTAAATACATACTTATTTTTATTTAAACTGGAAACTGCATTGAATCCCTTTCCTATTGTTCTATTTACTTTTTAAAACGTTACTATTATTAATTTGAAATGATTAGTTCTTTGACAGTGACATTTATCTGTCAGTTACATACATTTGAATAACTGGGTAACCAATGAGTTTTGATTGTTTAAAGCGTAGGCTCCGGGATTTAAATTATAGATAATTTTATAAATTTATCCGTAAAATATGTAGAAAAAGTATTAACGCAAATCTGTAGAAAAATTTAATCTATAATTTTTACAATAACAATAATCTCGAAAAAATAACATTTAAAGGTATTTTTCGAAGAAAAACTATTTGAGCTATAAATATAGTGCCATTTCTGGTTATCTGATTTATGCCAAAGTCTAATGAGCTCTTTCCATAATAGAAAAAGGTCGATATACAAGGTTTCAAATTTTTCTGAATGATAGTAGGTATTTGAGGGCCGAGTTTTGTTTCCGTTCGGTGAGGTTATTGTTGTTGTTTTTAGAGAAATATACAATATAATGGTCCCACGTTCGGGTTTCCTATTTTTTGCACCAGTTCCTTGTATTTTGACCTTTTTCTATTATGGAAAGAGCCCATTAGATTTTGGTGTAAATCGGATAACCGGAAAAATAACTTCAAATGTTATTTTTTTGAGATTAATGTTATTATAAAAATTAAAGATTATTAAATTTTCTACAGATTTGCATTAATACTTTTTGTATATATTTTATGGATAAATTTATAAAATTATCTATAATTTAAATCCCGGGGCCTACGCTTCAAACAAACAAAACTCAGACAAATATATGTCACTGTCAAAGAACAAATCATTTCAAATTAATAATAGTAAAGTTTTAAAACAAAAAAGTAAATGGAAAGGAAATCAATACAGTTCCCAGCATGAGTAAATATGTAGGTATGTATTTAGATTAATAAAAATTAAAGATGCGCAAAAAAGTTTAACCTAATCCACATTTTTGGATTAGTGAATTCTAATTGCATTTCATTGCAATTAAATTTATATATCGTCTCTCAGAAGTCAGATATTTTGTAATTAAGAATTAAGGTAAATTACTAATTGTACTAATGATCATTAAAATTTGGTGTCTGCCTCGGCTAATAGCAATAGATTTAAAACAAAATTACAAAGAAATACAAATCGTCGTCAATATTTCTATATTGACTAGTGATACTTTGACGGTAAAATGAATAGTCATCCCTACAAATGTCATAATAACCTACAAAGGATATCGGGAGTGGGAGCAATAAATTCAAAATAACTGAAAATAAAAAAATAAATCAAATTATATTCAAAACAAATTTGTTTATTTTGCATTAATTTTATTTATTCATTCCATATTTTTGTGCTGTGGCTGTGAAATATACGAATATTTAAATAATCGTGTCAACAAAAAATAAAACAAATGCCGTGTTTATTCAAAACGAAAAAGCCATACCAAAACCCCAAATATTCAACACAACGCAATTTTATTAAAATTTAAATTCGCTGCATATTTTTAAATCCAAAATAATCCAGTAACACAAAACGTCAACGAGCTAAATAAATTACAAACCAAATCAAATTATAAAAAATCCAAGCAAGCCCTGCAATAGACGAGGCAGTCGCTTCTTTCACTTGACCCAGGAAAAATACATATTGTGAGGGAATATGAAATGACTGCAAGACCGCCAAAACAAAGATGGATTTATTTGTTTTTACGGAGAGCGACGGAGAAAGGAAGAAAAGCGAATGTAAGGAATTAGGGATGGAGGATTTCGTACACTGCTGGTTTAACCTTTTACAATTAAAATGAGGTGATCCACCATTTTGTGTTCTATTTTTTCCCAAAAGATTATAAGTATACTTATGTAAATAATGAAATTTGTGTACATTGGTAGATATATATTTTTTTAAATAAGTTTTAATTTCTAATTTCAATGGGTTAATGTCACCACATACGTCACTCATTAAAATGATTTAATTCGCAAGATTCGATAGCGGACAAGACAAAAGTTTTGGCAAGCTTTGCTGTTGAAATTAACGTGTGGCTGTGGGTGTGTGTGTGTGTGTGTGTGTGTGTGTGTGTGTGTGTGTGTGTGTGTGTGTGTTTGTGTGTGTGTGTGTTTGTGTGTGTGTGTGTGTGTGTGTGTGTGTGTGTGTGAGAGTGTGTGTGTGTGAGTGTGTGAGTGTGTGTTTGTGTGTGTGTGTGTGTGTGTGTGTGTGTTTGTGTGTGTGTGTTTGTGTGTGTGTGTGTGTGTGTGTTTATGTGTGTTTGTGTGTGTGTGTGTGTGTGTGTGTGTGTGTATGTGTGTGTGTTTGTGTGTGTGCGTGTGTGTGTGTGTTTGTTTGTGTTTGTGTGTGTGTGTTTTTGTGTGTGTGTATGTGTGTGTGTATGTGCGTGCGTGTGTGTGTGTGTGTGTGTGTGTGTGTGTATGCTCTCAACAGATTTTCGTGAGACAATGGTACAGTTTTTGTTTTTATTTGCAATCGTAGCATTGTGTCAATTGTGTTTTTGTAGTTTTCGTATTATTTTCCCATTTATTAGTATTTTTTATTTATAATTCAAGTATGTATAATAGATTTTTTGTAGTTATATAGTTGTAGTTTCATGTAAATGTCAAATGTGTACCACTGTTTGTAGTTCTAACATTCGCCGCTAGTTAGCGTCTTCTCATTTGAAAATCCCAATTCTCCAAAACTTGTCAAATTTAGTATTTAAGACTTTTTATGAACAACATATTAAATTTTGGCTAAAATTGATGATCCGTGAGTGATACTTTACTTGAAGCTCTCAAAAGATTTTCGTGAAAAATATATTATGATATATTCCAAAACTTTTCAAATTTCGTATTAAAGATTTTTATATTAATGAGAACGACATGTTAGATTTTTTCTTAAATTGATAAACCGGAAATGATATTTACTTCAAGCTTTGAACAGATTTTCGTGAAAAATATAATAGGATATATTCCAAAACTTGTCAGATTTAGTATTTAAGACTTTTATATGAAAGGGAGGAACCTATTAGATTTTGGATCCAATTGATTAACCGGAAGTTATACTTTATTTGAAGCTCTGAACAGATTTTCGTGAAAAATAAATTGGTACAATCCAAAACATTTCAAATTTGGTATTAAAGACTATTATATTAATGAGAACGACATACTATATGTTTTCTAAAACTGATAAACCGGAAGTATTACTTTACAGGAAGCTGTAAACAGATTTTCTTGAAAAAATATATTAAAACATAATTCAAAACTTCTCACATTTTGTATTTAAAATTCGTGTATAATTTGAAACATATTTTGACTATACCTATATAAAAAACATAATAAAATATAATCTAAAATTTGGTATTACAGACTTTTCTATTTATTGAAACAACAAATTAGATTTTGTTTACAAAGGATCAACCGGAAGTAATTCTTTACTTAAAGCTCATTGCTATTTCAAACATGGAATTGACGGGAGGTCATGTGTTGGCCACATCAAATTTTTATAATTGTTATTGGAATCAAATTCTAATAATTTGATAAAAATTGATATTGGTAGGATTGTAAATTTTAGGTTAAATTATGGTGAAACTTGATTTTATTTGGATGTTTGTGACATACCGCCATACTGGGTGTAATACGAACAACGGATCATAGGCGTTTAACATGGGAAAACAATTTTCTTAGCGCAAAAGTGCGCTTTTGATTTTAGACACTAATTAATAATTCAAATAAATATTTAAGAGACTTCTACATCCAAGTCAATAATCACATTTTATTTTGCACGTTTTGTAACCGAGCAAATCGAATTTAAATTTTTGTAAAACTTACTTTTTTCAAGTAAAATAACATTTTACTTGTCAGAAAGCTGTTTGAGTCATCATTATTAAAAATGGAGAGTTATTCACTCGAATACAAGATACTATTTATTAAGTAGGTAGTGTTATTTTGATGCAAATTTATTTTATAATTTTGATTCTTTCTGACAGGTAAAACTTTTTTTAGAAAACTGAGTTAAAGTAATGGTGTAACTCAGCATGTGTTGAAATTCCTCTGGAGTCGAATTTCGTCAAAACCTTCTGCGATAGGAAGCTCTCGGAGAGCTTCTTAATGAGTCAAATTAAATACCTATTCACTGGAGATATTAATTATGGGCAAAACAATGACAAAAACTCGCGAGATTGTGTTAAACAAACGCTCTCGTTATGCGGGGGTTCGGTTTCGGTTCACTTCTTTCGTTGCCGGAATTCAAAGCAGCCGACCTCAACCTTAGTAATTAAGACGTGAATGTTGGTTGGATGTGATGTGGGTTCCCTATAAACAGAAGAGAATGCTGTGATGATTATTTATTTATTTGTATTTCTAGGGGAAGTCTTTACTTGTCTAATTTGAGTAATCAAAATGAGTTTAAACGCGCGGTTGCAATTTTTAAAATGGTTTTTGATTTTCTTCTCACCACAAGAAGAAGAAATCGAAATTTCTGATGACAAATTCAAAATTGAAGTACAATATTTTGTCTCCAGGAAAATATATGTCAAAAATTAACCCTAGGAAGTTAATATATTATTTTGACAGTTTGTCTAATATTCCGTGAGCTTCAGCGAAGGTGCAACATCGTTCCAGTTAAAATGTAACATAGATTGTCAATGTCAAATGAATTTATCATAACTTTTAAAAAGTGTTTAATAAAGAAAAAATCTTCCTTGTACATAAGACCAATGTGAAGTATAGACCCAATTATAAAATTGCACGTATTTGACATAATTTGACATTAACATCTATTTTTTATTTTTTTGTTATTTTTTGTCCTAATCCATAGCAAGCTTCATTACAAAAACCAAAAAGTATATAAGTTTTAAATTTACATACCTCGCTTATACAAAGGGCTAATTTAATAATACTTGATGTGCTAGACGCAGTATTTAATTCTCTAAAACTCTTATTTGAAGCATTTATTTCTAAAATCAAAATGACACCATTTTATTCAAGTAAAACTCTTAACAACATACATAGGTATTTAATATTACTTACATTACACAAGAGGCAGCATCTTTCGTTTATAACAAATAACTCAACACAAACTTACTTCAACTGTTTACGAACGAGGCTCAATTTGCTTATGACTTACGACGCCATAGCTTTAAGGTGCAATCTTTACTATTATAGAATATTTATTCGCTGTCTTAAAAAAAAAATATTAGTAAATGTAGTATTAATTTTTCTAAACTAAATAAATGTATACTCTAATTATTTTGTTAAGTTTATATTCTAAAATAGAGAATTTTATTTTTAAAATAGTAATCAATATTTGTAATTCAGTAAAGTGGAAAATAATTTTTTCTAAATTAGAATATTATTCGTTAAAAATAAAAATTTGTTCTCATACAAATCTGCATCCACTGAGGCAAAGAAAATAATTCTACTTGAGTAATTTTATTATCTAATGTTAATAATAAAGTATTAGGGAATCATTTTTAACTATAAAGGTAAACCTATTTTTTTCAGTAAAGAAAAACTGTTAATAACTTCAGGTAATATATCACTTCCGGTTAGCCTGTTTTAACCAAAATCTACTATGTTATTCCAATTGACATAAAAGTCTTATATACCAAATTTGAAAAGTTTTGGATTTTATTTTAAAATAGTTTTTCATTAAAATCTATTATAAGCTTCAAATAAAATACAATTTCTGGAAATTATCTCAGTTAGGGCAAAAATAGCAACAATTGAGTTTATCAGAAGTGAGCTGAGACGAACTGAGATTCTGACTAAAAAAACAGCCTAAGTTAAAAATTGTTGAAAATATTTCTAAAATTACATTTTATGTAAATATTATTGATTGATGGAATTGTAACCATATTGAAATGAAAATAAATATATTCATGTATGTAAAAGTGAAGAGAGAATGGCATATGGATGTACAGGAAAATATTTAAATATTTACTGCGAACCAAAAAGAATACTACCACTACCTCACGTGCAACAACCAAGAATAAAAATTACTCTAAATTTAGGATGGCTTTAGACAAAATAATACAAAGAATAAATCGCTATTCCTCTAGGGGAGTTGAAGATTTTCTTCCAATTAGAATTAAATTACCCCTAATATGAACAAATCGAAAAATAATTTTACAGACGGCTATTAAAAAATCTCGAAAAACTTTAGGTTAAATTCTTGTTGATAAAACCGGGAATTAATGTTTCAATAAACCACTGTTACATCAGTTACCACTATAAACTTGCTAATGAATGTTTTTCTTTTCTAGCAAACACGCCCGAAGACACCCGAACTTCGACCCATCAGTTCTCCGACAACGAAGAGCCCCTAACCGAGCCTTCAGCATCAACTCCAGCGATGGAACTCCTTCGGAGGTCCTGTCAGACTCCATGCCCAGTCCTTAGCAACAATGACGCTAACTCTGTACTTGTTTAAGTTACTTACTGTGTTACGTTCACTTATATATCGATATTCTTATTTGTAAGATATATAACTTCACTTCACACCGAGAACTGTCAAAGTAGGTTCCTAAACTCCAGTCACTTGTTTGCGGTGGCAGTTGTTTGCAAGACATTCGACGGTGTGAAGTTATTGTTATGTTATGTTAGTTTGAATAGTGCATTTTGTTAAGTATGTGCATTTTATTGATGATATACTTTTGTTTTCTATTGTTTTTAGTCAAATGTTTCTGGGATGTTTAAATAATTGAAGAACGAAATTACAAACATTTCGTGACAAGGTAAGATCAGATTTTGATTGTAGAAGTAAGGTTATGTTGACGTCTACATCAGAAAAATTTATAAAAATAAATATAAATTTATTAATAAAAAATATAATATCTATTCAAGTGAACAATTATACAGGCTGTTCATTTTAAGTAGTACACTATTGCTATCTTGAGAACTATAAGAGCTACGAGGTCGGTTAAATTAGCAAACAATTTCAATTTTACTAGACTATTTTAATGAGCAAAAATTTAATTTTTTTTAACCGGTGGTTTTCAAACTGTGGGAACCAACTTTGTTATTTTAAGGGCCGGTATTTCCATCTTCGGATAAAGTGCTGGATAACTTATCTGTCGGATAAATGAACAATATCGCATCAAAAAATCACATTCAATATAATTTACTTCATTTATGCTTTTATTTCGATGCGATATTTTATCATTTATCTGACGGATAGTTATCCTGAACTTTATCCGGAGATGGAAATACCGGCTCTAAATTATATATTTTTTATTTATTTATTAGATAGAGGATTTTATTCTGAATTCAGTGATATAATATTTTCATACTCATATAATTTTTTTTTTTGAGAAATTTGCATATAATTTTTTTTATTAATATGATTAAAATATCACTATTATATAATAAGAGTGCCACGAATAAAAAATATGAATAAATTTTATTTTTCTTACATATAATTAGAATGCCATGAAAGAAATACGTGAACATGTTGATATTTATAATAATTTGACAGAAGAAAATATTCACTACTTTCTGCCAGGGCATTCTAATTCTATGTAAAAAAATTAACATGTATTCATTTTTTCCATCCGTGGCACTCTCATTATAGTCATATTTTAATCAAATTATTATAAAACTTTATATGCATATTTCTTTATAAAATTGTTATATGAGGGTATGAAAATATAATATCTTTGAAATTAGAATAAAATTCTCTATCTAATAAGTAAATAAAAAATATATGATCCCATTTAAAATAACAAAGTTGGTCCCCACAGTTTGAAAACCACTGACAGAAAAAAATTAATTTTACGCTCATTTAAATAATCTAGTAAAATAGAAATTGGTTGCTAATTCAACCGACCTCGTAGTTCTCATAGGGCGCGAGCAGACACGTGACTCGAGCGATATTGACGTGCTTGGAATCAGCTGATTTGTGTGCGCATGTCATTTTGACAAGGGCAATGTTACGGTGACAAGACCAATGTTTTGATTTATTTTTATTTTTAAATGCTTAAATGTTATTATTTTTAATTTCATATGTTTTTTACCGCTTAAAAATTGTAAAATAATAACATTAAAGCAGTTCAAAATCAAAATAAACCAAACATTTGTATTGTCAACGTGACATTGTTCTTGTCAAAATGACATGCGCACACAAATCAGCTGATTCCAAGCACGTCAAGGTCGCTCGAGTCACGTGTCTGCTCGCGCCCTATAGTCTCGAGTTAGCAATAGTGTACCTCTTAAAATGAACACCCTGTATATTTCCTAATTTATATAAATAATATTTCAGTTTAACGGAAATTACAAATAATAATAAAAATCCTATCTTGACAGATAAATCGCTAATATTTGTTAATTTTTAGTTTGAATTCCATGGCTATCGCTATTTTTGGACTTACTTTCGACATTTTCATACCTACTTTCTGCCGTTATAGAGTATGCAAAATTAATTTGGTTTATTGTTTTTGATGTAGAATTTTGTGCTCTACAACATTAATTTGAAGCTTTCTTACCTAAAATAATTAGGGAAGCAGGAAATTACGAAAGTATGATTTCACGTGTTGAAATCCTATGTTCCGGTCTTGCGATCAACATCCTGTATAATAAATAAAACAAATGCAATCATAAAAAAGTATTATAACAAAAAAAAAACATTTTAAGGAAAATAATTTTCCATAAATTTTTTTGAACAATCCCAGAAACATTGATTTCTACCATAATATCAAAGATCTTATATCTCTCTCTTATATATATGTTTTTATGCCAGTTACATAATAGGTTCTACTTCGGGATACATGTATATCCTTTTGTACATACTATATCAGATACGTATAAGTCACATGTTATTTTATTTTGTTATAAGAACTCGTATAAGATGTCAATATAATTTGAATACGTTGTCCAATTGAATCTCCGATCATGGTCATAATTATTATATTCTTATGAGAAAATTTCAGATATTGGTGTTTCAGTGTAACATATTTATAATGCCCTTAGGATAGATTTCACTAAATATAGTACGAATTTCTGGACATTTGACGCTATGAAGTAACACCAAAATGACAAAGTTTCATTCGAAAAAATACGAAACACAAATTATACAAAATTCTATTATATACATACGAATGTTTTTACATTGTTAACAAAAGGGATATGTAATAAATTTACTGTTTAATAATTGTTAATACATATTTTCTTACAAATTTTCCAATATTGAAATTAGTATTTCTAAAATTATTTGACAAAAATTTACAATATTTACTTTATATGCTACCGTGTCATAATGACATTATAGTCCTCAATTTGAGTACTCTAATGTCTTTCATTATAGGCCTTGTACTGTAATGAATCAATTAGAGTACTAAGTACCATAATGAGCTACTTGTTTACAAACAAATCAAAAATATCATGCCTGATTTTTCAGATTATTTTTTTTTTTTGTTCAATACTAAATACTATATTTTATTTTTTCATTGATTTACGCCAGCAAATAAAATTTTGTATATAGGATGATTCATCGGTCTGTCCTCTCTTTATAACTCTTTTATTTTAAGTCAGATAGAAAAACTCTTCAAATATAATTTATATGATATATTATTGTCTATGTACGTACCATATGCATTTGTATACAGGTGCTCCGTTTAAGCGCAACAATATGTAACTTTATATTTCTTAATGGAACACCCTATATATATATATATATATATATATATATATATATATATATATATATATATATATATATATATATATATATATATATATATATTGATAGTAAATTAGATTCCCTTTAAAAAAGTATGAAGTAATAAGGGGTCTAAAATTTTAAATTAAGAAGTTATATACGTTCATAAAAAAATAGTAGTACATAGTGGAAAAAACCATAATACAAATTTTTTATACTTTTTTATTAATACTTATTTTAAACATTACACTAATTACAAAAAAGATGCTATTAAAATTTAGTGACAGACTAAATAATGCAAAATTATAATTAATAAATGCATTGTTTTTCGATGTGGAGTTCTCAAATTAGGATACCGCTCTCGGTATAAAACAATTGCCAAATTTATATTTCTGTGACATTCGCCAAGTATAAATATCGTATTAAACGTTTTATCTTTACTAAAATTTGTATTACTCATTTTCACATCAATATCAACAATAATAAACTATAAGAGTATTTTGACAACTTTTTTGTTTAAATTCGAAACAATTGATCAAATTATTCATAGCTTACTTTGTTAATAATATGATACAAACATATCATTCAACGAATAATGTTAAATAACTTCTTAATTTATAATTTTAGACCCCTTATTACTTAAATTTTTTTAAAGGGAATCTAATTTACTATCAATATATATATATATATATATATATATATATATATATATATATATATATATATATATATATATATATATAGGTGTTCCATTAAGAAATATAAAGTTACATATTGTTGCGCTTAAACGGAGCATCCTGTATACAAATGCATATGGTACGTACCTAGAAAATAATATATTATATAAATTATATTTGAAGAGTTTTTCTATCTGACTTAAAATAAAAGAGTTATAAAGAGAGGACAGACCGATGAATCAGCCTGTATAATACGGATCGTAACTAAACATATGGTACACGTCTTGTTATGATCTTCCCGACTAGTATCATAATAATTGACGTTACGATCGTGATAAAATAAATAAGTATTTTCGAATAGGAGAAAACAGTATCGGGCAAAATATGTCAATATATTTCGGACCCATCCATCGCTGGCTCACACGTGATCCTTAGTCTTTGGCCAATCGATGTTTGGGGTGTGACTGTCACTTTCCAGGGCAGTGAGTTGGCGGCAGTAAAGAAGCTTTCATTTGTTTGTTGGCCGGTTAGACTTTAACAACTTGTAAATGTTTTGTACTTGCCATTGCATCAGTGTCAGTGTAGTTTTGTTTTGCACTGATCATGTCGTCTCATTTCGAATTTTAAATGGCACAAAATTGACTCCTGTGGTACACTCTCCACGCCAGCAATGAGTGCCCGTGAGGTGACACCTAATAAACGCCCGCACGGTACAAATATATCATTACCGATATCTGTGAACAAAGCAGATTGGTACACCCAGCAATGGGTAATATGCCGTGATGATATATTTTTATTTATTTAGTCATGTCGTCTCTTACTTTAGGTCAATACTTCAGCTCTTTAGCTGATGTGAAAGTAGGATTTGAAGATAAAATTAAAATGATTGTTAATGTGGACCCATATAACTGCGACGAATATATTTTTTGCGGACAAGTGGATTCTTATAAATAATAATAATAAACATTAAATAAGTTCAAAACATGAGTAAAAATTAAAACCAAAACAATAAACAAAACACAGTGAAAGAGCCAAAAAATGAAACAAAAAAACACAACAAAACTTCAAGCGATTAGAAAGAAACAACCTATCTTTAATCGTCATTTTGATAGTGTCTCTATAACATAAATATATTGGGACACGTAGAATATCATGCGACATCAGCGGAATTTTCGGGAACTAAATTAATGGCGGCCAGTAGGATATGCCAAATTTGTAAACATCAAAAATCATCGTTTCGTTTAACATAAAAAGATGTTCTCACGCTTAGATTTTATCATTTCATTTGATAATGTGTGCAATATAAGAGAATTAAAGAAAATGAATATAATATACACCAAAAAGTACTGCGTTAAACAGTGTACGAGTACAACAAAAATTGAAGACATATTTCGTAATTTTTGGCAAAGAAGATAAAGTCAATCGACTGAACAATAGGGAAAAGAAGTTTAAATATATCGCAAAACTTTAATCTGATGAATAAGTATGTCTTCTCTTTGCATTTCACAAAGAGAGATTATAATAAAATTTTACATTTATGTAGTTTTAATACAACTATTGACAGTACTGATAAATAAAATCAATTAATCCACAAATTTTATTTATCAGTACTGTATTCCAAGTCAAAATTGCCATAAGTCAAGTTACGCCACAATAGTGTTTCACAAAAATCAAGATATACTGTTTATCTTGTCTTGAAATCAAGAAGTATTTTTTATTTCACAAGAGAAGACAAGAAAGTATCATCAAGAATCAAGATTTCTTGTCAAGGAATCTCGATTTCTTGACAATTAAAATTGCAAATACGCATTTGTATGCTATGTGTGTTGATTCTTTTAACGCTCTAACTCAAATACTATTATTTCTATTATTATTTCTACCTTATTCTAATATGGAAAGAAGAAAGAAGCCATTAGATTTTAATGCAAATCGAGCAACCGGAATGGTTTTCATATAAAATACCTTTAAATCTTTAAATGTCATTTTACGCGATTTATGCTATATTATAAATATAAAAGATTATTAAATCTTAGGTATTATATTGATACTTTTTCTATATATTTTTAAATAAATTTATAAAATTAACTATTTTAAATACTGTAGGCTATGATTTATTATATACGAGTACAAGCAAAACTCCTTGGTTGTTGAAATATTCAAATACATTTACCGACAATGTGCACATTATGCCATTATATACTTTTACTGTAACATATATAAATAAAAACTATTTTTTAAATTATATGCTGCGGCATATATTAATTTTGAAGTTTAGTAATACATATTTTATTTTCTGAAACATCTCAATTACCGTGGGGCGTCTAATGTCTCGGGACCCGTGTGCCCGGCATATCTTATGGGAAATGAAAAAATCTGATGTGGACACCACACGACTTCCTTGTACGCAAGACTAATAGGAAGTATAGACTCAATTATAAAATTGCACGTATTTGACGTAATTTGACATTAACATCTATTTTTATTATTTTTTGTCCTAGTCCATAGCAAGCTTCATTACAAAAACCAAAAAGTATACAAATTTTAAATTTACATATCTCGCTTATACAGAGGGCTAATTTAATAATACTTGTGCTAGACGCAGAATTTAATTCTCTTATTTGAAGCATTTATTTCTAAAATCAAAATGAAACCATCTTATTCAAGAAAAACTGTTAACAACTTCAGGTAATATATCACTTCCGGTTAGCCTGTTTTAACCAAAATCTGCTATGTTATTCCAACTGATATAAAAGTCATATATACTAAATTTGAAAAGTTTTGGGTTATATTTTAATGTAGTTTTTCATTAAAATCTATTATAGGCTTCAAACAAAGTACCATTTCTGGAAATTATGTAAAGACCAAAAAGGGAGGTGCACAACTAGATGTTATAGAAGCCCTAAATACAAAATTTCAACTTTCTACGGCTTACCGTTTTTGAGTTATGCGAGATACGTACGTACGTACGTACAGACGTCACGACGAGATTAGTCAAAATGGATTCAGGGATGGCCAAAATGGATATTTCCGTTGAAATCTGGAAACCGAAATTTTTCGCGAATACAATACTTCCTTTCCTTTGTACAAGGGAGTAAAAAATGTAATAAAAATTAAATGACGAGAGGTATTGTGGTGTGCTGGCCACATCAGATTTTTATTAGATTTGAGAGGGAGAAATATTATTTTGGAATAAAACCGATTCCGAATTTAAATTATTTTTCTTTGCCCACTCGTTGTTTTAAATAAAAATTACGGAATATTGAAATAACACAATAAATAAATAACCAATGAAGAACATCTAGTAAATCCATTTCATACGCGACACGACCATCAAAATAACATTATTTGACTAAAAGGAGTAAGGACAGACGCAGACGCCAACGTTACATTTGAGCTTTCGGATTGTATAAAGCGATAGAGAAAGGGGATTCCCCTAAAATGTCAAGATACAAGAAATATTAAGAATTCTTGAAACAAGACAAGAATTACGTCGTCAAGAAACGAGCAAGACAAGAAATTTTTATTTTCTTGTCTTGAAAATCAAGCAAAGACAAGAAATGATCATCAAGACAAGATTTCTTGTCTTGATGAAACACTACGCCGCAAGTTGTGATCGGGTCATACCAAAAAGAAAAAAATGTTGATTTTTCTTTCATAAATGTAAAATTAAATGCTTTTCACGGTACTCATTTCGAAATTCCTGACTCGACTCCTTCGTCGCCTCGTTCGGAAACATTCGTACCATAAAAACTCATAACGTAAATTATTATTACAGAAATAGAATAAATTATATTATTACAGGTACAAGTGGTTTTACAAAATAGAAATACTTCCATAAAACAGTTGCAAGTAGAGCGCCTACGAACGGACCCACCCAGTAAATCCAAAGATCTGTCCAGTAATTGTTAATCACTGCAGGTCCAAAACTTCTAGCTGGATTCATACTTGCTCCAGTAAAACCACCAAAAGACACTGATAAGCCCGCAATAGCAATAATAAATTTCATTGGAATAGTTTCACGATGGTCGCTATTTCTGTTATCCATAATGCTGCAGAAGACTAAACAAAGTAGGAATGATGCAATTATTTCTACTGCGACAGCTTGAATGATAGTGATTCGTGGATCACGATTCGTACAACAGAACGGAATGAGCGGAACAGTTTCGTTTGTCGGCTCAGTTTCGTTTATTGGAACAGGTTCGTTTGATAATGGAAATCCCGCCGCATTGTACATATCCGTTGGAGTAACTAGCCTTAACAAAGACATTCCTAAAATTCCTCCAAGAATTTGAGCTACAATGTATATGGGATAAAATCTGGGTGGTGTAATTCCTAATATTACGCCAGCAGTTGTAATAATTGGGTTGATATGTGATGAGATGTTACCAAATATTGCAATAACAAACCCAACAACAAGTCCAAAATTGGTATCTGATAATAATCGTATTCTATGAATTCTTCCTGCACATCCTACTAATACTAATGTTGCTGTTCCAAGTAGTTCAGCCAGAAATATTTCGAAAGCTCGCCTCCAGTTAAAATTTGCCATGTCGTATTATTTTCACAAAACTTGTCATTCAAATCAATGTGACAGGTGTTCTATTTGCACAAAACAAAAACGTTTGTGACTTTTGAATGATGTCAATTTTTCTTATCAATTTATCCACAATGTGGAGGTTTGTTCGTTTCGCTATGCTGCGTTTTACCGCAAAACGCGGTGATAATTATCGCTGCGTTTTTTTGGCAGTCTCAGTCTCTTCGTGATTTCTTGTAGTCGTATCAGTCTCTTCATGATTTCTTGTAGTCGTATCTCTTGTCTTGTTACTATGGACTCACCGCTAGGAGCAAGATGTCGAGTTGATACAGTAGTTTCTCTCCCATCCTGTAGTCTTACATGAGCATAATCCGAATTTGAGTCTATCAATTCAACTTCTTCAACCAGAGAAGAAACTACTGTATCAACTCGACATCTTGCTCCTAGAGGTGAGTCCATAGTAACAAGAGATACGACTACATGAAATCATGAAGAGACTGCCGAAGTAGGAAATGATCCAACCACAATCAATCATGTAGAAGAGACTGCCGAAGTAAGAAATGATGAAGTGACGAAATCATCCCAGTCCCCAGGCAACGCATCACGTTCTGCTCGTTCTAGACACAGACCCACGTATTTGTCTGACTATATAACCAATTTTTAGAGAGGGGTGAATGTGATATATATTTAACTACTTGATTTTTATGTTAACTATTTTGTATTTTTATATCAGGACAGTTGTGAAGTTCACTGGTCTAATGTTTTGAAATGTCATTCGTTATATGCTGTATTTTTTGTTATTTAAATTGAAATGAAATATTACTAATTTCAATGAAACACTTTTATTTAAGCTTTAAATAACAAAAAATACAGCATATAACAAATGACATTTCAAAACATTAGACCAGTGAACTTCACAACTGTCCTGATATAAAAATACAAAATAGTTAACATAAAGATCAAGTACACTATTATTCACGAAAGATGACTATTCAAGGTCATTTGTTCGAAAAAAGAATACACATCACTTTATAGCAGTAGCTTAGCAACATTTTGTATTAGAAAGAGAAAGATTATCTGACCTATGTCTATTTAATTTATGTCGTGTGACAGATATACGTAAATAGTGGCATTACTTTCTAACACACTATAAATAATAATGACATATGTCGTAGAATTACAGATACCTAATTATCTACTGCACTGCCCTCTGTGCTAATATTTACCCAGTGGCGTTGACGTTTAAATCAAATTATTATTCCTTGGTTTATAAGTTAAGTCTGTTTTTGTATTTTGCAAAAACATAAGTGAAGAACATAAATCTTTCAGAAAGACATTATTTAGAAAGAAATATTATTCTCAAATGAATTATTCTTATTTTTCGGGTTAAATGTGTCCATAAATATTTCATGTTGCACGCTTATGCAAACGAAATGCAATGAAGTTATCTGCAAGTAATATTATATCAGACAGCTCACAAATAACCTTGAATAGTCATCTTTCGTGAATAATAGTTTAGTTAAATAATATATCACACTGCCTATCGCCGCGATAATAATTTAATTTACTAATAAGTTGTTTTTCTGTTCGATTCATTTGCGTTTAGTTATTTTCGATAGGATACTCAGTAAAAGTGTATTATTCCATTCTCCATTATTTTAATTGTTTACTATTGTTAAAAAAATAAATTTATCTTATTACAAATCATAATTCAAATGACATTAACATTTATTTATTTTACAAATGTATTTCAATTTCTAAAACAAACATTACGTAGCCGTAGCATTAATAAGTCATCATCCATGTTAGTTGCATTTTGCGCAAAAATAAAATGACAGGTACAACTGTCAACCGTGCACTCTAGTAATTTAAAATAAAAAATTCCTAGAAACTATAATTTCTAAAGGAAATAATTTTTACTATAAATTTCTTACGCTAACGAAACGATGCCACTAGTTCTAGCGCTGCCGTTAATTTTTTTTATTCTGTATGAGCCTTTACATTCAAATTGCCGCCAACGCAAATTGACAGTCACACCCCAAACATGGATTTGCAACAGAAAAAGGATAATGTGTGAGCCCGGGGTCTATTATCTCCTAACAAAACTTTCGGACAAAATTGTGTTGAACATAACACTGTAATACCTGTGTAATTTTGTCCCATACTGTTTTGTGCTATATGTATACGAGATACCAGTAATTTTTCCAATTATATTTTTATTTAATTTAGAAACTATTTAGTCCCAACCTATTTCGTCCTATGACTATTTAACCTAGCATATTTAATTCAAAATAATTTCAACCTTTTAAAACTTAATCAATTTTGTATAACTTATTTCGTTCGGTGCTGTTTTGTACCAAAAGATTAAAATCAAGTCAAACTTCTCAACAAATCAAATAAATAATATCAAAACAAAAAAAATAAACATGATAGTTCATTAATTAAAACTGTTACGTATGGCGATCAACTTCTATATTATTTCTTCACTAAATCATAGAAAATCATTAATATACATTGGTTTCAAACTACAAGAGAAATAAAATTAATCAGTAATAGATAAAATATAAATATAACCACTTTAATAATAGTTTAGGGAAACATATTTGCTTCATAGACGGTAAAGCCTTTTATCCCTGTACATAGATATACCAGACAACCAAAATAGAACAGATTTTTAAAACATCAATTATAAATTTTAAAATTATTAAAAAGTTTATATTGATGTAAAAGCAGTACGATTGGGATCGCGCAAAAAAATTATTGCACAATAAAATTTAACAATGATTTTGTTAGTGTTACTTTTATTTTGATTAGCAAAATATGCACTTTTAGTAACAACGTTAATACTTATTTTTTTAAATATACAATTGTCTCGAAATAGTCACTACTTTTTTAATGGTCGATTCTACAAATCAAAAATATGAAATTAGGTAGTTTATATATAAACATGTTTTTTAAAGCACGTTTTATTATTTCAGCGTCCACTCAGAAAATTTCATCCCTTAAAAGTTGGTATTACTTGGTCACCAATGGATAATAATATTTCAATAATTTTTTTTTTTATTTCATACCGAAATTTTATTAAAACATAACTCACCATTCATATTTTTTATTAAAAAAAAACTATTCGCGCTACAAAAGTATGATGTATAAAGTGATTATAGCAGTAAAAAGCGAAAAAAATATAATTTTATATTGTTCAAAATTTTTCATTGCTAAAGCTGCGTTCACAGCTACCAAATTATAAATTACAATTAGCACTTACAATTAATACAAGCACTTTGACTTATGGCAAACAACGCTAGAGTTCACAGCGACAAAATTAAGACGTTAAGTGTAAGTGATAAGTATACAAACCTCAAACTTTACACTTACAATTAGTGGAACAGATATATCATCTTGTCTCTTTCTGTTAGAAACGTCAAACGGCATAGCGCATATAATCTGTTTTAAATGTGGTATATGATGCAGGATATTGTAATAAATAAGAATATAGATAGGCGAAGAATCACATATATCTATATTTGTCACTTTTTACAGAATGTCTTTCATTTCTAACCCTATTTTTACCACAATAGAAAATATTATGATTCGAAAATTTTTATCCGTCAATAGACCAGAAAAGCGTAACGGTCAAACATAGGCGCGAAATTCAAACTCAGTTCATAACGCTGAGAACATAATTTTAATCCCCGTGTATTTCTTACGAAGGAAATTTTTGCTCAACTTCAAAGGCCGAAAAATCTCGTAAAAGTAAATTTCTTATGCAAAGCATTATATGTAGCATCTAGACCGATGCTTTATCTCCCGATTCGTACAATATTATTCACATGAACTCTGCACAGTTTATAATTATTTAAACAATAATACAACACTACAAAATTCATTGAACGTATGTCTTAGTTTGATCGTGCATGCTTCATCTTGTATTGTGCTGTCCTATTTACTGGTGGGTCAACGACATACGGTATCCTAGCTTGCACCAAGCATTTTAATTTCTAATAATTTTCTTACTCTACCTTTTCTTCAGGTTTAAACTGTTGCAATCTATTACTGAATAAACAAACTATCGAATTCTTAGCAAGAGCTGCTTAATTTCTTTTTTTTTAAATATCTTTTTTTGTCTCTTAAATTAATCTCCTATATGAAACCTATACTAGGGAATTCAAGCTATAAACTCGCGCCAAAGGCAAATTCTAACCTAACTTTTCTGGTCTATTATAGTGTTCAAGTATAGTTTTCAAACAACAAAAATCACTCTATTTACAATTGTTTAATAAAATTCATTTAATTTTTTTATTTATGTAGATTGCTTCATCGATTTTTCAGTAGATGTCGCCTTCACTAAGTGCTAATTCTAAACGCTATTTCTGATTTAAAACCGGTAGTTTTAAGACGCTCCAACCTATTACTATTTGTAATTACTAATTGTAATTTATAATTCAGTAGCTCTGAACGCAGCTTTACAGTGCTAACACATGGTTGGATGACAGTGCTCGAAGGTACGAGAAAATCCCGTCCGCAAAGTAATGTTACAAGGCGCGTAACTCTCGCGGGGAAATGTTTTTTTTTTTCAAAGTTGGTACCACTACTGTGTAGTGGGGAGCCAGTCGAAGCGAATGAGCGGTGCCGGACGTTAGTAGCTTCCTAACTTTCGTTGTGGTGGAGGTTTAAGATGAGATGTAACGATAAAATTAATCATTTTATTCAATGTTTTATAAAAAAAAAATGTAAAACTGATAGACCAGGGGTTAGTGCTACAAGAAAAATGATGCATGGTATTCCAAATACTGACCCTTGCTGCTCACTTTAAATACCTTGGAGATCGATTTGCTGTCTTCCCCGGAAAAAGCCGATCTACCCAGCTGTGGATCATTGTGGATCATTGCCTAAATTTGTTTAAAAAAATGATATTTTAGAATCTAGGTATTCGATATCGGACCTACATTTGTTTGTTGTCTTTTAGAGTAAAAATTGTCCGTTGACTAAAGCCCGGATAGAATGGCATGGACAATTTCTGATAGGTAAAATTCACAGCAATAAAAGGATTTAGCGCCTTCTACAACAATTGAAAATGACTGGCATTTATTATCGGCTTCCATTTACCAAGGATATTAATATATACACTGGATTGCTAACTTGTATGTTGTGCACGTAGTCACCTGTGAGGCAAGCAACTGGAAGGCAGCCATTTGCAGAAAAGGCAAATTATATATAGAAATAAATTATAAATGGGATGAATTAACAGATTTTTTTATATTTATTGCGTATGTTTTAAAAATTATAGTTATTATTTTAATAATATAATATATATTTATTTCATATATAGCAAATTCACAATAAAATAGGACTATGAATTTTAAAATAATATTTACTTATTAAGTAGATGTCTTTTGCATATGTGGTGGAAATTTTGGAAATACAGAAGATACTGAGTCTGGTATCTTATATATGTTCCAGGCCTTTTCAAATAATCAGTTTCAAGAAAATGATCACTGCAAATATTTTATGCTTTTGTAGGTGTGAAATCTTTTCTTTTTATGGCATCTATCCACAATCGTAATATACCACTATTATTTAAAGGAAATCTGTAAAATATTTAAAACAATAGTATGAATAAATATGTACTCCTATACGTATATATGAACAATAATACTTACTTGAAAAAATGTCTATTTGTGCACCTAAAAGCACTACAAGAAGACGGCATATTGTATTTTATTAAAGAAATATCTTAATTAAAGTATTTATTCACTAAGAACACAACACAAACACCACTTTATTCAAGAAAACTACCATATAATGCAATATTAGACCAACGAACATTTGACGTTTTGTCTTTTCTGCAAATGGCGCCGTACCCCTACCACTTGCCTCACTTTTTAAATGTATGTCAGCTATCCAGTGTTTTATTAGAACATCCTTGCCATTTACATATACATAATGTCATTTTATGCAGGTCCCATACAGAAAATACCTAGATTCTAAAGTATCATTTTTTTAAACAGTTTTGGGTCATGATCCACAGCTAGGTAGATCGTCTTTTTTCCGGGGAAAACAGCAAATCGTTCGCCAGGATATTTAAAAAGCGTACCAATGGTCAGTATTTGGAATATCATGATACCTACATTTTTCACATAGCACTGCCTCCCGGTCTATGAGTACCGGACCCCATTTTTGACGCCGCGTCTTTATTGCTAACTTCTACCGCCGTGAGATCAAAACGGAAACGGACACACCGTGGCAGTAAACTTTAACAAACCTAATAAAAACGAACATCAAAATAAATGTTACAAATTTCGAACAATGTTTTAAAGCAGATGACATGTTTATATGATTTTTTTTATCTATTTGAGATGTAGAGGTAGAATCGATTTGTAAGAATAGTGACCATTATGTAACAATAAGTATATATAATTTTATTTTAATTGAACTAGACCACGGTCTATGGTCTTTTGCCGAAAAGTTTTTGAGTTAAATTCTTGTTTAGTTATACAAAATAGTTATTTTTAAGGCTTTTGAAATGTTGCGCGTCCCATTTTCAATTCTGTGTGTTTCCCAAAATAAAAGGAGTCCAAATTATACTTATGCATTTCACAATATACGTACCTAACCTAACTAAATCTTGTAGCCATTGAAAACAAAATTAGGAACAAATATTTTAACTCTTGTGCCTCTACTCATCTTTTGATTTCATCTATGGATAAGTTAGGTAGTGTTAGTTGTTTCTTCCAATTTTTTATAACTTTCTTAACATTTGTAAGACTGTGGGTCCAGAATTTTCTTTTGCGAAAGTGCACCAATGATAGGGCAAAGGTAACCTGTACAAAAAAAAGTAAAAAAAAAGAAGTTTGTTCTGTAAATATGATTGTATTTAAAACGAAATGGAAAGCAGAGATGTATAAAATGTACATTAAATATATTCTTGTATTTGTAATTGTAGGACTAACAATTCCTTGCTCTGATGAATAAAAGTCTATTTAGAAGCTACGATTTGGCTCATTATTACGTCGTACGTGCATTGTCGCGTACTTATCTGTTCATGTGTTCAAACGAATTCAACGATTCAACTCTTCTAAGTTCATCTCGGTTGCTCATTCATTTCCACAGAGATTCGAACCGACAAAATCATTTTATTTGTTTTCCAAACATTCATTTTCATTTTGTAAAATAACTTTCACATCTCAAAATTATAGAACAAGACAAACATTTTAGCTTAAGTTTTCTGTTATTCAGAGTAAATATGAAAAGTTTTAATACTGAAACGTTGGTTATTTACCAAGTAAATACAGAATACTAAGGTATTTGTTTTCTTATATTAATATTAATATAACAGCTTTAATCACTAATGCAGTTTCATCTGATAAACGCCCTTTTAAGGGATACATTTATGGCTCTTACCAAATCTTGAATACAGGACTCTTTTAAGTGTACAAAAAGGTTTTATAAATTCGCTACTACCGGATCAAAAAGTCATAGATCGATTTTTTTCAATTATTGCGTTTGGAATAAATTTGGAGTCCCAACAATATACCTATTAAACTCAGGGGTTCGTACCACGAGCACGGTTTTAACTAAAACGCTGTTTTAAGAAATGTCAAAATCAAATTTCAATATTTAATTTCGCCCTTATGTATAAAGAACGATTTTTTTAAAAATATTTGTTTGATTATAAACCATTTTCTGCTTTAAAATCATATTTTGATAAATTTGTTATTATTTATTATAAATATTAAATAATGTAATTTGACATTTCTTAAAACAGCGTTTTGGTTAAAACTGTGCTCGTGGTACGAGCCATTGTGTCTCACAACTCGCGACCCAGACGAAACTGACACTTGCCGACGACAATACGTTGCCAACAAATAGAAGAAAATAATTTGCGGCTGCTTGCATAACGGAGTTACAAGACTTTTTAATCCACCAATCCCGGAAGGATATCTTGAGGTGTGATGATATTATTACAAAATAAAACTGGTTGCTAGGTTTTAAAAATACTACTACTGAGTTACAAAATTTGTTTGACTTACTGTAATTTTGACACTTTAGAGTTGACTTTTCACTGTCACCAAATTTAGGTTAGCGAAGGTGTCATCCAAATTCATCATTTATATCGTACAGTGCAACGTGTTGTAGCAGCTGTGTAAAATGTGTTAAACGAAAATATATATATTATAACTTAGGTTGTCTCACAACTCGCGCCCCAGACGAAACTGACACTTGCCGACGACAATAGGTTACCAACAAATAGAAGAAAATAATTTGCGGCTGCTTGCATAACGGAGTCACAAGACTTTTTAATCCACCAATCTCGGAAGGATAACTTGAGGTGTGATGATATTACAAAATTAAACTGGTTGCTAGGTTTTAAAAATACTACTACTGAGTTACAAAATCTGTTTGACTTACTGTAATTTTGACACTTTGAGTTGACTTTTCACTGTCAACAAATATAGGTTAGCGAAGGCGTCATCCAAATTCATCATTTATATCGTACAGTGCAACGTGTTGTAGCAGCTGTGTAAAATGTGTTAAACGAAATATATATATATATATATATATATATATATATATATATATATATATATATATATATATATATATATATATATATATATATATATATATATATATATATATATATATATTACTCAGGTTGTCTCACAACTTGCGACCCAGACGAAACTGACACTTGCCGACGACAATACATTGCCAACAAATAGAATAAAATAATTTGCGACTGCTTGCATAACGGAGTTACAAGACTTTTTAATCCAACAATCCCGGAAGGATATCTTGAGGTGTGATGATATTATTACAAAATAAAACTGGTTGCTAGGTTTTAAAAATACTACTACAGAGTTACAAATTTTGTTTGACTTACTGTAATTTTGACACTTTAGAGTTGACTTTTCACTGTCAAACCAAGTCATTTTTATTGGTCATCGATGATGACAAATTTAAAGTCTTCAAATTTGTTATCATCGATTAATAAGAATACTTGGTTCGGATCCCGGATTAGTTCCAATTTCTCCCGTTTCGGTGAACGGACTATAGCTCCATTTTATTTTTGAATTTGTGGTTTTATAATAAGCAAATCCATTGTGTTCGATAGGGTACTGAGTAATATAAAAAATAATAATAATTTATTGTTATTTTCGTTAATAATTAATTAAAAAGATTGGCGCCAGAAATAGTCATAAAAAACAAAAAACAACCCCCCACTCCTGTGACATGGAGCACAAAGCCAATAGGAAAACAATTTACGTGATATTTTCAAATTTGGGACTCTTTAAAGAACAATATCTTTCAAAATTTAGTACTTGGAAGCCATATAAAAATTCTTGTAACAGCCCTCAAAATTTGTTATTGTTTAGATATTTGTTATAAATGTGGCAAGTGGCAACTATTATAGTTCAGATGGAGTATCATTTACCGATATCAGGTTATGAACGGGAATAACACGTAAATATGTATTTATGTACTTTATATTTTCTGTTTGATTTATCTTGAATGTTTTTTATTTTTAATTGCTGGTCGGTTCGAATCCCTGAATTCACAACTAAGTTCGTCGATCGACGCACAAACAACGCACAAACGATAAATTCATTGCATTGCATTTAATCGGAACATTTTTTATATCGATAATTGCAAATTAAAATAAATTTGTATGAATTATATTTGTACCTGGAAACGAAAGGAATTTTAATGTCAGTTAAGTGTTGTTCATAGTTTATAATTGCTACATATCCTCATGTTAAATATTATCACTATACTATGCGAGACCGTTTACACTTCTTATAAAATGGGGATAATTATTCAAACACTACAAAAAATAACGTCAAAAAATATATATTGAAGATTGTTAATATGAACATTGTATACAAAAATCTTTCAATTTATATACTGTTCTATTTTCTCGTGTGGGTATTTGAACTGCAATATTATAACAATATTTTGTCACCGTAGATGCATCGTTGAGTCAAGCAAAAATAAATACGGTTGGTATCTGGGTGGGTTACCGTCTGGGAACATCTTGTGCCTTTGTTCTGATTAAAAATAACAATTAATAATAAGAATAAAATAAATGAATAATGTGTGTTACCTCAAACGATATTTAAAATAAAATTATCTAAAGTATTATTCACGAAAGATGACTATTCAAGGTCATTTATGAACCGTCTGATATAATATTACTTGCAGATAACTTCATTGCATTTGGTGTCCATAGGCGTGCAACGCAAAATATTTATGGATACATTTTAACTGAAAAAATAGATGTACTTTATTTGAAAATTTTGTTTATTTTAAAATATTATTTTTCTCAAAGTAGTAACTTCTTTTCCTACGTTTTTGCATAAAACAGAAATATAAATTTAATAATTTGATTTCAATGTCAACGTCACTGGATAAACATTAGTACAGATGGCAGTGTAGTAGATAATTACATATCTGTAACTCTACGACACTACGTCAGTACTATTTTTAGAGTGTTAGAGTAAATAATGGTATTCAAGGTCATTTGTTCGAAGAAAAAATACACATCACTTTACAGCAGTAGCTTAGCAACATTTTGTATTAGAAAGAGAAAGATTATTTGACCTATGTCTATTTAATTTATGTGGTGTGACAGATATACGTAAATAGTGGCATTACTTTCTAACACACTATAAATAATAATGACGTATGTTGTAGAATTACAGATACATAATTATCTACTACACTGCCCTCTGTGCTAATTTTTACCCAGTGGCGTTGCCGTTTAAATCAAATTATTATTCCTTGGTTTATAGATAAGTCTATTTTTGAATTTTGAAAAACATAAGTGTACATAAACCTTTCAGAAAGGCATTATTTAAAAAGAAACATAATTTTCAAATAAATGACTCTTATTTTTTCAGTTAAAATATATCAAACGGCTCACAAATGACCTTGAATAGTCATCTTTCGTAAATAATAGTATACCTAGGTATTTTGTAAATTAGTACTACCGAAGGCTTTATACTAGTATGTATATCTCATAATAATTTTTTTGGCAAAATAGAGGACAATAAGTTGAACTCAAAAAAAAATCAAAAATTAAATGAAAGCTTGTGGTATAGTTTTAATTTGACATCAAATTATTGAATTCGACCAAAGTCATTATCGCACAAAAAATGACCATATAGGACACTTCTCAAGTTTAAAAATACAATGTTGTTATTGAAAAACAGTAAAAACACGTAAAGCAAAATCACACTATACAGAGTGTTATGTAAGTAATGTACCATACATCATGTTATAACAAAGCGTTATAATCTGAAATATATTCTGCACAATCTATCTAGTTGCAAAAGCTATAGTATTGTAAAGTCGACCAATTAAGGCCTTATCACACTACAAACATATCTCTGATTTTTTTTTCGCTGACTTATTTTGTATGACCAACTCGATTTATCACACTGAAATTTTGAACAACCGTTTTCTCTGACTTTTAGTGGATTTTCACACTTGAAGTTGGTTATGATATGGTTTCTTTAATGACAACATATTTCAAATATGTTTGACATATCAAATTATTTCAAGTAAAATTAATGAAAACGATTGATAAATAATGGAATTGTGTACAAGCATATTAATTTTATGCGCATCAAACAAAAAAATGTCAACTTCTGACGTTTCTGCTGTTATATATCACTTAGTAAAGTTACATTCCCGTACTTCAGTGACAGTTGCGCATGCGCAGTAGAAAAGTCAGCGATAAATAGTCTGAGGAAATGAAACCGATTCTATTTCATCTGACAACAGTAGTGGAATCGCGCCATATAAAAATGTAGAAACGTGGCGACTCGTTGCTAGGAAAACGGTATTTGTAGAAAATAAACTACAAGTCGGTATCGCGCCAAGAAAAAAACTCAAAATAGATAGAAACGAAACGTAAATTTTTCGTTATACAAAACTTTATATTGATCACTAGAATTACCTACAAGTAAAAAATACCAAAATATTACTCATACAAAAACCGAAAGTAGCCGAATTACATTTCTATTCTACAAAACGATACGGCGTGATACCAAATTTCATTTGTATCGCGTATTCTATCTATCGCTTCAATTCTATAGCTCGAAACGGCGCGATCCCACTGCTGGTCCATGACTTCCTTGTAGCTATCACATTGGAGTAAGTCAGCGATATGAACCGAAGTTATGAATAATGCCACAAGTCAGAGATACTATGTGTAGTGTGATAAGGCCTTTACGAACCAGTTTCTTAATAAGTTCAAATCTAAAAATCAAGATGTTCCAACAAGCAATAATAACAACAACATTAAATTAGTGGCGTAATAATTAGATATTCAGAAATGCCTGTTACTTTCAGTAGTCAAGAATACACCGACATGCATTTGGTTTACGGAGAAGTGCGTCAAAGCAGTCGACATTAATAAAAAGTGTCTTATCCTTGTTCCGCTTCTGACTTCAAACCTTCAAAAATGACAAGTGTTGTTGTTTTTACTCAAATAATTCTTTATTCAAATAAATTGTTGTTATTGGTCCATCTTAAAATGCTTTTAGAATTGCAATAAGTATATTAGAATAGCTATTTACGCATTAAGAGCGCGAAATGGGACATTGTCAATTGAGAGGTTGTTGCCGCGCGACGCAAGAGAGCGGCATTCCGTCGAAATCGACAAAGTCCATTTGCGCTCGAAACACACAAAAGATATTTCTACAGTCCCCCACCATAACAAAATAGTTATTTGTATATAATGGCCGCGAAATCACTCTTTAGCGTTCCAAGAAAAAAATTGACACCGAGGCCGCTTGCGGCCAAGGCAAGACAATCGCAAGGGCGCTAAAGGATTTCGCGGACAAGGTGTACACAATATTTTTTTATGCAACCGTAAAAAATATGTAATTACAAATTTTATTAATTTTAAACAGTTTCATTGTAAATAGAAAGTTAGCTTTCAAGGTGGCTATGGGATTAACATTTGATAAACAAAACCATGCAATTCTCAAGTGTCAAAGTGACTGTTTACCTAATTTCGCGACCGCTACCATAACAACGGTCGCGAAATTCAATTTCGCGGCCTGTATTGCGGCTGCGAAATACTTATTTCGCGTCCGGTTGCACAAAATAGTTATTTGTATATCAAGGCCGCGAAATCACTCTTTAGCGTACCGAAAGAAAAATTGTCGCCGAGGCTGCTCGCGGCCGAGGCAAGACAATCTTGAGGGCGCTAAAGGATTTCGCGGACAAGGTGTACACAATATTTTTTGTGCAACCGTAAAAAATATGTAATTACAAATTTTATTAATTTTAAACAGTTTGAATGTAAATAGAAAGTTAGCTTTCAAGGTGGCTATGGGATTAACATTTGATAAACAAAACCATGCAATTCTCAAGTGTCAAAGTACCTAATTTCGCGGCTCCTACCATGATAACGGCCGCGATATTCATTTCGCGACCGTTACCATAGCAACGGTTACGAAATTCAATTTCGCGGCCTGTATTGCGGCTGCGAGCGTCCAGTTGCACAAAATAGCTATTTGTGTATTAAGAGCGCAAAATGGGACATTGTCGATTGAGAGGTTGTTGCCGCGCGACGCAGGAGCGAGGCATTCTCTCGAAATCGACAATGTCCATTTGCGCTCGAAACACACACAAGATTTTTTCTACAGTCGCCACAATGGGGTCCTCCACCATAACAAAAATTTATTTTTACTTATCGCTATTTTTCATTCTTCTTGAGCTATTGCTTCAATTCTTAACAAAACGTTTCCATTAAGAATGTAGCCAAGTAACATTTCTCAACATTGTATAGTTAGAAATTTGAGGAGCGAGCGTTTTTTATACTTTGTCGCTCTAGAGCGGCAAAGTGACATTTTGCGTTGACAAAAGAGAGCGCAAATGGCTACTTTGTATATAGACTGTAGAAAAAATAAATTATTGCAGATTATGATACATTGCAACCTTATTTAATAAGTGGTAACGTATGATACATTACTTACATAACATCCTGTATAATAAAACAAAAAGAAATTTAAATGTAAATATTTCGTGAACAATACCTAAACGTCAAAATGGAAAATTTATTTGTGTTTGGATGTAAACACGGCCGAACGCTAGCTAAATCAAAAGCATAGATTGTATTTGGAAAATTTTGAATTTACTCAGTTTACATACAAACTATAATACATCCTGCTTTTTACATACAGAATTCCCAAACACACCCTCGACAAATATCCATTAAATCTACATTAAAATCGTATTTAGAGTGAAAATAAAGGATGATTTATAATGAGCTGTAACAAACTTTAACAGTTTGTTGAGGAGGTCATTACGAAAGAAAAATCTCATTTAAACATAGATCCTATTCTTTTTAGTTACCAGAATACAAGAACACAAAGATTTATAAATAAGTTTGTTTTAAATTTTTTTTATTTAGAATCTGGATATATTTAAAAAACAAATTACGATTTTCTACTTTTCCAGGGGTGCATACTCAACGCTGAATATTCAAAACCAGAATATTTAAATCCAGAATATTCAAAACCGGAATATACATGCACAGAATCATTCAAATCCTGAATATCAAAAAAACAAAATCGCGCATTTCACGAAAGCGTATATAAATTAACCAAACCCAACATGGAGGTAGGAATAAATATGGAGATAGTATAATCTTATGCAAGGGGAGTGAAGTATAGTGGGGGCGAACGTAGGTACTGTAGATTCTCCTTGTAATGATGTGGGGATTCGTGTGGCGAATATAAAATTAAATATTTGAAATCATAATCACCAATCACCATGATACAAAAAATCTGCAAATAATTATCTAGTTAAATGAAGAATTTAATATTATTGCAAGAAAACTTACATATTACAGTTCAAGGGTCAACTATGTACAATAGACCTTTTCAATTTAAAGAGATAGAAGATAATGCGCAATGGGGATCTGCGCTTAATAACAACAATAATTGAGATCTATGACGTTTATTAAAAAAAAAAAATTAGACGTAAAATGTCAGAATAGTTATTTGTATATCAAGGCCGCGAAATCACTCTTTAGTGTACCGAGAGAAAAATTGTCGCCGAGGCCGCTTGCGGCCGAGGCAAGACAATCTCGAGGGCTCTAAAGGATTTCGCGGACAAGGTGTACACAATATTTTTTGTGCAACCGTAAAAAATATGTAATTACAAATTTTATTAATTTTAAACAGTTTCAATGTAAATCGAGATGTAAATAGAAAGTTAGCTTTCAAGGTGGCTATGGGATTAACATTTAATAAACAAAACCATGCAATTCTCAAGTGTCAAAGTGGTTGTTTACCTAATTTCGCGGCCGCTACCATGACAACGGCCGCGAAATTGAATTTCGCGGCCTGTATTGCGACTGCGAAATGCTTATTTCGCTTCCGGTTGCACAAAAAAATCTTTAACAGCTTTAAAAAACTTTTTATTTAATGTTTTATTCTATTTTCTGCTAAACGAAGAGGAAAACTATAGGAAAAAGTTACTATTTTGTATACAATAGACCCGTTTAGTGTGACGTCACGCAGGTTTCCAAACAAGAAAATGGCGTCCTCGTTGCTAAGACGGTTGCTATGCTAAACTCGTCCAATGTTAGTCTCACAAATCTCACTCCCACCAGCATTATATTAGTTTTATAGGTATATTGGTTTCATAGAGGTACGAATAAATATGGAGGGAGTATTTACATTCGCTGGCGAAGCATCTTCCACCTCTACAATGTGTAACTTTGTCAGTTGAAGTTACAAGGTTGTTGCTGTTAATAGACCTTTTCAATTTAACGGCTATCTCTCTCTATCGCTGTAAATAGGAAGTAAAATGGCGCCAACAACTGCCAAAACTGTCAAACGAAACGTCAAAAATATTGCAGTCATTAAAATACCTGAATTCTCGCTGAAAATTTGCATCGTTTTACATTTTAGCTCCAATAACAGCTTTTGTAACTTTTTCCGAGATGTTTTTTAAAGTTGTCAAAGTTTTTTTCTTACGTCAAATTTTTTAGAAACAAACGTCGTAGATCTCAATTGTTCTTACTATGCGCAGATCCCTATTGCGCATATCTTCTATCTCTTTAAATTGAAAAGGTCTATTATTGCGTGTTTTTTTGATATTTATCTAAGTTTTCTTGTTCAAAAGTTTTAAACAGGCCAATGGGTGCTTATGAAAACGTGAGTGAAATTCGATATTTAAAAAAAAATCATATCTCGCTTGATTTATAGTTTTTATTACTCAAAATTAGATATTCATTAAAAATTAAGACATGCCGGAAATACCCAATTGATCGAAAAAATAAAAAAATATTGTCAAAATTGACAAGTAGTTGTTTTACTAAAGCCAACTATGATTTGTATTTATTCTAATGCTGTTACTAAGGTGATGTACAAATTATTTATTTCCTTACCGCCCGTGGGCTTTTTCACTATTTACTGCCTTTGTTATCTTAGCAACCAAATCTTGATCAGTAAAAAAAAAATAAATAAAATTTGAAAATTATTTTGACATTAAAAATTATTGGTTATCATTTTTAAAATAAGCTTTAATCGTTGTTTTTATTTATTTATCGACTCCTAATCGGTAAGTGATACACATCACTTACCGATCAGTAATTTTTAATAAACCTTACTGCCTTGGAAACCCTATCGGAAACATAAAAAAAATACTCGATCAAGCAAAAAAGTTTGTTATACTTGTTATAAATCATCCTGTCTATTATTTTTAAAATATTCAAATTAAAATGCAATACAATTTAAATAAAATATTAATAAATAAGTAATAAAAGGCTACAGCACAAAGTCAAGATTCTGTCAGTATTATATTGAGTTGGTATTTGCTCTAAAACAAAAAAAAACAAAAACAAATGAAAATGCCTCTATAAATTGACAGATAGAACAGTACATAAATTTAATAGGTTATAAAAAAAAATGTTATATCATTTGAATAATTATCCCCCTATTAGACACTGTTAAAATTGAAATCAAATCTATTAAATTGTAAAGGAAATATATTCAAATAAAGTTGTAAATACAAATGTATATCTAAACACAATAAATATTATTTCAATGTATGAGGTACAAATAAATAGTCACTTATTTTTTTTTGTTCTATTGGTAACATGAAGGATCATCCATCCTTAGGTTTACAGGGGTGGTAAAAGTACTGCTTCTCTTGAACGGCGCCCTCAAGTCTTTGATTTTGGTCATCCCTTGGATATATACCTCACTTTTTGGTTTCTCTGCCACTATTCTAGAGTAGAATGTTATTGGACAGCTCTTATAAAGTGGGTACTTCAAGTGAAGCTAAAAACAAGATAATATTTAGAGGATTTAGAGCACAAATTCAAAGTAAGTATTTTTCAGGGCTACTTCAAATCAAGTCCCTAAGTTCACAGATTTGTGGCAGCTGTGTTTTAAAATCTAAAACGGTACCTATCTTTTTTAAATGTTTTTGCACAGACAGGGCTCGAAATCAGTTATTTTGCGAAATGACTGCACTTTCGTACTTCAATTGAGCAACTGAACCAGCCCAAGTATCAAATTTTCTGTTTTTACATATGTCGAAAAATAAATTGTATTTTTAGGTGAATGTACAATGTCCAAAATCACTTTAGTATAATGTATATTACTTTCTATACTCTATCCGTTTTAACTATAGAGTGATGGGAAGATAGGTGTAGTCTGATCTTGTTTATTGATTGGATAATATTCCGATATTATAGGGCGCGAGCAGACACGTGACTCGAGCAACCTTGAAGTTCTTGGAATCAGCTGTTTTGTGTGCGCGTGTTGTTTTGACAGGAACAATGTCAATTTGACTAGACCAATGTTTTGACATATTATAATTTTGAACTTCTAAATTGTTCATATTTTATAAATTTCAGGCAGTAAAACACATGGACTTAAAAATAGTAACATTTTAACAGTTCAAAATTAAAATAACTCAAATATTGCTCTTGTCAAAGTGACATTGTTCTTGTCAAAATGACACCTGCACACATATCAGCTGATTCTAAAGTACTTCAAGGCTGCTCGAGTCAGTTGTCTCTTGTCTGCTCGCATACTATAGGGCGCAAACAGACACGTGACTCGATAGACTTTGAAGTGCTTGGAATCAGCTGATTTGTATGCGCGTGTTACTTTGACAAGAACAATGTCACTTTGACAATACAAATGTTTAGACTTATTTCAATTTTGAAATATTAAGAAATTATTATTTTTAATTTCATGTGTTTTACTCCCTGAAAATTGCACAATAATAACGTTTTAACTGTTCAAAATCAAAATTGGTCTTGTCAAAGTGACATTATTCTTGTCAAAGTGACACACGCACACAAATCAGCTGATCCCAAGCACGTCAAGATCGCTCAAGTCACGTGACTGCTCGCGCCCTTTATTCGTTTTAACTATAGAGTAGTGTGAAAATAGGAGCAGTTTGATCTTGGTGTTTGAATAATATCAGGATAACGAATAGAGTTAGCTTCATGGCAAAACAAAATGGCTGGTAGCACAGCACGAGCGTGGTTCTAACACCGGTGTTAACTAAAACCGTGCGAACGACTTGACACATACTTCAGAGTTATTAACAAAATCAGTGTTGCCAATATATTGATTAACTCGAAAATGTATGGCAACCATATTCAATAAATTTGGTTTCATTATTTTAAATTGTTTATCCTACTAAAAAGGCAAGAAAAAAATCATATTAAACAATACCGTCATATTTATTTAATATGGTCAGTACATTTTCGGCTTATTTAGTATATTGGCAACACTAATTCTGCTAATAACCCTGAAGTATGTACCAAGTCGTAGGCATGATTTTATTTTTCTTCACATGAGTTTTCTTGTAATCACGTGGCTTGTGACGTACGAGTGACTGATGACATTTCTATCAAATTTTGTACATATAACAGTTTTTCTGCCATTGACGCGATATCGTCTTGTTCGTGTTAGTTTTATTACATTCTGTGTGTTTAGTTTTCTGTTTTTATATATTTGTTCATTAAATTAAAATTTTCAATTAATATTTAAAAATTCATATCTCGCTCAAATTAAATAAAAAGAACTCAAAATTTTAGATTTATAATAAAAATATGTGAAAGTTTCAGAAAAAAAATATTAGAATTGGTACCCTATTGCAGTATGGTTGTAATTTACAATATTACAATTGTTTTAAACAAAAATATTTAATATAATTATATAAAAATAAAACATAACGTAATATCATATTTTCTAATGTATGTCCGTAAGAATTAAAAATCATATTTTTTAAATTTATTTTTATATTAAAATGAACAAATTATTCGAATTTTTTAAAAAAGAAATAATTTAAATGATTTTCGTGTATTTCGAACATGTTTCATGTTTTATCGTGCTTGCCGTGTCGCATATTTCAGATCTAGTTGCCATGAATTCAATTGTTAGTTTTAACGGATAATTTCGCGGACGCGTCTTGTTCACTTTGTTCCTATTTTCAACTACAAATTTTGTTATCTTAAATCGTAATTTACGTAAAAATAATTAGTAGAAACTATTAATTAGGTGTTATAGTGCGTGTGTAAATATAAAAAACAATAACCTCTTCGTCATATTCAGGATCTTTATCAATCTTAAAACCTTCAATATAGAACGTGTCATCGTATGTAGTGCAATAATCTTCCACGGGATCTTTTATGGCATTTTCTATTTCTATTTCTTTAATCATCTCAGCAGTCACTTGTTTACGATAAAGAGCTCTGCGTTTGGCTGATAAACAAGACATGAAAAGGTAAGATTACAATAATATTTTTGGTTTTCTTTATAAAGTATGTCTCAAAAGGTTTCGGAAAAATTTTACTCTCCAAAATTTATTACTAAATGAGGTCTAATCTAGTTGTCACTGAACATAATAAATACATAATAGTTGTTATATGCCATGTTAAAATTGCCAGAAAAAGTTTTGGAAGATGTTATACAAACTTGAAATACGCAAATGTATTTATAGGTTAGTTGGACAGATTAGCCGAAACGTGAAATTGTTAACGTTTTTGGGGATTAAATTACTGGACAGACGACTATTTACCGAACTATAAGGAAATGTGAAGAGATGTAGTACTTATGTATTAATTTAAGAAAAAGTGGGCGACCCGAACTTTTGCCCCCAAATCGAATCAGCCAAGTCATTCGAAGTGCTCAAGACAAAGTCAGAACATCATCGCCCAAATTAATTCGACAATTTATAATTTTAAGATGAATTTTAGCTGAACTTTGATCAAAAATGATTTAAAATTTCGAAAAAGAAATAAACTGACCAAATAGACTGCAGAGTATTAAGGAGCCAACTTTTTATAGAAAACAGAGAGAATATATTGCCCCAAATGTGCCTTAGGCGCGATTGATTGAAGACTTTTAGGACATTTCTTAGCAGAAAAGTATACAGGCTGTTCCATTTAAGTGCTACACTATTGCTATCTCGAGAAGTATAACAGATACGAAGTTCGTTAAATTAGCATACTATTTATAAATTATATGACTATTAAAATGAACAAAACAAAAATTTTTCTTAACCAGTGGTTCTCAAAATATGGAACCCAACTTTTTTATTTTAAATTAGAACCTACCTTTTTTATTAGCTTATTCGATTCAGTATTTTTTTCTGAATTCAACGATATCCATATGTAAAAGAAAAATGTAAAATTAATAATGTATCATTTTTATTTAAATATGACTATACAAAGAGTGCTATGGAAAAAACAAATAAATCAAATGAAGAAATAATTATAATAGTTATTTGTATATCAAGGCCGCGAAATCACTCTTTAGAGTACCGAGAGAAAAATTGTCGCCGAGGCCGCTTGCGGCCGAGGCAAGACAATCTCGAGGGCGCTAAAGGATTTCGCGGACAAGGTGTACACAATATTTTTTGTGCAACCGTAAAAAATATGTAATTACAAATTTTATTAATTTTAAACAGTTTCATTGTATATAGAAAGTTAGCTTTCACGATGGCTATGGAATTAACATTTGATAAACAAAACCATGCAATTTTCAAGTGTCAAAGTGATTTACTTAATTTCGCGGCCGCTACCATGACAACGTCCGCGAAATGAATTTCGCGGCCGTTACCATAACAACGGTTGCGAAATTTAATTTCGCGGCCTGTATTGCGGCTGCGAAATGCTTATTTCGCGTCCGGTTGCACAAAAAAACTTTTATAATTTTCTTTAAGTTGTGAATAATGGACCTTTTCAATTTAAAGAGATAGAAGATATGCGCAGTGGGGATCTGCGCATAGTAAGAACAACTGAGATCTATGGCGTTTGTTTCTAAAAAAATTAGACGTAAAATGTGAGAATATCTCAGATAACTTTAAAAAATCTTATCGAAATAAGTTACAAAAGCTTTTATTGGAGTTAAAATGTCTAACGATGCAAATTTTCACTGAGAATACAGGTATTTTAATGACTGCAATATTTTTGACGTTTCGTTTGACAGCCCGACTGGCAGTTGTTCGCGCCATTTTCTTACTATTTGCAGCGATAGAAAGAGATAGCTGTTAAATTTAAAAGGTCCAATATTATTTAAACAAGATAAAATACATAAATAATATTAACAATTGTTTTAATGATTTGTTTTTTTCATAGCGCTCTTTGTATAGTCATATATCAATAAAAATGATACATTATTAATTTTGCATTTTTCTCAAATATTTTGTAATGATAGAATATTACATATGGATATTGTAGAATGCAGAAAAAATACTGAATCGAATAAGCAAATAAAAAAAATAGGTTGCCATTTAAAATAAGACAGTAGCACCCCGTATTTTGAGAACCACTGGTCTAAAAAATTCTTGTTTCGCTCATTAAAGAAGTCTTATAAAATAGAAATTGTTTGCTAATTTTACCGACTTCGTATCTTTTATACTGCTCGAGATAGCAATAGTGTGGCACTTAATTGGAACACCCTGTATAATAATGACATGGAATACCAAACGAACTACAGTTACAGACAAAAATGTTTCTGACGATCCGGGAAGTAGATTTAACATCGTCCAGAGACAAATAAGCCAAGGTATTAAAAACTGCGCATTCAAAATAATGGTCCTTTATCAGTATTGTAGAACTAGATTTCTTATCTCCTTCGTTTATAGGAACTACTTGTTATGTCAATGTTTCAATAAAAAAATTGTTTCTTTTTCATGAAGAGGTTTAACTTTTTCCTAAAACTTTAGTTACATACGTTACTTTTCTTTTAATATTAAATTTCTTACCGATATCTTCCTTGTCACTGAGTGAAAAATGAGTTGGATGTCGAAACTCTGCCTTCATTGTTGAAGCTGGAGGATCAAAAACTGGCGGTTTTTGTTCTCTTGGAGAGAAACATCGGGTCAAACCTAAAGGTTTCTTTTTTTCGGGTGGATTTGCGTATTGTTCCAAACATTCTTCTAGAAGTTTATGACAGTCGTTCACTTTTTGATCGTTTGTAAATGTTTTAGCTTGTTCTTCAGACATATTTATAATTATCACACGCAATGAAACGCTAAATTTGACTTATATCTTTGTTTTATGTCACTTTGATAGGAGTTCACAAAACAGAAAGGTGTGAAGGTGTGGTTTGTTTAAACGCCCTAGATACTGTTGGTATAGAAACAAAATAAATAACTTCTCCAAAGCAACTCTAAATGTTAGGGGAAAATTCTAATGTCTCAAAAGTAATGACCGTGCTTTTAGATTTGTTTCAAGGTGCTAAAACAAATCGAAAAATAAGAATAAAAACTTCCTAATTATGCATATGACCTCCCGCCAATTTCATATTTAAAATAGCAATGAGCTTTAAGTATCTCTTCCGGTTGATCGGTTGTAAACGAAAACTATTTTTTTGTTCCAATAAATTAGAGAAGTCTGTAATACGAAACTTTGGATTATATTTTATTATTTATTTCTTCGAAAATCTGTTAAGAACTCCAAATTAAGTACCACTTCCGGTTTATCATATATATGCGGTGTGCACAAAAGTAGACAGCGCCGACAGCGGACAAAAATGACAAAATGGTTACTCATTGAAACATAGCAAGGTTATGTTTTATGTCAGAATAATTTTGCAATTTCTATTTTATAAAATATTTGCAATGAATGCGAATGTTACGACGTCAAATATTGTATGATGCAATGGGGGATGTAATAATTCTTACAAAATTACCGATTGAAGTATCAAATTTTATAAATTTCCTAAAATATTATATGAGGAACAGATGTATAAGAAATTAATTTTTCAACAGATATCTTCTACTAACATGAAAAATTCTTTTAAGTATAAATATTTTCTTATTGTAAAAGATACTTATCGTATGAATAAAATTCCAACAATGGTCGTCTGATTGCAATAATGAATTATATAAAAATGTGTTTTAAGTAAATATTTGAACAAGATATAATACAAGAAGCAGAAAAATTGTCTTAAAATTGTATAATACTTGCAGTTGTATGAAATAGAATTCTATTTTTGACATAATTCGTCAATTTATTATAGATTTTGTACATGTAATGTTAATGTTAACGATATAAATTCAAATGGTTCGTGTTTTTTGTGTATTTTCTTTTCCGAGCTTGTGCAACTGATTCCACTTAGAGTCTGGTATATTTTCAATGAAGAATCTTCTTCATTTATTGCGAATATAAAAGAAAGATGCTAACATCATACACTGATACCGTGATATGTAGAAACTTTTTCTTCTTTCCAATCATCCAAGTTTTCCAACTTTTTAATCTCAATTTCCATGTATTGTGCATCTTGTAACATTTAACTAATATTATAAATTATAATATAAATTTAAATATGATAAAATGGTTCAGAGAAATCACACATATTATGAGAAAAAATATATTTTCTACCACAGTACCATCGCTGGTATTTTGACTTTTTTGATTGTCACATCACATATATATATATATATATATATATATATATATATATATATATATAGCATTTTAAATATTTTCTTTATTCATTTCAATGTACAATGATGTATAATATTCATACACAATAGCAGCAACTCAAAATAAAATTGAAAATTGTATCACTTTCTCGAAATGTCAAAATTGATTCGGTAATCAAAAATGCCAATGTAGCCGTTAGGGGCGCTAATGCTCAAAATGTGCACATCGCCTATAGTAAAAATCTAATATGTTGATTCAAATTATATACGAGTTTTAAATACCAAATTTGAGAAGTTTTGGATTACATTTTAATAAATTTTTTCAAGAAAATTTGTTTAGAGCTTCCAGTAAAGTACCACTTCCGGTTTATCAATTTTAGCAATAGTCTAATAATGTCGTTATCATGAAGTGTGAAAAGTTTTTGATTATATATTTTTTCACGAAAATCTGATCAGAGCTTCAAAAAAAGTATCACTTCCGGTTTATTAATTTTAACCAAAATCTAATGTTGTTCCCATTGATATAAAATTCTTAAATACTAAAATTGAAAAGTTTTGGATATTTTAATATAGTTTTATATAATTAAAAACTTTTATGGGCGTCAAGTATTATTATTGGTTGTCCAATTTTACCCAAAATCTAATCAACTTTTTATATGAATGCATAAAGCTTAAATACGGAAAATAGAAGTTTTTGAAATTTTGATGTGATCGTGGAAGAAAAAATCGTCACACACACAGACAGACAGACATTATTAAACGTGTTGTGGGTGCTTATTCACTGAAAACTCTATCGAATTTTTGGACTGAAAACATTACCTCCCTTACCTATTCATGTAGGTTGGCGGGAGGTAATTATAAAAGAAATATGAATTCATTGTTTGTAAATATTTTCAAACGAAGATAAAAATAAAGCAAAACAATACGTTTTTATATTTTTATTACTATCAATAATTACTTTATACAACAAAAACTACATCTCATTCTCTTACGACCAAAAACTGAGCATCGCCCTCTTTTTGTAATCAGAATAGTTAGAGTGCACATAATATTCATAAATCCTTGGAGTTATCAACGTATCTTCTGGTACAGTGTTGTAAATCTTATCTCCGTACCATGTACCGACTTTCCATCCTTCTACATTGGCCATCAGCTTGGCTTCTTCATCTCTGTTGCATCGTAATTGTCGCAAGAACTCGCGGTCTCTTTCAGCGAGTAATAGAGGTACTAGTGCAAGGCAGGCAGATCGCTGTTCGATTTCGTTTAAATGAACTTGTTTGCAGTTTAAGTAGAATAAGTAAGCTGCACCGGCTGTTATGCCTAAATAGCCGACTATCATACCAGCACCTAAAAAAGGAAATTGTTCTTGTTATTTAACTAATTTTAGGTTTGGGATTTATTTGTTCTAATAAGAATTTGTTTTGAAATAAAATTTTAATTGTTAATAGTAATTGAAACATTAAACATGTGTAAATCATTGTTCATTTATTTAAACATACACAAAGCATATAAATGGGAAATAAGTAAAATAGTAAAATCTAACCTACATTACGTAATGTTTTGAGGTTATCTGTCACTCATTTTAATAAATATGTTACCTACCGCTAAAATAAGTTTTTGGAGGGACCCTCACATATCGAATTTTCTGGTAACCTCCGTCTGGAGGTAAATCTTGAGTTTTTGGACAAGACATAATTTTCTTTTGTAAAACTGGACTGACAATCAAACATTCATACCAATATACTTTCTACAACCAGTGTTGCCAGGTTGTAGTATGAAAAATCCCCTAACAAGGGGTCATTTTCCCCCTAGATTACAAAAAACCCTAAAAACTATTTCAATTTTTCTATATTATTTATAAATTGAACAATATAAGAGTACTGGATTTAATTTTAATTATATCTTGAAAGTGAACACAAAATACAGACAGAAAAAGCCTTCACCGCTCCGACTTTTCGACTATACAACATCTGAGTCTTTGGTTTGCCCTTGACGCAAATTTTACTACCCGAGATAATAGTATATTGTGTTATTAGGAGTAAAAGTGATACTTTGTGTGGCGAGCATGGAAGTTTGCACGACGAACGAAGCGAGTCGGACAATTGCATGCGAGGCACACAAAGACACTTTTATTCCGAATGACACATTAAATTTTTTTTTCAAACGCACTACTTTTATTTTTATTCGCTAATTCTTTTTTATATTTTGCGCCTTCTACAATAACATTTACTTACTCAATTTGTGATTATATTTGTAACCATTTGTACATTTTCATGTAAATAATCTTCCCTAATTAAAAAAAATTATAATAATTTCGACATTATATTATTAAAATGAATTGTCAATTAACTAAAAATAAATTAGGTAAAAATGGGTTGAAGAAACGTCATCTAGTACCAACCGTTTAAAACAAAAAATTGCGTATCGAAATGAAGGTCATTACGATACGCAATTGCGTATCGTAATGACTTCATTATGAACGCAAAATATAAAAAATGATATTGGCTGTTGCTTTGTTGAGTTACTTTTTCACCCAATAACAAAAACAACCTCCCCCTAAACAATCTCCTAAATAATAAAACCTCCTAAACTGGCTAAACTGCCCCCTAAAGAAAAATACCCCAAATTTAGGGGGACAACCCCTAACTTGGGAACAACGTCGAACATCCAAAATAAAATTTGAAAATAAAAAACTACGCAGTATATATAATTATAAAAAATACGTTTAATTGAAACAGTTACAAATTGTGATTTATGCTATCTTTATTTATTTCGTAAATAAAATTCTGAATTAGTTATACCAACCTACCTTATTGTGCACATTGTTTCAGATAAGAATCGAGTAGATGGCGTTTGACGTCAAATATTACTCGTTTGTAATTGCAAATCTAAATTTTGACATCGAATTTCGATACGATAATTTTATGGAACTTTGAAAATTTCAATGAGGCTGTGTACGTGCAATCGGAAGTAAATTTATTAAAATTTAACTGAAAATATATAATATATTTTAATTATTAAATTTATTCAAGTTCAACAGTAAACATTGTTTATAATCTTCACTACTTTTCAGTAACAAAAACTACCTGCTACCCACTTACGAATAAAAGCATATCTTCTCAAAAACAAAAATCAAACAAAAAGTGAACATATAATAGACTGTGAAAGCGTGACGTCAAAATCGAGCGGGAATTACAAAACCTGAAATATTCTTGAAATACGTATCCGGTTTGCAAGTGTGGTCATGGTGAAAAATACACATAACCAAACTTAAGTACGTACCCTGAAAACAGTTATTTAAATTGCCCGGTAATCTGGTTTATTCAACACGGCCACACTTACAAACCGAATACATATTTTAAGAATGTTTCAGGTTTTGTAATTCCTGCTCGATTTTGACGTCATTACTTTCGGAGTCTATTTAAAAGAGAAAAAAATACTATAATCTTTCATATTATAACAGTAAATAAATGTAATGTGAATGTTACAGTAAAAGTACATAGTAGGATGATATGCACATTGCCGGTAAATGTAGAGACTTGTCCAAAACTATTTGCGTTAAATTAAATTTTTGATTTTTTACATGATTCCGTTATCTTTTAGCATAATCCTTAATGTTATAAAAAAATTTTCCTTAAAATTTACTACATTAGAATGCCCCACCTCACGTAACGAATTCATAAAACTCACTCTTTGAAAACTCGGGGTGAGTTTTGTGCGTTAGGTGAGGAGCGAATCTATACATTTGCCGGGCAATATACACATCATCCCACTATGTACTTTTACTGTAATATGTACAGAAAAAATGCTTCTCGCTAAATAACTAATGTTATACAAAGAAGATAATTTTGAAGATATATTTATTTTTGCTTTGAGGATACATGCTCGAAAGTGACACCATGGGTATGTAACTGTTGAATTAAAGACGTATTGGCAAAAGCAGCCCCAGGAGGATAAACTCCACCTCTGAAAAAAATATACAATAATTAATTTTTTTAAAACTAGCAAAAAAAATATTTATCCGAGAACAAATTTGACTTATTTTACAGTTCTTCAAAGCATATTCATTTGCAATCGTCACTCAATTGCTTAAAAATCGTCATTAAATGTTCAGAAATCGTCAATAAAGTAATTCATTATACGACGATTTCATGCAAATGCAGTGTTGCCAACCTTATGATAAATAATGTACATGTAAGGTAATTTGGGCAGGTATACGATGTACAATAGTAAATTTTAACGTAAAGTGACAAAAATTTCATCAATCACGAAAATCACTTCTTCTTCTTTCTCATTCACCATCATTCATGTGAATGATAATGTGACATCGGCATAACTTACGTTGGTGCAACCGGCCATAAGTGGGACATCCGAATAAAGAAGAAAATATTTTTTTAAACCAAGTTAAAACACAAAGTTATATATATTTTTTTTAATGGGATGGTATATATTTTTTGGCCCATTTGATAATAGCTTTATGAATTTTCTTTCGGGTGAACGTAAAGAAGACGGTTCTTAGGATTATTATTATGACAGCTAACAAACATTGAAAGGTACACCCGTGGAAATAGTAATGCAGTCATAATAAGTAAGCGGCAAATGTCAAATTCGTATGGAGCGACACGCTTTAGTCATTTTTGATCACTGTATGATTTTCATCCTAAATAATTCAAATTGACAGATAGTAGTTTTTGTTTTTCATACATAGCCTACTGAAAAATCAAGCACAAATATGAAAGTATTGTGGAGCTAAAAAAATTAATATCATTAATTTGAAACGGTACAAACTTCGGATAGTGACAATTGGTACAATAGTAAAAAAGAAAAAAAACTGAAATATAAAATGAAAAATCTGATGTGGTCAGCACATTACCTTCCGTCAGTTCTATGTAATTTGTACAAATTTCATACAAAAAGTTCCTTACTAAAGATTTTATTTCTTTCATGTATTTTATGCAAATTCCGTACAGAAAACTTGTAGCAAAAGATCCTATATTTTCAGTAAAATTATACGACAAACACACTATGTCAATTTCACTTGACACTGACATCTTTCAATCAGAATTTTCTTAATAAAGTAGCTGTTTCCACAGCTATGGCTACTTTATGAAATTTAATTTCTTTATAATTTTTACCTTCCGTCACCTTTAGGTAAGGAAGGTATTGTCTTTGGTCAAAAAATTCGATGGTGAGTTTTTGATGAATAAGCACGTTTTAGGGTCCCTAGAATACGATTTTACTATTTTTACGATGTCTGTATGTGTGTGTGTGTATGTGTGTGTGTGTGTGTGTGTGTGTGTGTGTGTGTGTGTGTGTGTGTGTGTGTGTGTGTGTGTGTGTGTGTGTGTGTGTGTGTGTGTGTGTGTGTGTGTGTGTGTGTGTGTGTGTGTGTGTGTGTGTGTGTGTGTGTGTGTGTGTGTGTGTAACAAAATTTTCGTCTACGATAACTCTAAAACTACAATTCCAAAAATTATAATTCTTTCGTATTTCTCTTCGTTGCATCCATATGAAGAGCTGATTAGATTTTGGTTATAATTGGTCAACCGGAAGTACCCTCATTTGAAGATTTTAACAGTTTTTCTTGAAAAAACGATGTTAAATATCATTTTTCACATTTAATGTTATTATAATATTAAAGAACATTGTATTCTCTATACGATTTGACTGCATTTTATACTTAATATTAAATGGATATAGAGTTAAAAAGTTATAAAAAATTAAATTTCATAAAGTAGACATAGCTATGAAAACAGCTACTATATTATGAAAATTCTGATTGAAAGATGTCAGTGTTAATTGACATATTCGTAGTATATTTGTGTTTTATTATAATTTGACTCGAAATTTAGGATATTTTGCTCGAAACTCTTTGTATGGAATTTGTATAAAGTACATACAACTGTCGAAAGGTAATGTACGTACAAGAAATTTAGAATATTTACTAAGGAACTTTCTGTTTACTATTTTATAGAAAATACGTAGGCATTTACGAAAATTCTACCGGTAGTTACCGCATCTACCGACTGTGTTCGAAAACACGACTGGTAAAATGTTACCGTGTTCGAAAATTGTACAATATCTACCACATCCATCTACCGGATTCATGAAGAATCTAATCTCATAAAAAAGGTAGTGAAGCAAAGCGAAGTGCACGCGTTAAAAATGGAAATGTGTTCAAAGTATGACTCTTCTCAGTTTGTTAACTACCTACATCAAATTTATAACCTGTTTAAAACTTTCAAATTTTTTTATAGGTTATGGATCTATCCGGTTTACCACTTGCGTTCTTAAAATAACGATTTCGGTAGCTGTAACCTGATAAACAGCTGTTTACCGGTAACAGTTCACAGGTAAAATTTTCGTAAATGCCTCATATAACTGACGGAAGGTAATGTGCTGGCCACATCAGATTTTTTAACTCTATATCCATTTAATATTAAGTATAAAATGCAGTCAAATCGTATAGAGAATAAAATATTCTTTAATATTTATAATAACATTAAATGTGAAAAAATGATATTTAACATAGTTTTTTCAAATGATGGTACTTCCGGTCGACCAATTCTAACCAAAATCTAATCAGCTCTTCATATGGATGTAACGGAGAATACGAAAAAATTATAATTTTTGAAATTGTAGTATTAGAGTTATCGCAGACGCACACGCACGCGCGCACGTTCACACACACACACACACACACACACACACACACACACACACACACATACAGACATCATCGTAATAATAGTAAATTCGTATTCTAGGGACCCTAAAACGTGCTTATTCATTAAAAACTCATCATCGAATTTTTTGACCAAAGACAATACCTTCCTTACCTAAAGGTGACGGAAGGTAAAAATAATCAATAATCATATGTAATATAACAAGTGATATGATTATCATCGATGATATTCTCGAGTGAAACCGAGATGCTGCTTATATCTTCGAATATTAATCATATCACGAGCTTATATTTAATGAGGGAATATAATGAATTTTTGTGATACATTGTTTGTGCTGCTAACCTTACTTTTCATATATTGTATTACAACGTGGTTAATTTTACATTGCCTTATTATTTTCATCGTTGTTGGTATAAACCCAGTGATTATCGCACATTTTTATTGGAGAAAAAAATCAAAGTAGCTGACATCTGGTGAGATATTTGTGAACGTAGCAAATGGGGAAAATGTCACTTTTTATCATTTGTTGGCGAGTGAAATAAATGTTTATTTTGAATATAAATGATAAATCGTTTCAATTTTTATACTTTGAAAGAAAATCAATAAATGGTATCACTATTTTACTAGACAAAATGGCAGCCAAATGGGGGATTTGTCGTCATCCGACCTGCCATCTACAGTTCAAATAAAGAAAAGAAATCCCTTAGTAACGAATACAAATAAGGTGATATTTTTTTTTGTTTTTTATCATCGCATGTGTCACTTGACTAATGAATTATATTCTCGCTTACACATCAGGCATTTTATCAGCTTCATCCAGTATAGTTAACCCGCATATGAGCAATATGACACAACTAGCTCCGTAAGGACTGGTTGCACTAATTTTCACAATAGTTGTTTTGTTTGGTGGTCCAGAGTGTTTATCAGTTGAATCAGGAAGAGCTTTGTCCTTGGACCAACCCCTTCCAATTACAGTGAAACTGAATTTGTTGCTTTGCATCATTTCGTCAGTAGGACCTTCACGAGAAATCCAGCCATAAGAGAAGGCCTTTGGATGCTGAAAAGAAGAGTTACTTGCCATTAGGCCTATGAACATACAGAAATACATGCGTTTATAGAACAATCATCTTTTACCACGCGTTTCCATTTAAACATACTACATTTGGGGCGATTTCAGGCATCTACATATTTATAATTCTACAAAATACTCCATTAAAAAATTAAATACAAATATTTACTGTTAAAATACTCTAATAAAAGAATATTTGGTTCACATACATTTTATGGGATATGGGATGTGAAAATCATATGAATCGAATATACAGGCTGTCCGGATTTCGAAGGCCACCATTGGGATCTCGGGAACTAACAGATACGACTTCGGTTAAATGGGACATCTGCTGCGCCTTTGGGGTAATCTTAAATATGTTTATCTTTTTCCAAAAATTCTGATACGTTACTAGATATGACGAAAAACCGATTTTGGTCGAAGTTTTCATCTTCAAATAACTCTACAATAGGCTACTTGCGTGGTACTGAAAATCTGGTATCTATCACTAAATACCTAAAGTAAAGTTGAAAATGTATGAAAATATAAATTTTATTTAAAAAAAAAATTTTGGTTTTTAATAAATTAAGAAAGAAGATTTTCTCTGACGTCATTATTTTGAAATGGAAAAGGGATGCATATTTAAGAATAAAACCTGTAGATGGCGAGCGAGTGCGAGTATTATTTGATTTTGACATTAATTCATTTTTCCGTCACTGTATCTCTTCTTTATTATTTACAATTTGCGTGGTTTCTGTTACTTTTATTACGTATTTCGATTTGTTAAGCAGGATTTTGAAGGATTTTAACTTAGCTTATACTCGTACAAGATTAAAATGACAAGCGAAAATATTAACCTCCATACTATTATTCAAACGTCAAACAGATGATCTGTCATGTTTAAATTACCCGCACTTGCCGTTGCTATTGGACGTACCGATGTTATTGCTTTACGACCAGTCATTGGTTCGTCGTAATTCTACGTCATTCATGGCGGTAATTTAAATATTAAAATTTAATTAATTTTTTTCTGGCCAATTAATGAAAATTTTGCCAAAAGAAAAAATATGGGTAGCAAGTTTTTATCGTCTCTTCAAAAATATTAAATAGAAAAATGGCATGCAAGTAGCTCATTGGGATTTAGAAAAATGTTTCAAATTAAAAATTTAGATATTTTTATTATTGAGAATGATAAGAAATAATTGGAGATGCAGTCGTGGTAAACACTGTTTATTAAATAGTAATTTAAATAATTTTCCTACGTTTCGATTTCAAATGAAACTTCATCAGGAATAGTTAAAGTACAGTTGGAAAATAAGATCATTACAAAATCAAAAATGTAAGGATGAAAATGTCGTCAAAAAATATCAGAGGTATCTCGAAAAACATTTTTATTTGAAATAATTTTGTAGAATACCAATAATTGTTATTTGAAAATGAAAATTTAGAGCAAAATAGGTTTTTCGTCATTATCTAGTATGAGAATTTTTGGAAAAACAAAAGCATATCTAAGATGGCCCCTCAAAGGCGAACCAAATGTTTCATTTAACCGAAGTCGTATCTCTTATAGTTTAACCAAGGAGTTGTGTTCGCTGTTTGTTTAAAGCGTAGATTCCGAGATTTAAATTATAGATAATTTTATCCATAAAATATATATAAAAAAGTATTAATGCAAATCTGTAGAAAATTTAATAATCTTTAATTTTTATAATACCAAAAATATCTAAAAAATATTTATTTTTCGGGGGAAAACTATTTTGAGCTTCAAGTAAAGTGTCATATCCGGTTATCTGATTTACACCAAAATCTAATGGCTTCTTTCCATATTAGAATAAGGTAGAAGTACAAAATTTTCTGAATGATAGTATTTGAGTTAGAGCGTAAACAGGAACCACATACACACACAGACATCATCGTGAAAATGTTAAAATTGAATTCTAGGGACCTTAAAACGTGGTCCCTATACCTCCCTTACCAAGGTTAGCGGTAGATAAAAACTAGTGTAAAAATATCTATTATTATGCTGAGTTCAGTTGCTCTTCATTTTCTCCCAAAATCAACTGTATCATACTTACTTTTAAGAGTAAACGTCTTCCAAAACTAAATTTCGAAAAGATTATGAAAACTAATAAAAACAGTCCTATAACTAAGACTTCCAACAATGACTGTGCCGTCATCCAGCATCTAACACGCGCTGGTCTCTTCTTATTGTGCTCAAAGAAATATCTTTGAGATCGCTGGACCACTAACTTATCTTGTACCAAGTATGGGATGGCCCATTTCGACTGATCAATCGGATATTTGTGGATGTAGAACTTAGGGCTCTGTTTGGGCCTAAATTGGGGCAGACGCTCTGGGTAGAGCTTCTGGTGTAAAGGGCGAAGCTCGTTTGAGTGCGCTTTGAAATAAAGTATGGATTCCCAAGTACCGAAATTCAAAAGAGCACCATTTAATTTTGGATCGGTTTGCATTTCAAAATATATTTCGACATCGTTTACTGTTCCTATACAGAAAAATGTTTGCTAAAATTGTTATTCCGATTCTTAATAATTATGAATCATGTGAAAATAATACATACCATCAAATATTTGTTGTAAATAGACAACTCCTAAATCGGATGGTACGCTAGCGAAAGCACAGCAACTTACGATGTATATACCTTTTTCTTGGGCTGCCTTGTTATATTCTAATTGCATTCTCTCGTTAAACTAAAATAATACATTTGAAACATAAAAAAATATGATGTGGCTAGCACATGACCTCCCGCTAATTCATACACATACATAAAATCACGAATTTCCCACTTAGTGGGTGAGCACAAATAAAAATAACATCAACCAAACAAAAATCACTCTCTCTTCAACAACATTCTTACTAACCTGACATATATTCCTCACTCTTAACATATTAAAGTAACCGATTTTCGGTAGTGAAATACCGTAACAGGACCACAATAATAGTTACGAAACAATCATCCTTCGCCACACATTCCTGTCTAAGCACACTAAACACACTCGGAAACTTTCTCTGTTTTAGTACCTTATCAATCACATCCATCCACTTACGCACTGGACGTCCACGTAATCGAACACCCTTAATTTCACCAAGATATATACGCTAATTCATGTTTAAAATAGCAACGAGCTTCGAGCTTTAAGTAAAGTATCACTTCCGGTTATTTATATTTTTCCTCGAAAATCTGTTAAGAGCTCCAAGTTATGTATCACATCTGGTTTATCATACATATAGTCAAAAAATATAAATGTTGTTCTCATTGATATAAAAGTTTTAAATACTAAAATTGAAAAGTTTTCATTTATATTTTTATATAGTTTTTCATTAAAACTGTTAAGGGCTTCAAGTAAAGTACCACTTCCGGTTGTCCAATTTTACCCTACATTTAACTAACTTATTTTGTTATGAGTTACCGTGGAGGAAAAAATCGTCACCTATAAAACTAAAATATACTGCTGGTGGGAGTGAGATTTGTGAGACTAATATTGGATGAGTGCAGACATATATAGCTGCACTTGTCTGTAAGAATAGCTCTGCGCAAGCGCCGTATTGCTTTGATTTTATTGGTGTAAACGGAAAGGGGAACTAGCGGGAGGGAAATTCTTACACTAACTGACAAGGATAGACAATAATGTTTGTAGCAGACTCCTCTTAAGTGAGAGATAGGGCATCAGCAGTATACTATAGTTGCATAGGTATATTGTTCATAGACACACATTCACCTGTTTAAAACGTTTGAACAAGAAAACGTAGATACACAAATATCAAAGAAACACGTAATAGTTGGCATGTATTTTTAAGATCGCAGCACTGTGGTGGCAAGTTTTGAACTACAGGTTGACGTTGAACGATTATGAAGTTAGTCTTCTGTCAAATGGGAAAACACATCTTTGTAAAAATAGTAAAAACGTGTTGTGGGGACCCTAATTCTTGTTTATTCATTGAAAACTCACTATCGAATTTTTGAGCCGAAAACATTTCCACCCTTCCCTATGTATGTAGGTTGGCTGGAGGTAAAAAGATGTAGGTAAGTATTGATATCACTATCGATATTATTTTTTTGTGAAATCGAAATATCGACTAAATGTGCGATATCGAAATATCGAAAAGTATCGATACATGCTGAAAATATGTATTTACCGACATTTCGATATCACAAATATCGATATTAAATAATATTACATTAGGTTTGTTCGTACCGCTATGCTGCGTTTTACCGCAAAACGCGGCGGTAATTCTCGCTGCGATTTGCGATTTGCGATTCACTGCCAATCGCCGCGGTAATAATTCAAGTTACTAAAAATTATTTTTCCGTTCGATCCGTTTGCGTTAAATTATTTTCGAAGATACTTCAGACTATTATAATTATAAGGGATACTCAGTAAAAATATATGATTCTATTTTCCATTATTTTAATTATTTACTATTGTTATCATTTAAATTTACCTTATTACAAATCATAATTCATATGACACTGACATTTATATATTTTACAAATGTATTTCAATTTCTATAACTGAAACATTACATAGCATACTTATTGAAAAAATAACAATATTTTCCTAGTATTTATTTGTCAAACACTGTCATACTGGCACTTCAGATGTAGACGCGAACATTACCGCAGATTATTTTTATACCACCGAGTCATGAGTCACTGCAAAAATTATCACCGCCAGCTGCCGCGGCGTTTTACCGCAAGTTACTAGAAAAACGGAACGAACAGTATCTAGTGACTTTACAGTGAACCGCGAATCGAAAATAACAGCAAATTCCACCGCCGCGGTTTGCGGTAGACGCAGGGTAGCGGAACGAACAAACTTATCGTTATAATGTAATATCGTCAAAATTTCATCACTTCTGATTATATTTTAGTGATTTGCTAAATTATCAGATGTAGGAAAAATGTTGTTTTATAACAGATTTCCGCACTTGACAAGTCAAGTCTCATACGTGAAACTCTACACTTTCACGTAACCAATCTTTTTCGATACTTGTTATAAAAATAACTATTTCAATAATAACTAAGGTAGAGAAATGCAAAGTCAACGTACTGGGGGCTCCCCACTGACATCTACATGATGAGTATTAGTAGCAATGCAGGATTTGATAACTGATTCGCCATAGAATGTGTACGGACCACAACAATTGACAATAATTTTTGTCTGTTCAGTCATTTTCTTAAGCGATTCTTCGTCGTTTACATCAGCTATAATTATTTTCACATTACTGAAATCGTCGCCTGAAATTAAAGTACAATTTATTTCATGAAACAGTCTAATGAAAAAATGAAATGTAAAGTAAACGCAGTGGCGGTGCGTAGCGTGAACTTGAGTGAGTTGGGGTCAAATATAAAAAAAAAAATTCGGTTCAAGTTCAAACATTCTTGAACGCTACTTAAATAATCAACACAATTAGATATTACCTACCTACAAATTGTAAATGTACGAAAATAAAAATATAGTATTCATTTGTACATTAAATCAATCCGGCGTTCTTTCATATTAGCAAATCTGTTGAAGAGCGAAAGACTTTAGGCTAACGGCTGGCGAAACACGAATGGCAGATTAGACCAACGACCAAATATAACTAGACAAAACTTCATTTGGTTTGTTTTGATTTTGACTGGCCAGACAGAGAAACTAGAGATTGAGATATGTCTTGTCTAGTCCGAGTTTCTCACTGGAGCTCACCACTGAGGCCACGTAGAGTAGCAGTGTTTAGTTTGAACGTTGTTCACCAGAGGCGCAAGTGTTCTTATTTAAAATTTCGTGGTTAACATTTTAGGTTAACATGAAATAATTTATAAGGTTTAATATTAAAGAAAAACCAACGTGTCACTCACGAAATCACTACAACTACAAAACAAGGACAAAATACACATGCTTCTACGTGGCCTCTAGAGAGCAATGTTCAAACTAAACACTAGACCAGGGATGCACAAACTATTTTGACAATGGGCCAAATAAAAATACATTGTGTTGCAGCGGGCCAGTAAGAATTCAAAACATAATTTAGGTTTGGATGGAATAAAAAATGAATTACTTTATATATTTTTTTATTGACTGTGTATGTGTATAATATAATAACTGAATAAATATAAATATCATTATAGACTTTGCTATAAATATAACAAACAACAAATAACTATAAAAATCACAATTTCTTGGATATAATAAAAACAAATGATTGAAGAGATGTTAACTAACTTTGGCTCGTTGAAGAATGCGAAGGATGACATTGAATACCAGTAGCTATTTGGCCAATATCAGGTGCTAAGGAGGTTGTAGCCAACTGCAAGATGTCATTTAAATTATAATCAATTGATTTCTACGCGGGCCGGATAGAATTAGTAAACGGGCCGGATTGGCCCACGGGCCGGATTGGCCCGCGGGCCGGAGTTTGTGCATCACTGCACTAGACTATACACTGACACTCTACGTGACCCCTAGTGAGAAATACTCGAACTAGACAAGACATATCTCTAGCTTTAGTTTCTCTGTCTGGCCAGCCGAAATCAAAACATTCAGTGAAAAGGGATAGAAAATGTTTTGTTTAGTTATATTTAGTGCAGCGTGCCAGCCTGCCAGCGTGTAGCCCAGCGATACTAAGTTCTCCCCACCACTCAACCGAGGTCGAGAAATTCTTATCCTCACGTATATTGTATTATTACATTATACTATATTTATTCCGAAGCTTTTATTTTGATATTTTACGCTTGTAAGATTAATTTTTTTGTATTTATATAATTCAAAAGAACTAATAATGAAAATATTAGTTGCAACATATATCAGTTCAGTTAAATTATTCCTATTGTTGTAAATAGTTCGTATTGTTGTTAAATTTGACTCTTCTTGGTTGTTGGTATTTGTTCAATTCTACAATTCCTGATTTATTAACAGATATACATTGTTTATAAATGTTTAGTTTAAAAAACTGTGACAAGTAATAATACAATTAAAATAGAAATAAATAATAAATTTAAATTTATGAAAACAAAAAAAAAATAACAGTAACAATAAATACTAATTATTAAATCGTTTTTACAAAAACTAATTGAAAATAATATAAATATACTTGTTTAAAGCAAGTATTTTCTGCTGTAAATAAAACGAACGAGAGAGACCAAGTCACCGGCAGTAGTGTAAGGCGTAGAGAGGGTAAATCGTTCCGTCTCACTCGCACTTACATATTCCCCATGAGGACAGCATAATTTAGCCTCTTTGTGTAAATTCGCGTGAAAATAACGCTATTTGAATGGTTATTTGGCTTATTATAGTAACAATAATTATTTGTGATTACATATATATATATATATATATATATATATATATATATATATATATATATATATATATATATATATATACAGGGTGTTATATTTTAATGGACCCAGCAAATATCTCGCTTATTTATTAAGTTGGCAATTTTTTTCACATAACATGATTTATACAGGAACATGTAAGCTACTTGATGACGGATGTACATTCCTGATACCACTTCCGGTTTATGAGTAATTAATATCTACTTTGAAATTTCAAATGGAACTTAGTATATTCTTTTACAAATTTGAAAAGTACATCAAATTTGCTTTACAATCATGTAAAATAATCCATATGTTACAGTAATAAAAAGTAAAATGGCGGGCACTTTTTTATACACCTAATTGGAAAGAGAATAGTGAGCCATGACTGTGGCTTGTGTTCTTTATTCTTATTTTCTATATTATTATGACAAAAAAATATTATTTCGTTTAATAATAATAGTTGCAATTGTTTTAGTTAATTGTTTTATTTCAAGCCACAGTCATGGCTCACTATTCTCTTTCCAATTAGGTGTATAAAAAAGTGCCCGCCATTTTTACTTTTTAATACTATAACATATGGATTATTTTACATGATTGTAAAGCAAATTTGATGTACTTTTCAAATTTGTAAAAAAATATACTATGTTCCATTTGAAATTTCAAAGTAGATATTAATTACTCATAAACCGGAAGTGGTATCAGGAATGTACATCCGTCATCAAGTAGCTTACATGTTCCTGTATAAATCATGTTATGTGAAAAAAATTGCCAACTTAATAAATAAGCGAGATATTTGGTCCATTAAAATATAACACCCTATATATATTGTAGATTTATATTATATCAATACATTTTAATAAAAAAATATATATATAAAATTTTACAAATCTTTTGAATTTAAGAGGTGAGGCCTGGCCTCACCTGCCTCATCTGACGCACCGCCATTGAGTAAAAGAAGTAGAATACCGTATATTGAATTTAATACTATGGGAAACTTACCAGTCTTCACTTTTAAATCTTCCAGAATTTGTTTCAGTTTTTGTTCAGATCTTCCAGCAATGCCCCATTTTAAAGGCCTCTGCCTCTTCTTAATAATGGTGTTTAGTTCTTTAACAGTGTGTTTACCAGTAAAGCCAGTTGCTCCAAATATTACAACATCGAGTCTTTCTTCCATGATGTATTGAAAATACCTTTGTAAATGTGAATAAATTTATAGAACTACTGAACAATTTTTCGAATATTGAATGGGTAAATAATAAAATAACAGTATTATATATTATACATCGCATATGCAACTAATTTACTTTGTATCGTCGGCCAGGTATCTTTCCATTACATAAATAGTGGACAAGAACAGAAGAGAGGGCATCTCCAAATTCTATATAAGTGCAACCTTCTATTTGGGAACGACCAAAAATAAAATGAAACAATGTTTGAATATTAATATTATTTTTGCATTTGTCATGAATAATATGTATAGTATAGTCAAATTATAATAAAAATATCCAGAATCAATATAGTTATTTATGCAACAAGTGTGTAAAGTAGTACTTTTTTGATCGAGTGCGATGTTTGTAGCACGAGACAAAAAACACTATTTTACACACGTGTTGCATACAATATTTTTCCTACAACCGAAATGTTAGTGATGTTACTCATAATACTGAGTGTCCAGGTATCTAACATCTTCAAATACTGTTAGTGCGCTTTCTCATAATACTGTACAAAATGTAACTTAAACACTTGGAAGAATCTCAGACAGAAGTGGATTAGTCTTCTATTATTGTACATTTAATATTAACATTAAAAAATAGGTTAGGTTAGAATACATGTCAAAAAAATGTTAATGTTCCTAAAAATTAAATTAGTACTCAATGTGTTAAAAAATTATTACATTTGTTTCATTTACAGTGTATATTAATATTTCTTAATAAATTTTATTACTTACTTTATTATTTACTACCTAATTATCTACTTGACAGGTAAATTAACCGAACTTTACTGTTGCCTAGCTGCCTAGCAACGTTTATTTACTTTTCAAGCACTAGTGCGTGAAAAGTGACTCTTTACGCACTGTAAAGAGTGCGTGAAAAGTACTTTTCACCCACGGTTGTAGGAAAAACATTTTACCAATAAAGCAGACTAAACAAATTATAATAAAACTGAAAAATATTAAGAAAATTCAATGATTACAAATGTATTGTGAATAAAATAGTACACATACTTTGCGGGAATGCTTATTCCAGCTTCGCACTCAGTGCTTGGTTGTAATAGAGCATTTCCCGAATAGTTATGTAATATAACTATTACATGCTTCCCTGTTTTTACTTTTTCAGTAAGAATAACAACAATCATACGTATAGTTTTATTCACGAAAGATGATTATTGAAGGTCATTTTTAAGCCGTCTGACACAATATTAATTACAGATTTTTTTGTAATGTAACGCGCCGGTACGGCGTTCCGACACCTATTTTCGACGGTTTTTTTGAAAATTATTTAGTCTGTTATTTATATTGAAATTTTTCTGAATTATGGAAATAAAAATTGCGCCAACTATATATTGATTCACATTCACACATTATATTGTGTTATATACAGTTCTATTTTTTCAATAAAACATTTCACAAAATGTGCGTTCCGCCACCCTTTTTTCTTAATACCGGTACCTTTTTACCTCTCGCTAAGAGATGTATTGGATTCATGCTAAAAATCGCATATCCAGATTTTAGTGAATAAGCACGTTTTAAGGTCCCTAGAATCCGATTATAACATTTTTACAATGATGTCCGTATGTGTGTGTGTGTGTGTGTGGATGTGTGGATGTTGGATCCACGATTTCTCAAATACTATAAGACTTATGATATTTTTAACTACGGATTCCTCAATCTAACAATAATGGGAAGAGTTGATTAAGTTTTGGTAACAATTGGACAACCGGAAGTAGTAGTTACAAGAAAAAAATCATCTAAATATTATTTATCGAAAATTTATGTAAATACTTATATTAAAGAACGTTAAATTCTTTATTCGATAAATATAAATTCATTATTATAGCTTCTATATATTTAGAGATAAAGAAATGCATACAGGGAATTTATTTTAACATGCAACATATGGTCAATCACTTCCATAGTTACACACTACTGTCCAAAAATGACAGCAATGTAATATTTGTCCATTTTAAAATGCAACATATAAATTTTTTAGTTTTGTATTAACAATACTAATTTCCAATAAATTAGCCTAAATAAGATTAACAAAAAAACCAAAACTTTAATGTAGCACATCTTAACAAACTTTGGCTTACAAAATTTCATAACTTTAATGTAATAAATGTTCAAAATACCCCCATTCACAGTGAGGCAATATCCTAGTCGGTCGTAGAAAGAATTGTGATGTGTTCTGGAGGAATCTCCTGTGCTGCATTACTATTTATAATGTTGCATTTTAAAATGGACAAATATTACATTGCTGTCATTTTTTGACAGCAGTGAGTAACCATGGAAATGATGCACCATACGTTGCATTTTAAAATAAATTTTCAGAAGTAATATCACAAGACCTCCTGATTTTATCGATAAATTTTTATTTTGCACGATTTTTTTTTGCTTAGCAAGAAACACGAAAGCAAACTGCATGGTAAATCCCGACTCCGAAGGAGGAGGGGTTTTACCTAATGTCAGTTTGCTTGAGTGATTTTGCTTAAAAGCATAAAAAATGAGTGCAAAATAAAAATTTATCTGAGAAAATCTGAGAGGTCGTGTGGTATTTGGTGAGATAAATTCCAAAGACAAAGCAAAATGAAACAATTTAATTATTAGTATTTTATTTTTAAACTTGAAATATTAATTAACTGTCACACTGACAGTTATAAACAATAACAACTGTTTATTTACTTGGTAGCGGAGAATTATCGGGGTAACGGGGTTTTATCAGTATAATACTGTTACCATTGGTTGAATTTTCAAGTGTTTTGCATCATGATTGGTTGAAAACTAGTCGTTGGAATTTATCTGTATAAAATAATATGATCACAGAATTTGATGTAAAAATTCTCAGATCAAACTACTTCAAGGCAAGAAATTCAAATGTTTGTAATTCACACATAAATGTCACTGTCAAAAATATTTATATGCCACTGTCAAAAATATTTGTAATCATTATGAAGATTATGAAAATAAATAAAAAGTCAACAACGCAAGAGAATATACCTATAAAAAAGAATATAAAATTTGCGAAAAAATGACGAATAAAAGAAAAAGAAAAGGAAAGTAGAAAAAAATTCAGGATATTGAATATAAAGAAAATGTATGTATTGTACATAATTTATATTAAAATAATTATTTTGTAGTGAGACATGAATATATGTATTTGTATTTAAAAATATTTTTCGTTTTATGCATACAACCAGGTAAAATATCTGGCGAGAGGTTATGTGCTGGCCACATCAGATTTTTTCTATAAAAAAAGCACTGCTTACAGATAACTTCACTGCATTTCGAACCCATATATATGCAACATTGAAACTTATGTTTCTTTTCACAATGTCTTATGTTCCTGTTCCTCACCTATATTTTTGCATAAAACAAAAATATAGACTTGCCGTAAATCATGGAATTATAATTTGATTTAAACGTCAACGTCACTGGAGAAAAATTATCACAGAGGGCAGTGTAGTAGATAATAACATATCTGTAACTCTACGACATACGTCCTTACTATTTTTAGTATGTTTGACCGTAATGTTATCATTTATGTATATCATCTGTCATACAACATAAATTAAATAGACATACGTCAAATAATCTTTCTAATACGAAATGTTGCTAAGCTACTGTGCTATATAAATGCTGTGTATTCTTACTTCGTTCGAGTGACCTTGAAAAGTCATCTTTCATGAATCCAACTATAACTTACTGAAAAAAATTAATACCATATGAATAATTCTTTTGGCAATGTCAAATAGGCCGTACTTTATAAATATTTAAGCTTAATTCGACAGTGGCACGAAAACAATAAGCAATAAACAACAGCAACACGGAATGTATATACATCACAAATTTTGACATCCTCAAAAGTTAAGAGCATTGTCTACTCCTGTACTAAAATATGAAACGAAAATTCAATTATTTAAATAAATTGTTCCTGTACTAGAACTATTAACATTTTAAAAAATTCAACATTAGACAAACATACTTTTGATATTAGACTCCATATTTACAAAAGAATGATTAAAATCTATGATTTGAATCAAAATCCATTATTAATAGATTTCAATAATTATTTTTTAAAATTAAAGTTCATATCATAAGTAGGTATGTATGATATGTCTAATGTTGAATTTTTTAAAATGTTAATAGTACAGGAACAATTTATTTGAATTTTCGTTTCATATTTTAGTACATGAGTAGACAAAGCTCTTAAGATGTACTTACATTCCTTATAAATAACTATTGTTTACCATAAATATTCCTTGCATAATTTAACAATGATCATCAGGGCTGGACTGGCCCGGCGGGATACAGGGAGTTTCCCGGTGGCCCGTGACAGCTCGTGGCCCGACGAACTTAAAAATTAAATTATAAAAATTTAAAGTTAAAAAAATAAATTGATCGATACAAAAATAACATAAATTCTTGATTTTGAAATAATTCCCTACTACTCTTGAATGTGCGCCAATATTTATAGCTATTTTTCTTTTTTTCAACCAATTGTTAAATTCGCAATACATACTTATCTTTTGTATTACCGACATCATACATATGAAATGATCATTTATATAAGGATGTATTTTATTTAGATCCAAATAACTTTCATCAAATTATAAATAATAACATACCTGATACACCTTTTCATATAATTATTGATTTAATCAATAAAAAAATTGACAAAAATATAAATACGGATGATATTCGGTCAATAATTTTCGTGACTCGGCAAGCTTCGTCACGAAATACTTGACCTCATGACATAAAGCTTCTGTTTACACTCTTATTATTATTACATACGTTAGTATATTAAAATTTATTTTCAATATACAAATATATTGTCACATTGTTATCAACAGAAAGAATATCAAAAATGAGCAAATCATAGACGTTTTGAAAGAAAAAATCTGATGTGACCAAGATAATACCTCCCGCCATTTATTTTTTATTAATTTCAATACGTAGATACTTCCATATTTACTCATGTTGGAAACTATATTTAGTTTTTTTCCATATAACTAATGTTCAGTTTACTATTTTTTTTTTTAAACGTTACCACTATTAAGTTATCTGACAGTTACATACATTTAAGAGAAGGAGTTTTGTTTTAATCGTAGGCTCCGGGATTTAAATTATATATTATTTTATAATTTTATCCATATTATATATATATATATATATATATATATATATATATATATATATATATATATATATATATATATATATATATATATATAAAGTATTAATGCAAACCTATACAAAATCAATTATCTTTAATTTTCATAATGTAAATTGCGAAAAAATAACATTTAAAGGTATTTTTCGAAGAAATTCTATTTTGAGCTTCAAAATCTAATGGCTCATTTTATATTAGAGAATAAGATAGCAATACAAGGTTTCAAAATTTTATAAATAATAAAATTTGAGACGGACTGGAGGATTCATACATACAAACGCACAGACATCATCGTGAAAATGTTAAAATTGGATTCTAAGGGCCTTAAAAGATGGTCATTTACAAAAATCTCGATATGCGATTTTTAGCACGATCCCTATACCTCCCTTACCAAGGGTAACGGGAGGTAATAAATTATTAAACAAAATATTATGATTAAAATTATTTAAAAAAATCGGTTCAAATGACTGGCCTGGCTCGACTCCATGCGGATTTCCCGGTACTAAACATATTCCCAGTCCAGCCCTGTTGATCATTACTTTTGGCATAACTGGTATTCATATATTTTCGAATTAATTTAGAAGTTTTAAATTAGTTTCATTATGAATATTATTAAATCATTTCCAAACTCATTTTCTGTTGTTATGTAATACGCCCTCAAAATATTAATACAGCGCAAGGACTCCCTTTGTCAGTATTATTATTTAATATGTACAATTATATTTTTAAAAACATTTGTAAGCAATACCACCAGCATATTCAATAATGGAATACTTTACCATTTTTATTAATTTATTTTATAATTTATCTCATTTCTTAAATGAAGTTGGTATATGTGAGTAATATTTTTAAAAATTTATCTCATTATTATAGTGTTAAAAATATTATACCCTATTTTTAAAAATTTGTTAAATTTTAATATAATTCTATTCCATATTCTGTATTCTGTACTATGTAATAGTGTTTAAAAAAATCCGAACTCGGAGTAGGCTATGAACAAAGTAACGTATCTCAATTTAAAAATATTTAATTAAATGTCAATAGGGCTGTTGCAAGAATTTTTATGACTTCTAAGTACTAAATTTTAATTGTTTTTTATTATACATGCATCATAATCCCTCTTTAAAACACGCCAAAGCGTGTTTAAATCGACCATAAAAACACGCTAAATTTTTGAGTTACCTAGGTAACGAAAAATGACAATTAATATGAATAACAACTAAAACAATTATTATTATTGGTTTTTATTTAAATTTATATAAAAATTACAATTTTTGTTGTCAGCAATATGGAAATTACAGGATTTTAGCTGTGTATTTATAGTTTCGCTGTCGCCGTTTGCTGGAATGTCTATATTATCTTTTAATATAGTTTGTGTACTGGTAAGTGCCTCTCCAATGCGTTTCGTGACTGATATTTTGTTCTGTATGGATTCTTCAATATATCCACTCGCTACCGTTGATGATTTCCATCCTACTTGGCGCTTCAGTTCATCCACACTCATTCCGCTGTTTGCCATGATTGTGGCAGAACTGCGCCTGAACGCGTGTCCGGTATACTTTGTAGCGTCAGGAAGATTTAAGAAACGCGCCAGAAGAGAAGGACATTTTCCAAAAGTATTAATTCCAACGACTTGTTTAATGCATTTTCCATTGGCGTATTTCAAAAATACTCTATCCGTAGATATATTTTCTGGACGTAGAGATAGGTATTTGTTAAATAATTTGACATACGATATGTCATCATTATCAACCACAGCAAACTTTCGACCTTTTTCGGTTTTTGATGGTCGAATATTAATAATTAAAACAGAACCTTCTTTTTTAATATCAGACAGGCGCAAATCACATAATTCATATCTTCTGCATGAGCCAAATATTCCACATATGGCTACCACCTTTAAAATAAAATATTTATTAAATTTTGTAAAAAATATCATAATCTCGCGCTTACCTTCAAAAATAAGTAGGTATTAATTATCTGGGGCTTCAATAAAAAATTTCCTTAACTGTTCTTCCGAAAATACGAAAGATTTTTTCGGCTCGTAGCCTTTATTAACGCTTTTCATGAAAGCATGCAATTTATGAAAAGTAGCTATGTTTACTCCTTTCTTAAGTTTTAGCATTGCTTGTAATTTGGAATGAATGCACCATAATGATGAAGGTTTATACTGATTTGACCATAACGAAACACAAAATAAGTACAATAAATTTCACAAGTTACCGTTATACCATTTGGTTCATATAGGCCAGCATGAGTGTTTCATCCACAGTTACGGCATTTTTATTTTCCATCCATTTATTTAATTTTTCGTATTCCTTATAATACGCGTCTTTAGATTTAGGCGGAATTAATCTTAACTCCGCCTGTTCAGCTAATTCTTTAATTTCATTCATTTCTCACTCTCACAATCACGTGAAAAAATATTGACTTGTTGACAACTTAAACAATACGAATAATTGCTAACTGTCTCCTTGGAAACGCTTAAACTCACTGGATCAAAAATCAAAACCGTATGATTTGCAATAATTTTCAGTTTTAAATGGTTATGATGCATTTATAATAAAAAATAGCGTATGATACACGTGTATAAGCTAGCCTTTAAAGCACTACGACATTAAAGCCACTCCGCTACGCGTCGCGGCTTTAAACTTGTCGTGCGTGCTTTAAAGGCTAGCTTATACACTTATATCATAATATACTATTAAAGAACCTCAAATTTGTAAATATCACGAAATATCCATTACATATTTTACAATCAATTATTGAAATTTGTGTAATATTTTGAAACAGTCATATGATCTAAAACAGAATGTGACGTCAGAGCACATACAGTTTAACATGTGATAAACTATCGCCTACTTTTGTTTATATAAATAACGTAAACTGTTTTCCTATTGGCTATGAATGATGTACTGTATGTGCTCCGACGTCACAGGAGTGGGGGATTGTTTTTCATAACTATTTCTGGTGCCAATCTTTTTATTTAATTATTTGCAAAAATAACAATAAATTATTTATTTATTTCATTTATTTACCACCTCCCAACAGGATACAAAGTATCCCAATAACAGGGGGGGTTGGATACACCAATACATTACAATAACATGAATAGACACACATTATACAAAAATATATATTCTATACAACAGGAAAACAAAAACAACCAAGTACAACGACAAAGTAGAAATTGATTTTAGAATATTAAAATAAATTTTTACATAAAATATTTTTAATTGACAGTAGCTAAGACTGAAAATATACATTTTATCATTCATAATACTTTAGACTTCATTATATATTAAACATAATCGTCTAACTGAATCTCTAGTTTCATAATTTTTTCTACAAAGCCTAGTGCAAAACGTTATATAAGACCTAGATGCCAACCGAGGAATATTTATTTGTATACTGCTCATTGAATTAACGTCATCTATAACATTTCACAGTAACCTATGTAAATATAAGCATGAGCGAATCTTACGTTTAGAATCCAATGTTTGCATATTTAAATTTGATAAAGTCACGGAGTAACTGTAAGTATATGAATTAAAAATAGGAAAAGAATTTATCGCGTAATATCGCACAAACTTTCTTTGTACCCATTCAATTTTGATATTACACACACACATCATCGTAAAAATAGTAAAATCGTATTCTAGGGACCTTAAAACGTGCTTATTCATTAAAAACACCACCGAATTTTTGATCAAAGACAATACCTTCCTTACCTAAAGGTGACGGAACGTAAAAATAACTGCATCCTTTTATATAAAGAAAATATAATAGTATATTATACAACGACGCTATAATAAATGCTCTTAAATATTAGCGAGCATGAAGTTTGCAACACAAGCGAGCGGAGCGAGCAGGGATTATAATTATCCGAGATAATATTAGCCATTATAGCGTGTTGTACACTATACTTTATCTACGAGTAATGTATTACATACAAGATTTTTTATAATATCGCTTCATAATCCCAATATAAATAATCCATATACCACTGAGGCCATGTAGAGTATCAGTATCTAGTTTAAACGTTGCTCACTAGAGGGGCAAGTGTTCTTAGTTGACATTTCGTGGCGTCCAAAGTTAACATTTATAGATCATTAAAAGAACTTTTACTTTGTTGAAAAAGACAGATTTAATAATTTATAAAGTTTGATATTAAATAAAAACCAACGTGTCACTCACAAAACCACTACAACAAACTACAAAACAAAATCGCACGACAATAGACTGGCTGATGACTGAATAGGGTACCTTTATAACCAGGGTATGGCCATGGCGTGGCTCACGTTTCGTCCGCCATTACCGGCCCGTCTGTTATATGTGTTGTTCTTGCGCAAATTATTATGTATTTTCGTGGCTATTTGTTTTATTTTAATGAAAAACACATTTAATTATCATTTTAATATGTATTTAAAGTGAAAGTAATATTTTTTATTTTATTTACTTGTGTAGTTTGTTAAGATACCCACCACGATTACTGACATATTGAAAACAACTATAAAATACCAATATTAAGCACAGTCATTTAAATTTTTAAAAGGTAAGTTTAGAATATACAATTATTATGTAAATAAGAACTACAGATATTAAATTAGATGTGATAATAACAACCCATATCACATATTCTACATAACCTCTAAATATATGTCTTAATAATAATTGTGTATCTCTAAAATTAATTATTTTTTATTACCTTTATAAATTCACAGTGTGATAATTTAATATTCTTTTTAAATATAATATCACATTTATTACAAATAAATAGGGAAATGAATTACCGACAATGGCGGTGATCTTGGACCATGGCCATACCCTGCTTATAAAGGTACCCTAATGACTACACTGACACTCTACGTGGCCTCTAGTGAGAAATACTCGAACTAGACAAGACATATCTCTATCTCTAGTTTCTCTTGTCTAGTTATAATTGGTCGTTGGTAAAAAACACATATTTTATATACATATTATTTATTAGTAATGTAATTCTATGTGTATAGGTACAACATAAAACACAAATTCGTAAAATAAATGCTTATAGCGTTATAATAACTCGTGTAATAGAAAGAAGATAATTTAAAAGCTATATTTAATCTTGCTTTGAATATATGTGCTGAAAAGTGACACCATGTTTGTGTAATTGTTGAATCAAAGATGTGTTGGCAAAAGCAGCCCCGGGAGTGTAAACACCACCACTAAAAAAAAAGAATATACAATACAAAACAAATCATTTAAAGAAAGTTCAATTCAGTATTTTATTATTCAGTAATTGCACAAATTTGTATTAAAAAAGTTTTGGAATATGTTCTGATACAGTTTTTCATTAAAAACTGTTATGGGCTTCAAGTATCTCTTCAGGTTGTCCAAAATCACCTAAAATCTAATCAACTCTTTATATGAATGCAGAAAGCTTAAATACGGAAAATTTAAATTTTTGGAAGGTTGTTATGAGTTATCGTGGATACAAAATCATTGCAAAAATAGTGTTGAGGGGATCAGGGTCGGATTGGCCAGTCGTGATAATTGGGAATTTCCCGAGAGGCCGCGGTTTTTTGAGGCCGCCGCTCGGTGATTACAAACTAAAATTTGAGTACGTAGCATCATCTAATTAACTTCACCGGATAACCGTTTTTATTTAGGTCGTTTTTAATATTTTCTAATTCTTGACAAAATTTCTTTCGGTGTTGCAGATATAGTCCGAGGTCGAATATATGATGAGGTTTTGATAATTTCCTACTTTGTAGATTTTTAATGATTGGAATTATAGTTAAGGTATTGTCCGGTGTTGGTGTGTTGGTTTACGGTAGGGTATACTGATGTTACTAGTCCATGGTACGTTTTCTCTGTTAAAACCTCCAAGAACGGAAGGACTCCATGAGATTTTTTCTCCATTGTGAACCTAATATAAAGTATCATCGACATATCTAATCCAAAGTTTAGGTCTTATATTGGCTGTATCTAGTGTTAATTCTTCAAAAAAATCCTTGTATAAATTGGCTATAACTGAGAAGAATCCATCAGCAAACCATCTTCTTGTACAAAATATCTATCTTTTTCTTGGAAATATGACAAGAAGATTTTGTGGTTGTAATTGTATTTAGCTCAAAAGTTCTACAAAATGTTTTTAATTCTTCACACATGATGTTCTTTTTCCTTGAAGTGGCTGAATGATTGGTAATAGAAATTGTGATAGTTTGTAAGTAGGAGAATTTATGGAGCTTTTGACGGGTGTCTGAGATGCTTAAATCTTTCTTATGGATTTTCGGAAGCCCCCCCTTACAGGTGTGGAAGCTTGCTAATATATGGAGTGAGATCTGTTCTTGTTCTAAACGGAATATAATTCTTTATATTTCTAAAGAGCACGGTACACTTTGTTTTCTACATAGACGTAGTAGAATGTTTTCCAAGTTTCTTATAATTTCCTTGATTCAAAGGCTCTTCTATTTTCTGATCATATAAATTGGTATCCAATATTACTGTAACACTTGCATTATCTGCGGGTAGAATCTTGCTTGTGTTATCTTTTAATGCTTTATCTTTTATAACTGTTCAAGTTCTATGTAGACAAAAAATTCGTATTATCCAACACCAAAACTAATTTATTACTTTGTGGCAATATAATTATAAATTTTTAAAAAACTGAAGATGAGGCTGATCATGCTAGAATTTTCCCGGGCCGCTGAATCTTCCCAATCCGGCCCTGGAGGGGACCCTAATTCGTGCTTATTCATTGAAAACTCACTATCAAATTTTTCGACCGAAAACATTACCTGGCTTACTTATGGCGAAAGATAAAAAATAATCATTTACCACTTACTTATCAGGCATCTTATCAGCTTCGTCTAGTATAGCCAATCCACACAAGACCAACATTATGCAAGTAGCTCCATATGCAATATTGTTTCCACTAACTTTCACAATTGTTGTCTTGTTTGGTGGTTTAGTGGGTTTAGTTGGTTCAGTAAGAATTTCATCGTTCGACCAACCTTTTCCGACTACAGTGACACTGAAGTTGGTGCTCTGCATCTTTTCGTCAGAAGGGCCTTCGTGAGAAACCCATCCGCAAGAGAAGGCCTCTGGATACTGAAAGAGAGAATTAATTGCGATTTAGGCTCATAAACAGCAGAAATTCATGTTCTCTACAGTGGTGGTTTCTCCATTAGGTCAATGACCTCCCAAATTTATCAAAGCAAAAAAGAAATAGAGTAAGTATAAAAATAAAATATTTTGAATTTAACAATGTTTTAAAAAGTCAGTCTCGTGTCGTTAGCGTTGTTTACACAAGACAGCGTAGGGCGGGGGTGCGCGCGCTGCTTGGATCACATCAAAAGTTGTGACCACGTTGTGTTATATGCTGCATATTGGCGAAAAAATTCAAAGTGGGTGACGTCTGGCGGCAGATTTCTGAACTAGAGGAATAAGGAAACGTTGATAGCATACATTGAAACGTATGTAATTTTAAACAGGTTTAATTTATATTTGTTGTAAAAGAAAGTTAGATATATAGTGTATATTACATTTTCAGGTTTAAATAATGATCAGTAAATGTCATAGATACTGCTCAGTGCCACAATGGAGCAATTATGAGTCAAAAAGTGTAAGTTTACACTATATCCCAAGTGACAAAATATGATCTTGAAATTTTCTTCCCACATAGTTTTGACGTCTCCAATCGGTTACATTTTTTTCTTTTTTAAAACAGCATAGTAAAATTTTTCTAATAATAATAATAATAGCCAAACTATACTGTTTATCATCCTTTTTAATAAGTTTTCCCCTTACTTTGTTCCAAATCTGTACAATTTAATTTTCTATTTCTGCCACTCTGTAATACACAAACCTATAAACAAATAAATTAATAGCATAATAATAATGATAACTTTTGTCGTAAAAAAATATAGTTTTGATTTTTACTATCCCATTTATATGCAACAAAACTGCAACAATATGCTTGCATTTGCCTCTCAATTCTGCTCTACAACTAAATTTGCTTTCCAGCAATTTATATTCTCATTTAATACAATTTCAATTATATGAGGATATCCACTCAAATGACTGATTTTTAAACAAGATCCCAGTATGTACCTGGTCCATAATCTTTTATCCCTCAAAGCAATATATGTCCAGCCTTAAAAACTGCTTCGTCTTCCTTTATAGGACGTGCAGAAGCAATGTATTCAGAAATATCACTTAACTTTATGTTAATTTTCTCCATATCAAATACTTTGCACTTTGAAATGCATACTGCTAGCAATAAGGAATGACGGAACTCTCCTTATTCCTCCGCCATCTTGCTACCGTCCGGCCTGCCATCTATAGTTCAGTTTTTTCGGCAATACAGAATGCGGCAGAACCAATTGAGCAGTTTTGAAGAGTTATAAAAAAGAAACCAGGGTATATATGAAAAAATTTTTTTTATTTTTGAAATCAGTAGGACTTGCCATTTTATACTCATTAATTTTTAAAAATAATGTCTGTAAGATGGCGGCCGTCAGCTGCAATACATTGCTGGAGCCGATTTCTGAAGTTTTGAACAGCCCGTTGACACATTTCGCGGGGTATCGCGTTTACTTCTTCAACAATCTGCTCCCTTAGCTCTAGCAGGTTTTGGGGGCGACGTTTAAACACCTTTTCCTTTAGATATCCCCAAAGAAAGAAGTCGCATATGCTTAAATCGGGCGATCGCGCAGGCCACCCCACGTCATCTCTCAAAGACGTCCAGGAAGCATTCTCTTAAAGCGTTTAGAGAATTTCGGCCTGTGTGGGCTGTAGCCCCATCCTGTTGGAACCAAAAGTCCCCTAATCCCTCTTCTTCAACAACCACTTCCAACACTAATATAGTAATATAGCTTCCCATTTAAAAAAAATCATAAGTTTGTGTTATATCTCGAGAATTATTGAGTTTTAAAAAAATCTAATTATGCCATTTTATTCTATCTAAAAATGGTAATTTTTTGTAAAAACTATTTTTCTTTAACTATCATAATAAATAAGATGATATATTTTCAAAATGAGCGAAAAACGAGTTTTTGCCTGTAGCTTAGAAACAAAAGAAGATCGAAAATTCCTGTGGTGACTATTAAACATTTCTCAAAAAGTTGACCCTGCAATGTGCAAACGATTTTAATCTATCGTTAATATTACCCAAGATACTTTTAAAAAAAACATCGAAAATGAGACATTCTGTACAGTAAATTCGAATGTACTTGATCGCTTTAAATTTTTCTGGTGGTAAAAACAGTCAAGATTTACGATTTATTTAAATCCGATTTGATTAGAAATCTGATTAAGAACTTCGATATAAACTTACTCATACTTACGTTTAAGACAAAATATCGCCCACAACTGAACTTCGACAGGATTAAAAATATTAATCCAAAAAACCCCATTACTAAACCTTCCAAAAATGAAGGTAAAATAAACCAGCACCTAACTCGCGCTGGTCTCATCTTATCGTGGTGGAAGAAATGTCTTTGAGATCGCTGGATCACTAACTTATCTGGTCCCAAAAATGGGAAGGCCCATTTGGATCGGTCAATCGGGCATTTGTGAAGGTAGAACCTAGAGCTCTGTTTCGGCCTAAATTGGGGCAAACGCTCTGGGTACAGTTTCCGACGTAAGGGACGTATTTCATTTGAATACGCTAGGTAATAAAGTATGGATTCCCAAGTACCGAAATGCAAAAGAGGACCACCTTGGTTTTTGTCGATTTGCATTTCAAAATATGTTTCGACATCGTTTACTGTTCCTAAAGAGAAAATATGGGTTAGCTATCTGTGTAACACGTTAGGTATTGTATGTAATTTCGGGATATGAATTCGAACAAGTTATGTCTTTATCCCTAGGGTTAGTTTTATGGCAATAAACACTACTTCTATTTTTACTTTACCATGGTGTTTTAGTTACTACCATGTGTTTTTCCAGCCCCTAGCCGGTGCCCGATAGCTAGAGGTTGTCAAGTTAATTGTATCCCATCTTGAAAAGGTAAAGGTGGATTTATGCAGTCTACATTTTATTTTACTTTTTCTTTTCGCTTTTACTTTTACTTTAAGTTTGGTACTTTATGCAGCTACTTTAAAGCATTCAATACACATGCGCAGATGTGATTTTTCTAGCTTATAGTCGCAAATGTAAATAGATAAATATATCCTGTTAAAATGGACAAGAATGTAATAATTTGTGCATACAAAAATATTATTACATAGTAAGTAAATATACTAACCAGTTTCATTTAATACAGACGCTATACTTTTCCAAATATTATTTTCTTTATCCTTCTATGAAATATCTGTTTTATCATATAAGTGGGGATATTTTTGAATTAAATCTTATAATATACAATATTGTTCTTTATTGATTTTTTGTTTGCATAACCTAAATCCTACACACAAAAACAAATACACAACACGGCGACGTTTATGAAGTGGAGCTCATGCGCAGTTGCGATATTCTTTTACTTTAACGGTCTTAAGTTGAATGTTGGTCAACTTAAGGTCTTAAAGTAAAAGAAAAAGTAAAATAAAAAGTAGGCTGCATAAATCCACCCTCGAATCCACCTTAACCGAAATGGATACCGTTCAAGGCCAGGATTTAAACCTTCGACCACAGTGTACACAACATATACAGTAGCGAAACTCTGTGTCGGCACCTTTGAACTTTTGATACCAAACTGAGTGACCTTGAATGAAACCGCCATGTTTTTGTTGCGCGTAGTGGCGCTAATTCAAATGGTACCGCAAAGTATAATATTGTATTAAGGCTCATTCACAGCTATGAAAATAAAAATAAAATTATACATAAACATAAAAATAACGATATAAACAATTGATTCTTATAACAGTGTTCACAGCTATCGAAAATAAAAATAAACATAAGGCATAAGCACAAGTATTTGCAAATGTTAAATATTTTACACAAGCTTAAGCACATACATAAGCCTCAACCAATTAAAACGGGTGTAAAAGGAAATGCCATTGTGAACTGTCATTTGAATTGTCATTTGTACTTCCTACACTCCGGCACGCATTATTTTCTAAATTTTTCTCTCTTGAATATTTCTGCCTTAAACTAACAAATTTCCTCTCTGCATCTTCGCCTATTGATTTAAAAAGTGCTTTAAATAATTTATGTTATAAATAAAATATGATTGTGTTCAATTTGGATGGCCCGCGTTCGAATCTGACAGACTTAAAACTTCAAAATTATTTTCAATTGGTGCGGTCTCTCCGCTATATCTTTAGAAGCCAGTGAGGTGACGCCTGGTAAACGCCCTCAACAGTACAAATATTATGTTACGGAAATCTGTGAAAAGAAGCAGACTGGCGCTTTCAGAAATATGTACATACACACTTACCGCTAATACCAAATTTATTTCCTAACTGTCCCCATATATTATGGGCTTTTAACTTATTATCTTTATAATTTTTATTAAATTTATTGCATAAAATTTCATTTTTATATACGGAACTAATAAAGTCATCCATAATTTCACAAAATAAGGGAAATTGTCAAATATGACAACTACAACTACATGAAGCTGTCAATTTGTACGTAACTATGGCAACTGCTGTTTTATTTTCGACGCTGTGAACACCAACCATAAAGTCTTATTTATAATTTTATTTATATGTCTTAATTTCGTAGCTGTGAATGAGCCTTTATACTACAACCAGTTATACAATACAAGTAAAAAGTATTTTACATGGTTTTAGTATAATAACAGTATACAACATGATGTCATTTACAAGTTATACACAAATTTTTGTCTGCGATTTTATTATCGTTCAAGACTATTATATTCTTGCCTTCTGTCAGAATCATTGAAAACAATGCCATAGGCGGCGATATTAACAGGCAGACACGGATGCATATTTCTTGAGCCTTATTTTATGTTCTAAACATACTGAAATTTAACTAAATTGTTATAAATTTAAAATATATGACCGTTCAATATATTTTATGTACAAATAAATAATTGTATTAAATATTTTCATTGTGATAAAAGTTAAACACTACGCTCATGTTCCTAATTAAAGGGGCGCCATGTTCTCGTTGCGCTGATTGACGCATGCGCGCTGTGACAGAGAATCATGAGTTTCGCTACTGTATAATACTTTTTATACTGTGCTTCGACCCATTAGTCCGGAAGCTAGCACTCTACAACTGTGCTATCCCGCCGTATTTTATTACTAAATAAGTTATTCTTATTGGTCAATAATGACAAATTTAAAGATTCAACTTCAAATTTGTCATCAGTTAGGGGTTTAGTTCCAATTGGTCTCGTTTCGGCGAACGGACTATAGTAATATTTTCAATAGGGCGCGAGCAGACACGTGACTCGAGGGACCTTGACGTGCTTAGAATCAGCTGATTTGGGTGCGCATGTCATTTTGACAAGAACAATGTCATGTTGACAAGATCAATCTTTTGTCTTATTTTGATTTTTAACTGCTAAAATGTTATTACTGCCTAAAAATTATACAATATTAACATTTTATCAATTCAAAATCCAAATAAGTCAAAACATTGGTCTTGTCAAATTGACAATGTTCTTGTCAAAATGACATGCGCACACAAATCAGCTGATCCCAAGCAAGTCAAGGTCGTTCGAGTCACGTGTCTGCTCGCGCCCTATAACTAAAACTATTAGTGACGAAAAAACAAATAAATAATAATTATAATAAAAATAGTGTCTGCACTGAATTACTTTTCCACATTGAGTGCGGGAATAGTTATTTATGTGAAAAATTGCAATATGAAGGATAAGGGTGTTTTTCGCACTAGAACTAGACGTGGAAATTATCACACGAGCGAAGCGAGTGCGACAACTCGACGTAATGTAGTAACGATACTAAAGATAATAATTTTGATTCTTAATATTTATTAATCTACTAAAAATAATACATACCGTCAAATATTTGTTGTAAATATACTATTCCCAAATCTGCTGGTACGCTACCGAAACCACAAGCACTTACAATGTATATACCTTTTTCTTGGGCTACCTTGTTATATTCTAATTGTATTTTCTCCTTAAACTAAAACAATAAAACTAAAATATAATATGACCATGAATCCACCACCATCATACATGTACCCATCTTATTTGTTCCCATCTGAAAATTTTAGAATAGGCTACACAGAATACATTTCACAAGCCACTTCTTGAAAATTATTAGTATTTAAATCGGAATCACAGTAGATAAGAGCAATATATATATATATATATATATATATATATATATATATATATATATATATATATATATATATATATATATATATATATATATATACTGTGTAGAAATGAAAAGTGGCGCGTAGCGATTTCAATGTTATTTTTTTAATATTGCTATATCTCTTTACTTATTCATTTTAGTGCAAAAAGGGTAAGAATAAAAGTTAATCAGAAATTAAAAAGGCATCCTCTAAAGGCAACTTACTTACATAGTCATTCATATTTCACGAGATATTAATGAAATAAAATTTAATGTTCTTTTAGAAAAATCGTTAAAGTGCTTTGAAAAATGAAACAACTTATATTCTTATCCTTTTTGCGTTAAAATGAATAGGTAAAGAGATATAGCAGTATTAAAAAAATAACATTGAAATCGCTATGCGCAACTTTTCATTTCTACATCCGGTATATATATATATATATATATATATATATATATATATATATATATATATATATATATATATATATATATACCGTGTGTCTATCTTAAAGGTGTACATAGGAGATTAACATAGGAAATCAGTTTTTTGCAATTTCCTGCTCGCCTAATTATTTTAAATAAAAACGCGTCAAATAAAAGTTTTAGGGCATAAAATTCTACATCTAAATCAATCAACAGAATTAACTTTACATGCTTTGTAACGACACAAATTAAATATGAAAATGTCGAAAATTACGTTGAAAATATCAACAGCCATGGAATTGAACAAAAAATAAATAAATGCTTGACGTTTTATCAAATTGTCAGAAACGTCAAATAGGTTAACTTACGTTGTGACAGATAAAACGTCAAGCATTTATTTATTTTTTGTTCAATTCCATGGCTGTCGATATTTTCAACGTAATTTTTGAGATTTTCATAATTAATTTCTGTCGTTACAAAGCATGTAAAGGTAATTTTGTTTATTGATTTAGATGCAGAATTTTATGCCCTAAAACTTTTATTTGACGAGTTTTTGCTTAAAATAATTAGGCGAGCAGGAAATTGCAAAAAACTGATGTCCCATGTTAATCTCCTATGTACACCTTTAAGACAGACACACGGTATATATATAACCAATGCACTTTAGCAAGAGCCAACAAAGTAGTTGACATCTGGTGGCAAAATAAAACATATAGGTCGTAGGGAAAACATTATGCTATAGGGTTATATAGTAAACAAGAACACAAAATAAACAGCAAAACGAAAAGATATTGTGCTGTACTACAGTGTAATAATAGGGCTGTTGCAAGAATTTTTATATGCTTTATATGTATTAAATTTAAAAAGATATCATTATTTAAATTGTCTGATTTGAAAATAGAGTGGACCCCCGGTAATCCGACAAACGTTTTGCAGGGCAGTGTCGGACTATCGAATTTGTCGGATTATAGAGTACTGCCTAAGACCCCCTATAGTCCGGAATTTTTTACAAACGAGTACCTTGTAATCCGACAAATTACAGATCCAGTGATAAGATTCTATATGTCATACTCTGAAGCACAAATCATACTTTATTATGTATGTCAAGTTTAGTAAATTAAACAACACAATAGAGAGCTTACGTTTTATTATGAAATTAACGTCATTAATGCTATAGAATTTACAAACAATAATAACTTTACATTATGTAACTGTGTACAAACAAATGTGCATGCATTATCTACATTAGCAAAGACTGTCAAAAAATATTCAATAATAATAGTCATGTCGGATTACAGGGGGTGCCGGATTAGCGGGGGTCCACTGTATCGTCAAATTTCCATTAGATATTTTACAATTAATTTTTTAAATTTGGATATTTTGATCTGAAACAGAATGTGACGTCACAACACATACATCTTCATCGGCTCCAATTGGTCCCTTATAGTGTCAATTCTTTGTGTTTGTTACAAGTGTTATGATAAATATATTGTCAATGTATATTACATAACTAAACAAAATGCCGCACTGCTGTGAAAATAAAATAGGGCATTCATTTACAAAAACGAAAGTATAAAATGCTTAGATTAGATAGAAGCAATAGCTCAAGAAGAATGGAAAATAATGATAAATTAAATATAAAATAAATTGTGTGAACATTTGTGCTGCTACCTGCAAAAGTTTAGCGCGAACGCTCCCAATGCACATCTACTATTTCACTGCACTAGTTTAATGTACTTGAAACAAATAAATTTTTGTTATGGTGGGGGACCCCTTTGTGGCGACTTTAGAAAAAATCTTGTGTGTGTTTCGAGTGCAAATGGACATTGTCGATTTCGAGAGAATGCCGCGCCCCTGCGTCGCGCAGCAACAACCTCAACCTCAAATACACAAATAGGTATAGGGCGCGAGCAGACACGTGACTCGAGGGACCTTGACATGCTTAGAATCAGCTGATTTGTGTGCCCGTGTTATTTTCACAAGAACAATGTCAAGTTGACAAAGCCAATATTTTGACTTATTTTGATTTTTAACTGCTAAAATGTTATTATATTTAATTACATGTGTTTTACTGTCTAAAAATTGTAAAATATTAACATTTTAGCAATTCAAAATCAAAATAAGTCAAAACATTGGTCTTGTCACATTGTCAAAATGACATACGCACACAAATCAGCTGATCCCAAGCAAGTCAAGGTCGCTCGAGTCACGTGTCTGCTCGCGCCCTATAGGCGATGTGCACATTTTGAGCGTCAGCGCCTCTAACGGCTACATTGGAATTTTTGATTACCGAATCAGTTTTGACATTTCGAGAAAGTGATACAATTTTATTTTGAGTTTTTGCTATTGTGCATGAATATTATACATCATAGTATATCGAAATGAATAAAGAAAATATTTAAAATGCTATATATGTGTTGTGAGAATCAAAAAAGTCAAAATACCAACGAAGGTACTGGGGCAGAAAATATAATTTTTCTCATAATATGTGTGATTTCTGCAAACCATTTTATCATATTTAAATTTATATTATAATTTTTAATATTAGTTAAATGTTACAAGATGCACAATACATGGAAATTGAGATTAAAAAGTTGGAAAACTTGAATGATTGAAAAGAAGAAAATTTCTACATATCACGATATCTGTATGATGTTAGCATCTTTCTTTTATATCCGCAATAAATGAAGATTCTTCATTGAAAATAGACCAGGCTCTAAGAGGAATCAGTTGCACAAGCTCGGAAAAGAAAATACACGAAAAATACGAACAATGTGAATTTCTACCTTTAACATTAACATTTCATGTACAAAATCTATAATAAATAGACGAATTATGTCAAAAATAGACTTCTATTTCATACAACTGCACGTATTATGCAATTTTAAGACAATTTTCTGCTTCTTGTATTATATCTTGTTCAAATATTAACTTAAAAACACATTTTTATATAATTCATTATTGCAATCAGACGACTATTGTTGAAATTTTATTCATACGATAAGTATCTTTTACAATGAGAAAATATGTATACCTAAAATAATTTTTCATATTAGTAGAAGATATCTGTTAAAAGTTATTTTCTTATACATCTGTTCCTCATATAATCTTCTAGGAAATTTATGAAATTTGATACTTCAATCGGTAAGAATTATTAGATCCACCACTGCATCACATAATATTTAACGTCTTATCATTCGCAATCATTGCAAATATTTTATAAAATAGAAATTGCAAAATTATTCTGACATAAAACATAACCTTGCTATGTTTCAATGAGTAACCATTTTGTCATTTTTGTCCGCTGTCGGCGCTGACTACTTTTGTGCACACTGCCTATTGTGGTCAAAAATTGGAAATATGCTTGAATAATAAGCAATTTAATAAAATAAATCATCGAAAAACTACTTATAGTCTGTCTTCGTTTTAATGACATTAAAAACAATTTCGATAGTCCCTATCATACTTTTTTAATACACAAGTACTTTTTTGTGCAACCGGACTCGAAATAAGCATTTCTCAGCCGCAATACAGGCCGCGAAATTATATTTCGTGACATTTCGCGGCCGTTGTCATGGTAGCGGCCGCGAAATTAGGTAAACAATCACTTTGACACTTGAGAATTGCATGGTTTTGTTTATCAAATGTTAATTCCATAGCCACCTTGAAAGTTAACTTTCTATTTACAATGAAACTGTTTAAAATTAATAAAATTTGTAATTACATATTTTTTACGGTTGCACAAAAAATATTGTGTACACCTTGTCCGCGAAATCCTTTAGCGCCCTCGAGATTATCTTGCCTCGGCTGCAAGCGGCCTCGGCGACAATTTTTCTCTCAGTACGCTAAAGAGTGATTTCGCGGCCTTGATATACAAATAACTATTATATAAATGTTCCATGCCGGAGGACTCCAATATGTAAAAGTTTTAATTCTCAATAATAATTAGAAAAAAGCAAAATGAACGTATTTACCTGAGGCTCGGCACTAACATCAACATGATGAGTACTAGTTGCAATACAGGCTTTAACAACGGGTTCGCCAAAAAATATGTATGGACCGCAACAATTGAAAATAATTTTTGCTTGCTCAGTCATTTTCTTAAGCGATTCGTCGTCTTTTACATCAGCTATAATTATTTTCACATTACTGAAATCGTCGCCTGAAATTAAAATACGATTTAATTCATGACACTGCCTAATAAAATAATAAAACGTTTGAAAATATTTAGTGGAAATCTGTATATTCGGTTTAGACGAGAGACGAGTCACGATGGGTAAAAAAATGAAACGCTGTGGCACTTTTTTCTACGCTTGTATTAGAGATACGGCCCGTGTGGTCTCTATTCGAGAAATAATTATTAATTAATAAAAAATATTGTTAGGCCGATCGACACATGGGAGATTAACATTTGAAATTAGTTAATTGTGAATAGTATCTCCCCAGTGTAAGATATTAAGCTGAAATTCTACGGATTAAGTTCTAATTAGTAAATTTAAATGTGTAACATAAAAAAAATCTGATGTGGCCAGCACATAACCTCTCGCCAGATATTTTACCTGGTTGTACGCATAAAACGAAAAATATTTTTAAATACAAATACATATATTCATGTCTCACTACAAGATAATTCTCACCTATATTTGCAAAATCTATGGGATATTTTAATATAAATTATGTACAATACATACATTTTCTTTATATTCAATATTCTGAAATTTTCTTTTTCTACTTTCCTTTTCTTTTTCTTTATATTCGTCATTTTTTTGCAAATTCCTTTATATTCTTTTTTAAGTATATTCTTTTGCGTTGTTGACTTTTTTAATTTTCATAATGATGTACATATATTTTTGACAGTGGCATACAAATATTTTTGACAGTGACATTTGTGTGTCAATTATAAACATTTAAATTTCTTGCCATGGAGTAGTTTGATCTGAGAATTTTTACATCAAATTATTTTATATGCATTTCTTTATCGCTAAATCTATAGAAGATATAATAATGAATTTATATTTATCGAATAAAGAATTTAACGTTCTTTAATATTTACATAAATTTTCGATAAATAATATTTAGATGATTTTTTTCGTGTAACTTACTACTTCTGGTTGTCCAATTGTTACCAAAACTGACTCGACTCTTCCCATTATTATTAGATTGAGGAATCCGTAGTTAAAAATGTCTTAAGTCTTATAGTATTTGAGAAATCGTGAATTCAACATCCACACACACATACGGACATCATCGTAAAAATGTTATAATTGGATTCTAGGGACCTTAAAACGTGCTTATTCAGTAAAATCTGGATATACAATTTTTAGCATGAATACAATACCTCTCTTAGCGAGAGGTAAAAATTAAGAAAAAACTACTTATTTAATCAATTTTTATTTTAATTTATGTTTTAATTGATGTACCCTCAATACTTGTCATTGTTGTAATCAGTTAGAAAATAGAAAATACGAATGTAAATGTTGGATTACTTTTTATTATCAACTATGTTTTGATTATTGTAATCAATACTGTCATTGTGATAAATTATAGAAACAAATATAACTTAAATACCTACTATTTTAATTATAGTAACTACAGCTGATGAGTGATAAGTATAATAAATCTTCAATATTATATTAAAGAAAGTCTTAAATCACATTAATTAAAACCAATAATGAATCTGATTATGAAAACGAGCGACAATCATTAATTTTACTTACCTGATTTTTATTTACGTATAATATTATTGATGGTTTGAATAAATCAACATTTAACACAACTCATACGCCTAATCATGTAAGTAAATCACACAAATATATATTTTGAAATAATATACTTTATTACACTTTTTACCTCTCGCTAAGACAGGTATTGTATTCATGCTAAAAATCGCCTATCCAGATTTTAGTTAATAAGCACGTTTTAAGGTCCCTAGAATCCGATTATAACATTTTTACGATGATGTCCGTATGTGTGTGTGGATGTGTGGATGTTGGATTCACGATTTCTCAAATACTATAAGACTTAAGACATTTTTAACTACGGATTCCTCAATCTAACAATAATGGGAAGAGTTGATTAAGTTTTGGTAACAACTGGACAACCGGAAGTAGTAGTTACAAGAAAAAAATCATCTAAATATTATTTATCGAAAATTTATGTAAATACTTATATTAACGGACGTTAATTCTTTATTTGATAAATATAAATTCATTTATATCTTCTATAGATTTAGAGATAAAGAAATGCATATAAAATAATTTGATGTAAAAATTCTCAGATCAAACTACTTCAAGGCAAGAAATTCAAATGTTTGTAAATGACACTTAAATGTCAATGTCAAAATATTTGTATGCCACTGTCAAAAATATTTGTATATTATTATGAAAATTATGAAAATAAAAAAAAAGTCAACAACGCAAAAAATATACGTAAAAAAGAATACAAAAGGCTGGCCACATCAGATTTTTTTTAAAGATTTTTCATCCAGTTTGTAAAGGAAACATATTTTTATTCTTTTAACAATTATCATATATTGCCATATAAATGGTAACGTACGTCGCTTTTCTCTACTTATGGCGAAGTGACGCTGCCGTCACAACTTTCGCGCCAAAACTTTCATAACCATTTTAAGCGTTATTAAGCAAAATTTCAATAAAACAAAAAATATGGAATTTCTATTTTTATATTCTTAACGTATAAAAAGTTCAAAAAAGTAAGACGAGCCCATTGTACTACATTAATTATTGCTAATTTTAGTTAATATCTAATTTTAAAAAACGCTAACAGGTACAACGTATAACCGAAAAATTGGTTTAAATTTGATTGTTTTTAAAGTAATTATGGACTGAATCTGCCTTTCATCAAATATAGGTAAATATTCCAAATAAAACAAAAAAAGTATGCATCTTTTATTTGAAGTATTTTCCAAAATAATCCATAAACAATTGACAGAGAAAAAACAATACTAGTAATTGCCGCTAATCCTTAATAATCAGTTGTTCATGCTCCCAGCCGTTGAGTTTAATCGTGATTCTTTTGAATCATAATTAAAAATAATATTATCAAGGAAACAACAAAATGGATGCAAACTGACCTATTTTATTATTTATTTAATAATAATCTGTCACGTGTGTACAAAAGCAGCAATAGTTCATTTGTTCTTAATAAGAAATTTGAAATATGTGTATTTATTTTCAAAAATATGATGGATCATTATATAATTTTGTGAAAATTAAAACGTCTTCTACACCACGAATCCGTGATTGAAAAATTTTACTATGTGAAATACCTTGTGAATTTGTTTTATTGTCAAAACCATTATATTCAAATTCAAGATACGATCTCTATAATTAACTCGCTAGGTGCTTTCATGATAATTAAATAACTATTTTGTACATATTTGAAATTTTTATAAAATATGTATGTATTTATGTACCTTCATGGAATGGATGGAGCGCCGACCTTTAAACTAACAGATGCAGTGCACTTGCATTTGCAACCGCTTGCAACTTTCTTGTTCCAAGATAACGGTACAGATATTTATATCAGTGGCGTAACTACCGGTGTTCCGCGGGCCCGGTGCCACAAGGAGCCCGGCACGCACGTCAAAAAATATTTTTTTGTGTAACCGGACGCGAAATAAGCATTTCGCAGCCGCAATACAGGCCGCGAAATTGGATTTCGCGACCGTTGTCATGGTAGCGGCCATAAAATTTTGTCGTAAATTTTTTGCTGTATAAATGAGGTAAAAGTGATTTATAATGATATACTGTTACCGTTACACGCATTAACCATAAATAAATCACAAAAAATGCAGAGCAAATGCAAAAAAAGACATTTTTTTTCAAACGTCGTAGAAATGGCATTTTTGTGACTTAATTCACAAGGTAGAAGCTTTATTTCTACGCCGTTGGAAATTTCTACGCCGGCGGAAATTTCTACGCCGGCGGAGTAGAAATAGCTAATTTTTACGCCGCCAGAGTAGAAATAGCTAATTTCTACGCCGGCGGCGTAGATATAAAATAAATAAATATCCATAGAAACTACATAGAATTAGCTAAAAAAAAGTAGTGCGTTTGAAAAAAAAATTAATGTGTCCTTCGGAATAAAAGTGTCTTTGTGTGCCTCGCATGCAATTGTCCGACTCGCTTCATTCGTCGTGCAAACTTCTATGCTCGCCACACAAAGTATCACTTTTACTCCTAATAACACAATATACTATTTTCCATTGATGTACAAAGTTGCAATAATATATTTAGCACCACCGCCAAGTAGTGTTGCTAGTGAACAGCTATTTTCTTCAGCTGGAAATGTTTATGAAAGCGCAAGAAATCGTCTAACTCCGGAAAGAGCAGAAAGCTTAATTTTCTTACATTACAACTTGCCAAAACTTAACTTTAAATATTAATTTGTGTTACTAAGTGTGTAACTTTACTTCTGCATTTTTAATGACTTTTTTGCTAAATTTTGAATAAGAATAAACTTGATTTGTTTTTTATTTAGTATTTCTGTTTTAATTTCCTTTAGAAAATCCTTAGCAACTGAAATATTAAGCAATTTATATTTTCTTAGGCCGATACCGATATAGGCCGATATCGTGGTTTACATATCAGCCGATACCGATATCGGACAAGAAGACCGATATGGCCGATATACCGATACCGGTATCGGTCGATCCCTACTGTACACACACTATAGAAGATATTCATTGTCTTACTAGTACAAAAATGTTGTTATTGTTGTACTAGTAAAAAAAATGTTAGTGGCTTAGTTCACCGCTGACGATGGCAGTCGTCACTGCAACACAGATTATATTGAAAATTGTTATTTGACAGTTGTATCGTTTTTGTTTTGTAGTATACACAGCCAGCTTTGGCTGAAATTGCAAACACTATAACTAAAATTTTTTTAAAAAAATGTCAAAAAAATATTTGAAACACTTGAAGAAAAAATAGTATATGTCATTCGGAGTAGAACGCCCTTTTTGTGTTTCACCCAGCTTGCCTAGCCTCGGCTAGGGCTTCGGCCGCAATAGCTATTAATAACTATTATTTTAATAGAGCCACAAGTTCCAAATATATTAAATGACCTTACATCTTTCAGCAGATAGATCCTTTTCAAAATAAAAATTAGTAATTTTTTTTACTGGATGTACAGGGCAACAACGATTATCATTATCAGACCTTACGAAATTGCCAGAACAGTGGATGTACCTAATATATAGCCTTTTCAGTTTCTGATTTTAGTGCGCAATAACGTGCACTGAGTTTTCGTTTTGTTATCATCATACTTATATGTTTACATTTTCTTCGTGGTAGCGTTTTCGGCTTGTCGTGAAATTGCACTCAGTTCGCAGTTAGTGCGCACTTTTGTGCACCGACTACAGGACTTACAGGAGCAAATGGACGAATATCAGTGCAAATAATATGGCTTCTATTATTCGAAAGTACTTTTTGGTTTTTGTAATAAAGCTTGCTATGGATTAGAACAAAAGATAACAAAAAAATAATGTTAATGTCAAATTACATCAATTACGTTCAATTTTATGTAATTGGGTCTATACTTCACGTTGGTTTTGCGTACAAGGAAGTCGTGTGGTGTACACACAAGATTTTTTTATAAAAATAATATTTGTTCATATTTCAAAGTATACAGGCTGATCGGTCTGTCCTCTCTTTATAACCCTTTTATTTTAAGTCAGATAGAAAAACTCTTCAAATATAATTTATATGATATATTATTGTCTATCTATGTACCATATGCATTTGTATACAGGATACTCCGTTTAAGCACAACAATATGTAACTTTATATTTCTTAATGGAACACCCTATATTTATTTATTTATTTTGATAGTAAATTAGATTCCCTTTAAAAAAGTATTAAGTAATAAGGGGTCTAAAATTATAAATTAAGAAGTTATTTACCTTTATTCGTTGAATGATATGTTATTATTAACAAAGTAAGCTATCGATAATTTGATAAATTGTTTCAAATTTAAACAAACAAGTTGTCCAAATACTCTCAGTTTGTCATTGTTGATGTTGATGTGAAAATGAATAATACAAATTTTAGTAAAGATGAGATGGTTAATATAATATTTACAATAGAAAAATCTATTGAAGTTAAAGTACAAGTTTTCGAGCATTTATTATAATTTTGCATTATTTAGTCTGTCACTATATTTTAATAGCTTCTTTGGAATTAGTGTAATGTATAAAATAAGTATTAATAAAAAAGGATCAAAATTTTGTATTATATTATGGTTTTTTCCACTCTGAACTACTATTTTTTATGAACGTAAATAACTTCTTAATTTATAATTTTAGACCCCTTATTACTTAATACTTTTTTAAAGGGAATCTAATTTACTATCAAAATAAATAAATAAATATAGGGTGTTCCATTAAGAAATATAAAGTTACATATTGTTGTGCTTAAACGGAGCATCCTGTATACAAATGCATATGGTACATAGATAGACAATAATCATATAAATTATATTTAAAGAGTTTTTCTATCTGACTGAAAATAAAAGAGTTATAGAGAGAGGACAGACCGATGAATCATCCTGTATAATATGTAGAAAACGCAACATTTTACAAGACAATCGGGTCTATTCTGTAACTCAGTGGTTAATTTTTAACTACTGGTTAAAAAATATGACCAATCAAGTATGTTGATATATAACAAAAAATTGAATTTTTACTTGTCAAATCAATAACTAGTGGATAAAATTTTTAACCAGTTGTTAAAAATTAACCACTGAGTTACAGAATAGGCCCGAATATGGGCTCTATTCTGTAAATCGGTGGCTAATTTTTAACCACTGGTTAAAATTTTCATCCAATAGTTATTGATTTGACAACTAAAAATCCCTTTTTACCTCCCGCTACCCTTGGTAAGGGAGGTATAGGGATCGTGCTAAAAATCGCATATAGATTTTGATAAATGACCACGTTTTAAGGTCCCTAGAATCCAAATTTAACATTTTCACGATGATGTCTGTGTGTATGTGTGGATCCTCCACTCTAACTAAAATACTATCATTCAGAAAATTTTGAAACCTTGTATTTCGAACTTTTTCTGTAATGGAAAGAGCCCATTAGATTTTGGTGAAAATCGGGTAACCGGAAATGGCACTTTACTAGAAACTCAAAATAGTAAATACCTTTAAATGTTATTTTTTCGAGATTAATGTTATCATAAAAATTAAAGATTATTAAATTTTCTATAAATGTTGTTGTCTGGTCGCGAATCTGGGGAACCGTGTTCGATCCTGACCGAAGCCAAATATTTCAAATTTTAAATGGCACAAAATTGACCCCTGTGGTGCACTCTCCACGCCAGCAATGAGTGCCCGTGAGGTGACGCCTGGTAAACGCCCGCACGGTACAAATATGTCATCATCATTACCGAATTCTGTGTACAAAGCAAATTGGCACACCCAGCAATGGGTAATATGCCGTGATGATATATTTATTTATTTTATCGAATAAATTTGCATTAATACTTTTTCTATATATATTACACGGATAAATTTATAAAATTATCTATAATTTAAATCCCAGAGTCTATGCTTTAAACAAACAAAACACAGTTATTCAAATGTATGTAAGTGACACATTCTCTCACATAAACCCCAGACATCATTGTGAAAACACATATTAATATCGAATTCTAGGGACCTTAAAACGTACTTATTTACCAAAATCTCCATACACGATTTTTAGCACGACCACTATATCTGTCTTAATCAATTTAGGGGAAACTTACCTGTTTTCGCTTTTAAATCTTCCAAAATTTGCCTCAGTTTATGCTCAGATCTTCCAGCAATGCCCCATTTTAAACGCCTCTGCCTTTGCTTAACAATGGTATTTAGTTCTTTTACAGTGTTTTTACCAGTAAAGCCAGTTGCCCCAAAAATTACAACATCGAGTCTTTCTTCCATGGTGTAAAAAAAATATTTATGAGCAAATAGTAGAAAAGTATTGGTTGTTAATACTATTGCACTGCATACACAACTAATCAACGCAATACACAGGAGCGCAGGGCAAATATCTTTCCATTTATATATAGTATGGCAAGAAAAGAGAGAGGGGCAGCAAATTACACCTGAGCGCACCTTTTTTGTTTTATCATGAATAATATACAGGCTGTTTATTTCAAATGCGCCACCATTGCTATCTCGAGAACTACATATATAAGAGGTCATAGGCGCCGACTACATTGGGGCAGCGGGGCGCGTGCACCCATAGGAAGATTTCGCAGTGGATTTCGCCTGCCGCGCTATATGCTTCGGTGCCAACGGTGTCAATGGCCCTACTTACGACACTGCCCCCTTAGAATTTTTTAAAAGTCGGCGCTCATGTAAGAGTCACATAGGCGTTTAAATGGGTAAACATTTTCTTTTTCACAAGACAAATTTAAAGAAAAGAAAAAATATTGTTTTCACCAGCGGTTTTCAAAATACGGGACATAACTTTTTTATTTTTAATGAGAATATATATACAGAGTGTTTCCTTTAAAACAACCAGCGCTTTTTTGGGCGAACTAACAACTTTAGAGAAAAATGTTTTATACCAAAAATGATAAAGAATAAGGGGATAATGTATCAATAGTAACACGCCGAATATTTAACCAGTGGTTCTCAAACAGTAGAACAAAATTATATTTTTTTAAATGGCACCCTATATAATTTTTAGCCCTTTAAATAGAATATTATTTTCTGATTTCAACGATATAAATATAGCATAGGGTTGTATAACAATTATTTCGAGAAATATTTAACCAGTGGTTGTCAAACGGTAGAAAAAAGTTATATTTTTTTAAATGGCACCCTATATAATTTTTAGCCCTTTAAATAGAATATTATTTTCTGATTTCAACGATATAAATATAGCATAGGGTTGTATAACAATTATTTCGAGAAATATTTAACCAGTGGTTGTCAAACGGTAGAAAAAAGTTATATTTCTTTAAATGACACCCTATACAATTTTTAGCCCTTTAAATAGAATATTATTTTCTCTAACACTACTATAGAATTCATACATTCTATAACTGAAAACTGTTACAGAATGAGGACATTCTGTCATACTGTTACGGAATAATATTCCATAATAGGCAGTCACAGACCACTAGTTTTTCAATTCACCCATTTATAATACATGGGAAAACGCAATTGTTTTCAAAATCAAGACGGCTTAGCTTGGCGCTTTGTTTCTTCTATTTTGTCACCCCAACTGCCTAAACTGTCAAATTATAAACGAAATGATTACAAAATATTATTATACGCCTTGTTTTACGCGTTTTGAAGCTTGAATGGTAAGTTAAATAAAAATTATTGCTTTTATAACACACCAATAATAGTGTGTAAGTGGATGGATGTGATTGAGAAGGTACTAAAAGAGAGAAAGTTTCCGAGTGGGAAGAGAAGAAGAGCGTGTATGAATGCGATTATGAATGTGGCTGAGGCGAAAGAAGTGTGCTTAGACAGGAATGTGTGGCGAAGGATGATTGTTTCGTAACTATTATTGTGGTCCGGTTGCGGTATTTCGCTTCCGAAACTCGGTCACTTTAATATGTTAAGAGTGAGGAATATATGTTGTGCCTATGATGTCAGGTTAGTACGAATGTTGTTGAAAGAGAGACTGATTTTTTTTGGATGATGTTATTGTTATTCTTTCGGGTTTGTGCTAACCCACTAAGTGGGAAATGCGTGATTTTATGTATGTATGTATGTACCAATAATATTTTATTATTTTTTGCAAAAATGTCAAGTGATGACCAAAATATATTTTTTAAATAGTGTTAGAGAAAGTATAGTCTAAAACTCGTATGGAATAGTATTTCCGCCACTCGCGAAACCGTAGATCTCGCCTACGGCTCGGCCTACAAACTTTTCGCTCGCGCGGAAATTATCTATTCCGTACTAGTTATAGAATATACTATTCTGATTTCAACGATATAAATATAGCATAGGGTTGTATAACAATTATTTCGAGAAATATGGTATTAAAAACTAGAAATAATGTAATAAAAAATCTGATGTGGCCAGCACATTACCTTCCGTCAGTTTTATGTACTTTGTATAAATTCCACACAGAAAGTTTCTTGCAAATGATTCAATATTTCCGGTATATTACCTTAAGTCAGTTCTATGTATTTTGTACAAATTCCCACCTCGGAAATTTGGAAGGTGGGCAATGTAAATTTTAATATGCCATACTTATGTTATATATTTTTATACATCGCCCGACAGTCACATAAATATTAATTCTACGGCAAATCAATTCATTTGTCGGGCAAGTGTAAATCAAAATACTTTTTTACCTCCCGTCATACCGTAGGTGTAAGGGAGGTAATGTACTCGTGCCAAAAATTCGATGGTGAGTTTTCAGTAAATAAGCACGGATTAGGGTCCCTACAACAAGCGTGTGTGTGTGTGTGTGTGTGTGTGTGTGTGTGTGTGTGTGTGTGTGTGTGTGTGTGTGTGTGTGTGTGTGTGCGTGCATTCATGCGTGCGTGTGTGTGACGATTTTTTCGGCCACGATAACTCATAACAAACTTCCAAATATATCTATTTTCCGTATTTAAGCTTCCTGCATTCATATAACGAGTTGATTAGATTTTGGGTAAAATTGAACAAATGGAAGTGATACTTTACTTGAAGCCCATAACAGTTTTTAATGAAAAACTATATTAAAATATAATCCAAAACTTTTCAATTTTAGTATTCAAGACTTTTATATCATGGGAAACAACATATTAGATTTTGGCTAAAATTAATCAACAAGAAGTGATACTTTACTTAAAGCTCTGAACAGATTCTCGTAAAAAATATATTATGATATACTCCAAAACTTGTCAAATTTAGTATTTACAACTTTTATATGAAGGGGAATAACATATTAGATTTTTATATTAATGAGAACGACGTATTAGATGTTTTCTAAAATTGATAAACCGGAAGTACTACTTTACAGGAAGCTATAAACAGATTTTCTTGAAAAAATATGTTAAAACATGATCCAAAACTTCTCAAATTTGGTATTTAAAACACGTGTAGAATTTGAAACAACATTAGATTTTGACTATACCTATATGATAAACCGGAAGTGGTACTTAATTTTGAGCTCTTAACAGATTTTCGAGGAAAATCATAAAATATAATCCAAAATTTGGTATTACAGACTTTTCTATTTATTGGAACAACAAATTAGATTTTGTTTACGAACGATCAACCGGAAGTGATACTTAAAGTTTATTGCTATTTCAAACATGGGATTGACGGGAGGTCATGTGTTGGCCACATCAGATTTTTTTTTAAATATTGAAATTTAATTTTGTTTCCATTTAAGACTACATTTTTCTGTGTTTTATACATGTTATGTGGAATTATTATTTATGTACGAGTACATTATTATTAAGTATCATATTTTTCTTCAACTTGACGTGTACATTTTTTATTTTTTCCCCCTCGAGATTTTGTAAATTCGGCGCCTCTGGATTTGAATAATTATATAAAACTACATAAAGAGACGCAAATATTTACGATAAAGTTAAAAAACAAGTAAACAAAATTACAAGTGTAAATACCTTGAAATAAATCTATTTACAAAAATATTTGTTGTAACTTAACATACATTTTCAACTAAATCTTAGTAGAGTCCGTGCGTTTAGAGAAAAAAACAAATCGGCGCAGTAGAAGTTGTACTACCCAACTTACAGATGTTGAATATTAATAAACATTTAACTGAATAATATTTAAATGTTATTTAAGATACGTAATATTCATAAACAAGTATACATATAATTATTACTCGCACAAAAGACATTTGATTAAATATCTTTGTCCATATTTATATCTGTAACCTATACGCTACAAACAGCTGCTACCTGTCACAATATCGTACCATCCCTACTTTCACAAGTTGGACCCGCCCGGATGAATTTTGGTCTGTGCGCCGGTTTTTTTCTCTAAACGCACGGACTCTACCACTACACACCCTAGTCTAACAAAAATCACCAAAATATGTTTCAATGTATGACTTTTGTTTCCGGCTAGTGCCAAAAGAATGATTTCGATTTTTAAATGGTACAAAAGTGACCCAAGTGATGCACTCTCCACTCCAAGATTGAGTACCCGGATGTTAAGTACGTACTTACATTACATGTATATAACTATTGTTTCCCATAAACATTATTTTCATAATGGAGTCATACAAAAAAATATATTGATTTTTTGTTCATAAATGAAAAATTTACCTAATATTATGCATATATTGATCAAAAATATTTAATATTATTATACTTTTCATTCATGTTTTTTTTATAAACATTTTGAATCTGATGTTGGTACAGGGTCGCAATATTGTGGCGTCATTTGAAATAGGGTTTTCGTACTCATGCATTGAAATGTGTTGTTTCACGTCGCCTACGCAACGTCCGAAACGTCAATTTCTCAGGTCTCCACCAGATAAGCGACCGGGAAATTTTGAAAAAAACACTCTAATTTCTGTAGCATTTCTTAAAGGATAGCTATTTGTATATTAAGAGCGTAAAATGGGACATTGTCGATTTGCGCTCGAAACACACACAAGATTTATTCTACAGTCATCCACCATAAAATAATAATAAAATGTACACTTTGTACTTACAGTACTACTCAACAGTTATGCAGTGAAGATAGTAACGTACTCAAATATGACTTCAAAATATTGTTTTGGCTTTCATTTTCACAAAAAATGAATGCGAATTTTGTAATGAACATTATGTTTTGTATAATTTATTTGTTTCAACTACACAGTGGAAAAGTGGATGTCCACTAGGAGCGTTCACGCCAAACTTTTGCAGGTGGCAGCACAACTGTTCACACAATTTATTTTATATTTAATTTTAATTTATCGTTATTTTCCATTCTTCTTGAGCTATAGCTTCAATCTATACCTTCTTCCATTTAAGCCATTCAGTATTGCAGAGCATAGGGAATAGTTTTGACCTCTTTGATTGGCTGAAATTAGAGACAAGAGACAAGTTTACCCAATGTAATTTCGGCTACTTCAGATTTGCGCTGTTGCCAGTGCCATCTACCGAATGGCTTAAATGGAACAGAGCATAATCTAAGCATTTCATATTTTCGTTTTTGTAAATAAATGCCGTATTTTATTTTCACAGCAGTGCGGCATTTTGTTTGGTTATGTAATATACCGACAGAGCAGTTATATGTCAGATTGACTTGTGAAGGTGGTAAATGTGTAACTACAGTGTCATTAGTTCCTGACTAAACGTTTCTATTAAGAATGTAGACAAGTGACATTTCTCAACATTGTATAGTTAGAAATTTGGACAGCGAGCGTTTTTTCTACGTTGTCGCGCATGAGCGGCAAAGTAACATTATGCGTCGACAAAAGATAGCGCAAATGGCTATTTTGTATATAGACTATAGAAAAATATATTTATAATAAAAAAGTATAGTTGGTCAAACATTCTTTCGCTTAATAATAATCCGTTAAAATATAATTTTTAAACGGGTTTCGTTGAAATTTTAACGTTTAACGGGGTGCCTTTAGATAGACCTGTAACTGTATGTTTGCGTGCTGGCGTTGGCACGCGCCCAAAACTAAGACTCTAAGCTCTGTTCCATTTAAGCCATTCAGTAGACGGCACTGGCAACAGCGCAAATCTAAAGTAGCCGAAATTACATTGGGTTAACTTGTCTCTAATTTCAGCCAATCAGAGAGGTCAAAACTATTCCCTATGCTCCGCAATACTGAATGGCTTAAATGGAACAAGGTATACGTCTTTTACACATGAGAGTAAAACACAGACCACAGATTTTACGTGTCTTTCTGATATTGAGTCTCAAATACTCAAACACAGACTACCTGCTAAAAACTAAAACGTTATCATCTTCGTGAGAGAATATCCGAAGGGGTGCAAGGTGCATATGGCATCCATAACCAATTATCAACCCTACACGTAGGCCAGCAATAACTTTTATAGACTTAATTGTCAACACTCTACCGAACAGACAGGTATATAAAAAATGATAATTATGAACTCGCGTCAAAAGCAAATTCTAACCTTACTTTTCTGGACTAGATTTTCTTAAATATATATATATATATATATATATATATATATATATATATATATATATATATATATATATATATATATATATATATATATATATATATAGTTCATTGCTATTTTAAACATAGAATAGATCTTTTCAATTTAAAGATACAGAAGATATGCGCATAGTAAGAACAACTGAGATCCATGGCGTTTGATTCTAAAAAAATTGGACGTAAAATGTGAGAAAAGTCTCAGACAACTTTAGAAAACTTATCGAAAGAAGTTACAAAAGCTTTTATTGAAGCTAAAATGTCTAATAATGCAAATTTTCAATAAGAATACAAGCATTTTAATGACTGAAATATTTTTGAACTTTTGTTTGACATCCCAACTGACAGTTGTTGGCGCCATTTTACTTACCTTTGCAGCGATAGAAAGATATAGCCGTTAAATTGAAAAGGTCTATTGGCGGGAAGTCATGTGCTGGCCACATCAGATTTTTTTAGTAAATTTCTTATTTTACCCATTTACATTGCAAATTTTTTTGGTTCATTATCAGCAGTAATATAAAGAAATAATACTCTATTTTATTTAACTATGATTTTTATTCAACAAAAGTAGATACAAATGAATATTAAAATTTGTAAATGTCACAATTTACTAATAATAACAATGCACAATATTGCTAAAATTACGAGTAAAATGCTATCCTATTCAAACCTCTTTTTCCAACTTTTCGGACCTAGTTTCTTAACTCTAGCTCTGTACATATGCGTCATTAAAGTGTACATCACTGGTAACATAAAGAACAGCAAGACAAGCCTAAGAAAAGTTGGAAAATGAAAGGAAAAGTTCCATGCGTTGGGCAACGAATAAGAAAATTGCTTGGTTTCCTCGAAGTATGGTATATTGCGTAATATTATAATTCCTTCACATAAAAATCCTAAGGGGTATAATGGTATCCAGATGGTATATCGTAACCATGTCAAGATGCCTATGTTTCTTTTATAAAGCTGCGATATGTAGTATGGATACCTAAAAAAATATCTCATATTTATTATTTACAATATTTATCAACGATCTCAGCTCACTAATAAGTAATTGTAATCATTTATTTTACGCTGTCGACTTAAAAATTTATAGTTCTAAATCTGATATTACTGATTGCTATGAGCTTCAAAGTCAACTGAAGAAAATCAAGGAATGGTGTAGTTCACACAATTTAAAACTTAATGCAAATAAATGTAAAATCATGTCATAGTTACTGAGTTTACATACAGTTTTGAAACCGCTTTTAAAACGTTTTTAGTTTTGAAAACGCCATGTATACAGTGTCAAAACGGTTTTGAATTATCTTAAACCAAAACTAAAATTCATGGGTTGGACTTGAAAACTAGTTTCAAAACTACTCATGTAAACACTTAAAAGTCAGTTTCGATACTGTGCATGCGTACAGAGCATAACGTTTCAGTCGCTTTGTGGTACTAACCTTCAAATATACTGACAATTGTGTAGTTTTAGTGCGTAGTGGTACGAAGTATAAAAAATAATTGGAATAATAGCAAAATGAAGTATTTGGAGTGAAGAGGATCTGTCACTTACATCAGCTAAATGCGCATGCGCCGAAACTGATTTCAAATCAATTTTTAAACTTGTTTTGAAAACTGCATGTAAACAGTTTTGCATAATTTTGACTGAAAACTGAAACCATTTTCAAAACTGCATGTAAACCGTAGTAAGTGTAAAACGAGGAATCCTATACTTCTCAATTATCACCTTCATAACTACGTACTTGAAAGACCACCGTACTTTAAGGATTTAGGGATTATTTTCGACCCTGAAATGACCTTTGTAAACCATATTACTGATTTAGTTAAATTAGCTTCAAAAACATTTATTTATCAAAATTGCAGGCTATTTCATGATATGGAAACCTTGATCATACTTTTTAATAGTTACGTTCGCTCTAAATTAGAGTACGGATCAATAATATGGTTTCCTATTTATGATCGATATAATGTTAAAATAGAGAATGTACAGAGCAACGACCTAATATAACTAGACAAAACATTCCCTATTCCTCTTCACTGAATGTTTTGATTTCGGCTGGCCAGACAGAGAAACTAGAGATAGAGATATATCTTGTCTAGTTCTAGTATTTCTCACTAGAGGCCACGTAGTATCAGTGTATATTCTAGTGTTTAGTTTGAAAGTTGCCCACTAGAGGCCACGTAGAAGCATGTGAATTTTGTATTTGTTTTGTAGTTGTAGTGGTTTTGTGAGTGACATGTTGGTTTTTCTTTAATATTAAGCCTTCTAATTATTTAATGTTAATCATAAATGTTAACCACGAAATTTTAACTAAGAACACTTGTGCCTCTAGTGAACAACGTTCAAACTAGACACTGATATTCTACGCGGTCTCAGTGGTGACCTCTAGTGAAAAATACTCGGACTACACAAGACATATATCTATCTCTAGTTTCTCTGTCTGGCCAGCCGACATCAAAACAAACCAAATGAAGTTTTGTCTAGTTATATTTGGTCGTTGTTACAATATATGCATTCGAAAATTTCAAACAAATTTGTTTCAAGCAACGGAATCAGACTTTCATGCTATTGTAGTGCCATCTACTGTCGTAATTAACTAGCTTCATTCATTTACAAGGCTCAGTTGGTAAGTCTGTTTTGACAATAGGGCGCGAGCAGACACGTGACTCGAGGGATCTTGACGTGCTTAAAATCAGCTGATTTGTGTGCGCATGCCATTTTGACAAGAACAATGTCATGTTGAAAAGACCAATGTGTTTACTTATTTTGATTTTTAACTGCTAAAATGATATTATTTTTAATTTCATGTGTTTTACTGCCTATAAATTATAAAATAATATTTCAGCAATTCAAAATCAAAATAAGTCAAAACATTGGTCTTGTCAAATTTACAATGTTCTTGTCAAAATGACATGCGCACACTAATCAGCTGATCCCAAGCAAGTCAAGGTCGCTCGAGTCACGTGTCTGCTCGCGCCCTATACACTTTGACAATGCAAAATAAGTAATCAAAAGATATAATTACTAATTATGGTATTTCTAGAAGTGGATTCTATAACTTTTTGGTTTATTTCATGATCAAAAATGGCACGAAATTGGTCTTTTTCGATCATTTTACTATCTGACATGTCACCAAAAACAAAAGCTACAGAGATTATTCCCGGTAATATTAGCTGTATTCTTTTTGGCCCAATTGAAACTCAACTCAGTACATAACTGAGATGAGATGAAGTGAGTTGTAATGTGTGCAAAAAGAACAAGTTAAATTCCATTTTATCACTTCCTTCTTTGCCGACAGTATTTGGTGTAACAGATGTCAAAATTATTGACTTATTTTCTGAACTATGATACTGTTTATAAACGAAAAATGGATAATGTTGAAAATATATTACTGTATGTATGTATATGTGAATATAAAATTTGTTGTATTATATAACCTTTAAATGCAAACTGAGTGTTTCAAATCATTTTGAGTTTTGTAAACTGGTAGTGTAGCATCGGAAAGGGGGGAAGTGAGTTTACTCAGAATAACTCAAATCAGTTGTGTCAGAAAGAACAACGATTTCCTGAGTTTATCTGAAGTGATCTGAGATGAGCTGAGATTTTGTCCAAAAAGAATACAGCTATTATCTACAGCTTTATTCTATTTATAATAATGACAGAATTAGTTAAAACGCGGACGTGACAAAAATGAATTCTTTCTCACCTGACAAACTCTATCGTCGAGTAAATTAAAAGTAGATAAAACACCACTGGTTTCGTCTGCATCCTCGGTTCTGCCTCTATCAGACAAAATATAATCAACGTCCTGCCTCCAACTTGTATGAAGGACTGCAACACTCCTCCTCTCGTATACCCAAATAAAGGGTGCATGACTTCCAGCCATGACATGAGTTGTATGAACCTGTAGGCGTTACCCACAGCGTCCCAAGTACTGGGCATTGAATGTGGGCCGTCTCGGAAGTAACGAATAATTATGACGGTTAAGACGTACACGTAGCCGACCCATATTCCGAGGTTGTAAAGGATGAGGTAGACTTTTTTGAAGTCTTCTAAAAACGGAGGAATTAGAAATTGTGGTCCATATGCTGAACTCGATGAAATTAGTGCATTTATTAAGTATTATTCAAGAAATACATCAGCAAAATAAAATAAAAAATGAAGATGTTCTTACAAGGGTTATTATAAAACATCAAATTGTGTTTTCTTTTGTTTCATTGTCACAACCATTGTTTTAAACCTATAAATGTAACAATTATTGCATATGAGGTGTCCCAGGACGAGCTTAAGCAATCGTTATTTTAAAAACTATTCAATATTATTTTACGAAATTTGGTGTCTAGGGGTTTTCCGGCATGCCCGTGTCAGCTAAAATATTTTCAAAACAGTAGCACTTCCGATTTAACCGGAAGTAGATCCTAACTTTCTTATTTTAAAGGGAATGCTATATTTATTTTACCATTGAATTCTGCAGAAAATTTTACATATGAAACTATAAAAAAAATTGCTCATGGTCGACTACTTCCGGAGTAATTCAACTATTTAGATTTTTTATCTAAAAACGGCCACTTCTTTATCTCTCTATATTTCGAGAATGGAATCGAATTTCCATAATCTGTAAAAGCAGTTTTGTAAAGAAAGTTTTTGTTTACAATAGTATAAATTAATAATCGATAATTTTTTAAAAAAGTAATATCTACGTCAACGTAAAGTTGAAGTACAAAAAATTAAAAAAAAAACTCAAATGGAACACCATTTAAAAATCTATCAACTTTCAACATAGGACGTGCTACACAAACTACCCCCATTTTTTGACGAATAATTCATTTAAGTAATAAAAAATGGGGTGTTCCATTTAAAAAACTTGAGTTTTTTGAACTGTTTGAACTTCAAATTTACGTTGACGTAGAAATTACATTTTTCAATAATTGTCGATTATTAATTTATATTAGTGTAAACAAAAACTTTCTTTACAAAACTGTTTTTACAGATTATAAAAATTCAATTCCATTCTTGAAATATAAAGTGATAAAGAAGTGGCCGTTTTTAGAGAAAAAAATCAAAATAGTTGAATTACGCCGGAAGTGGTTGACCATAAGTAAAATGTTTTTATTGTTTCATATGTAAAACTTTCTGCTGAATTCAATGGTAAAATAAAAAATATAGCATTACATTTAAAATAAGAAAGTTAGTGTCTCCTTCCGGTTAAACCGGAAATGCTACTGCTTTGAAAATATCTTAGTTGAACCGGGAATGTCGGAAAACCCCTAGATACCAAATTTCGTAAAATAATATTGTAACGATAGCGTAAGCTCGTCCTGGGACACCTGTATATATATATATATATATATATATATATATATATATATATATATATACAGGGTATATATATATATATATATATATATATATATATATATATATATATATATATATATATATATATATATATATATATACAGGATGTCTCACAACTCGCGCCCCAGACGAAACTGACACTTGTCGACGACAATGGGTTGCTAACAAATAGAAGAAAATAATTTGCGGCTGCTTGCAAAACGGAGTTACAAGACTTTTTAATCCACCAATCCCGGAAGGATATCTTGAGGTGTGATGATATTATTACAAAATAAAACTGGTTGTTAGGTTTTAAAAATACTACTAGTGAGTTACAAAATTTGTTTGGCTTACTGTAATTTTGACACTTTAGAGTTGACTTTTCACTGTCAACAAATTTAGGTTAGCGAAGGTATCATCCGAGATCATCATTTATATCGTACAGTGCCAACAGGCTCAATTTAGAGTCCATAATCATTTCTAAGTAATCAGCGGCTGGATACATAGTAAGAATTTGCCTTTTCTTATTCACCTTGTCAAATTTAATTTGGCACTGACATTTTTCGAAAACTACAGTCGCCCACACATTTTAAAGAAGATTTGATTTGTATAAAACCCTAGTAACGTAAAATTACGGCAAACACAAGTTAAAGGTGTAGGTCTCTGATTGGTCATTTTTAAGACGTCTTTTCTCGAATATCTTTTAAGCTAGATTTTTTTTCTTCGAAATTACACATCCGAGTGCAGTCTCGTGTTTCCTCATTCGCTCTCGGGCGCGAGTTGTGAGACAGCCTATATATATATATATATATATATATATATATATATATATATATATATATATATATATATATATATATATATATATATATATATATATATATATATATAAAATTTCAGTTTACGATTCAATAAAAAGGATTAAATTAAATTTAAATACCAATAAATTTTTCTTAGTTCCTTGGCAGTTAAAATAATCAAAAATAAATACCTACATTACAAATTAGTCACGAAAAGAAAAATTTAACCACGATGCACGCAGGGCGAGTGGCTAATTTTCTTTAGTGACTAATATACATTCCACACGAGTGTAATACAATGTTTTATCCAACACTTTCTTTTTAAACTTCTTAAATCATTTTTATGTTAAGGCATTTGATAACAAGATGTCTAGGATACATTTTCCAACATGGGGATCTCAATAACTTTAAGAGATACGTTTGTTAAATTAGAAAAAAGTCCCATTAGGAGACGATTTCAATGGTGTTCTGTTATTTGAAAAAAAAAAAAATACAGAGGTCACTAGATATTGGCGAAAATGTGATTTTTGCAAATATCTTCCAAATGTGAAATAATACTGGATTTTAATTTGCACATCTTTAAGACAGTTTCTCATGTTCTTTCAAATGGCGATGCTCCAATTTTTTTTATTACTATTTGTTATCGAGTTATGATGTCAGTTTTAATTTTTATATGAACGTCATATTGGAAAGTTGCACCTTTGAAGAGATCATTTGCAATTTTTCAGATCGCACAAAAATGACCCAAATCAGCTTTGAATACAGTAATATTATGGTAAATTTCGAGGTAAATTTGTATACAGTCACACAGTTAACATACATATTTGATTGCATTTACATTTGTTAATATAATCATAGTATAATTTTGCATTGAAAGGAAAAAAAAATAGACAATATATGTAAATAAAAAATATGTATTAACATAACTGTGTAATTAAAAAAAGATTTCATTAAAATATGTGCATTATTTAATAAAAATCTGATGTGGCTAACACAATACCTCCCGCCATTTAATTTTTAGTAATTTTAATATACATACTTACATATTTATTTATGTTGGAAACTGTATTAAGTTCCATTCCATATAACTATGGTTCTATTTACTATTTTCTTTTTAAAACGTTACTATTATTAATTTGAAATGATTAGTTGTTTGACATACATTTGAGATATGAACTGTGTATCCAGGGAGTTGTGTTTGTTTAAAGCGTAAGCTCCGGGATTTACATTATAGATAATTTTCTAAATTTATAGAAAAAGTATTAATGCAAACTTGTAGAAAATTTAATAATCTTTAATTTTTATAATAACATAAATCTCGAAAAATAATATTAAAGGTATTTTTCAGAAAACTAATTTTGAGCTTCAAGTAAAGTGCCATTTCCGGTTATCTGATTTACACCAAAATCTAACGGGCTCTTTGCATTATTAGAAAAAGGTTGAAATATTGGAATTTTCAAGTATCAAGAGATGGCGCTGATCGCATTAAACACTGGTACATTTTTTGTTGACGTGTGTCAGCGGAGCATTTCTGTCAATTGTATTTCTTTAGTTTTCGTATTATTTTCTCATTTATTAGTATTTTTTATTTGTAATTCAAGTATGTATAATAGAGTTTATGTAGTCATATAGTTGTAGTTTCATGTAAATGTCAAATGTGTACCACTGTTTGTAGTTCTAATAGTCGCCACTAGTTAGCGTTTTCTTATTTGAAAATCCCAATAAGGTTTCAAAATTTTCCGAATAATAGTATTTGAGTTAGAGCGGAAGATCCACACATACACACAGACATCATCGTGAACAAGTTCAAATTGTATTCTAGGGACCTTAAAACGTGGTCAATTATCAAAATCTCGATATGCAATTTTAGCATGATCCCTATACCTCCCTTACCAAGAGTAGCGGGAGGAAAAAATTCAAAAGCTGGCGTGTCCGCTGAAGGTATTTTTGTGCTATTTGAAAATGGGAAATACTTTTTAAATTTAACGTAAAGTTTTTTTGAGTTTATCAGTATTTTTTTACTATTTGATCAATATTTTGTTACATTAATGGTTATTATTAACGTGATTTCTGATATAATATAACTTAAAAAATATGCTAAACAAATTTTTAAAAAGTAAACAGCTTATACAAAATATCCAATACAATGTAAAACTTTTATCGCGAATATATTTTGTTTTATTCATAAAAAAAAGAACAACTACATGCAGTTACAAAAAAACTTGTTTTTTGACATGAACTATTGTCAAAAATGTTATCTAAAGAAATCAAAACTTTTCTTCTTGAATCTTATTTTAGAAATGTAAATAAATTAGAAAATGGCGAATGGCCACAGTCTATTTCCTTCTTTATCATTTTTTCTTCTGAAAATTACGTTTCAAGATGAATTTTGACAACTTGACGTTTGAACTGAATTAGGCAAATGTTTCTCTGTTCATAGCCTACTTCGAGTTAATAATATACAATATATTCCTTATATAAATAGATAGATGTTGCTAAGATACCAAAATTGTTAAAAACCCGATTGTCGATTGTTTGTAGATACGCCATTTGATTTTAGCACTATATATTTATCAAATGTTTAAATTTTGTTTTACCTTTTCTATATCCATATTCTTCCTCCATGACTTTATTATACAATCCTGGATAATCTTCCGTAACATCTCTTACTTTTTCCTCCTGGTCATCTTCAGACTGCCACCTATCAAAATCAATTTTCAACCAAGCCGGTTTCTGAGGGTTGCAGATGAGCTTCGGCCACCATTCTTTCTTTTCCTTTCGTAAATTAAAGTCTACTTTACTGTCTAGAACTTTATATTGACTAGCCTGAAATCAAAACAGATGTTTTTGTATGAAAACTGGAGAAAATTCTGGAATATTACGTCTATATCGATGGGAAGATGAAAGTTTAAGTTGAAATCGTATTTATGCGGACCTTTTGCACCCACCCCGTTGGCTGAAAATGAGAGATTTTGATTGTCGAGGCTTATTTTTGTATCCTAAAATAATAAAATTAGGTTAAAATAGATATTCAGTGTAAATGAATAAGTTTAAAGTACCTTTACATCTTTTAAGTCCACTTTTAAGGTTATAATTTCTTCGGTTTGCGCCCAGTAGACGAAAGGACTTAACGATCCAGACATTTTGAGATATATGAAGATATTTCTAGAAGTTCCATGCAATTGCCTATTTTATTTTTGTTAATTTATAACCTACAATTAGACTTTGACATTAATTTTATTACTTTAATTACATACAATCAATGAATTTGTTGTGTGTTGATTGTTGTTGAATCGATGAAAGTGTCAGAGTAGTTCATTTTACCGTAAGTCGCTAGATGGCGGTAGGATAAAGTTATATGAGTTTGTCTTACACTGGAAAAATAAAAACAAGAACATTTTTAATCGTTGCGTTTATTTTTTGCAATTGTTTGTGGCAAATATAAACAAAACATTGTATAAAAGCGTTGTTCAATTGTTTTATAGTTGTTTAGAGCTATACGACATATTGTTTTGTTTTTATATTAAAATTACGGATATAACATTGTGAATATGAGATAATAAATATGTAAATTTGAACGTTTTTGTAATTGTTTAACAATATTTTGGATTTGTGAGAGTTGGGCTGCTTGAATCTTGCAAATGTAAATCAGCTGTTGATCATCCGCCATATTGAAATCAATAATTAACCTAGACGATCACCAAATGTTTTTGTTGAAATTTAATTACGTACTTAATAAGTTTCTTATTGTAAGTCGGTCTTTAAGTCAACGTTGACTCGACATTCAACTGTCATACACTACGAGGCGTGGTTCCCGCAACACATTGTTTTGATTGGCTGCCGTCCCAGTGACGTAGCCGGCAAATAACCACGTGGCCCCGCTTCGTCGCTGGTTCAACTCTCTGGCCCGATCAGATGCGAGCGAAGCGTGGTTGTGTTTAAGTTGGAGCGTCTTCAGTGAACAATGGATTGTGATGTTGTGATGTGAGAGGTTATGTGAAGGATGTTAGTGAGAAGTTAAGGTTAGGTTGGTGACAGTGTGCTGTTCTGTGTTTTGGCGCGAATGTGCTAGTGAACAGTGCACGTGGAATGCGTTAAAGACATTGGAAAAAGATGTACCCAACCCCGGCTAGGCACCCTTCGGCAGCGGTAAGAAACTTTTTTCTTCGTCTTAAAGTTTCTTATGTTCTTATGTATGGTGTAATTGTTTCTATTTTGCCGGCGGATATAACGCGAAAGATATCTCGGATCTACATCAATTAATTTTGTATAAAAACAAAAACAGTGTATATTTATCTTCATCAATTATCTTATTCCACGTTTTTTACATGAATATAATTAATAAAACTTCGTGAATATCACGAATGTTCATGAACAATTCTGTATATGTGTATAAACTATCAAAAGTGAATAGAAAGTACAAGTTGTACATTTGTTTTGTATAAAAACAATGCATATTTATAATAATTACTTATTTACGATTGCCACGATAGGCAAGGTTTTTTTACGGAAATAACTTCGAAGTACGTTGTTTTGTTTTATTTTACCGCCGACTGCAAAACGCTATACTAAACACGAAGTTTACCTGGTCATTTTGAATAATGACATTGTGTATGTGATAATAATTTTCAAACTTATATAATAATTTTGTCTATATTATTTTGAAAAATGTTTGTGTAATAGAAAATACAAATCATACATGTTTTTTTTATGAAACAATTATTATTATTATTATATGTACCTCGGGTGTTGTGATAAACCTTTTAAGGTTTATCTAAGTTTTTTTTGGCCGAAAGCGTTGTTTAATAAACATGCTAATTGCTTTTTATGTAGTCGCTTGCCGCCCAATAAATTTCTCATTACAGCGTGTAACTTTTCTTTAAAGATTTACAAGTATTTTACATGAAAACAAACTTATATTTATAATAACTTTTTATTTTATATTATAAGAACATTGGTTCATGATCTCAGACGGAAATAAATGTGAAAACATTGTAAATAACATGAATGCGTTGTATTTACCGGCGTGCCCGTAATTTATTACAATTACAAATCTCAGTACCGTATTTTAAGATAAGGTTATTTGTACAAACAGCTTGTACATACGAATAATTGACAATTTGCACATACAGTTTGTTCGAATAATTGTCTAATTGCACATATAGAAACATAGAGAGATGATTTTGAAACCATTTATTAATTTGTTATTATTTGAAATATAAAGTATTTTTTCATTATATTATTAATCTAATGGAGTTCTACACCATTTTTTAAATTTTATTATAAAACTTCTAAATTGAAAACGGTCTTGTACTTCCTAGCAAGTGTTAATTGTTATTCATTAAGCCGTTATATTTTTTTTGCGCGATAGTGTTTCCAAGGCAGTAGCTCTTATTTACAAATTACTGAACGGTAAGTGATGTGACTCACGTCGGTAAGTGATGTGCTTCACTTTCCATTCAGGAGGCGAGACAGTAAATAAATAAATACAAAAAATATCTATTTCAACACTTCTAAAAATATGTATGTAAATATGTATGCTTAAAATAACTTCATGATCAATAATATGTCAATAAGTAATTCAATAATAGTATATTAAAGAACGTGTTTTATAAGACATGTTTTTTTCGCACGTGTCAAAATTTAGAAAACGAGCGTTAGCGAGTTTTCTAATTGACAAGTGCGAAAGAAAGTCTTATAAAATGAGTTCTTTATACTATTTTTTATATTTTGCGCCTTCAACAACAACATTTACTTACTCAATTTGTGATTATATTTGTAACCATTTGTACATTTTCATGTAAATAATCTTCCCTAAATAAAAAATAATAATAATTTCGACATTATATTATTAAAATGAATTGTCAATTAACTAAAAAATAAATTAGGTAAAAATGGGTTAAAGAAACGCCATCTAGTACCAACCGTCTAAAACAAAAAATTGCGTATCGAAATGAAGTTCATTACGATACGCAATTGGGTATCGTAATAACTTCATTATGAACGCAAAATATAAAAAATAATAAAAAAATCTGATGTGGCCAGCACATAACCTCCCGCCAATTCCGCGTTTAAAATAGCAATGAGTTTTAAGTAAAGTATCACTTCCATTTGATGTTGTTTCATATTATATACGAGTTTTAAATACCAAATAGGGGATTACAGCTCAATCTAATTAAGAGAAATTCTCGGAAATTAGTAAAAAATAATGAAAGTAGATGCTTAATAATGAATATTAATAAAGAAATAAAATGATATAATTGAAATACTTCGGAAATAAGGGGGTTTTTGTTTTAGCAGCTCGTCACTCATATGAAATCCATATATTTTATTTTGATTGGCGACTCAAAGATCACCTATAAATATATAATGAATACCGAGTTAGGGGGTGGAGTCTATTACCAATAGAAGTAGACAAATTCAAATAACGGACACATGACTATATACAAGTCCAGTACTGCAATTCTCAAACAGTTTTTATTTGAATATAAATTTCTTGCTTTAAACTTAATAATTTTGATACACTTGCAATTATAAAGCATGTAGACTTGTACAGTGCTACAATATTAATTTGTATTTTATAAATATAAATTAAAAATATCATACATTTCAAGAACATTTTAGATCCACGAAGAAATCAGTTTTATATAAAAACTAGCGAGCAATATTTGTCAAATTCTTAGGAACATTTTACCTGTAAGTATTCGCAGAAAAAATAAGGATCTTAACCTCAATTGCTGTCTTTCAGAAATTTCTTTTCCGTGTAAATTTTTTGTAATTGTAATTTGTAGTTTAATGATATTTTCTTTACAACGTGTGTATTATTTTTATCGTAATACATGACTAAGTATGCAGATAAAAGAGTTTTTTTGTTTTCCTTTACATTGTTATAACGAATAACGCTTATAAAAGCCCCTTTCGTTATAAACGAAAAATACGTTCGATTATAATTATTTGCTATCTTTAATTGTTTTTCCCGCTAAGGCATAAATCAATACAAAATACAATAAGTTTTGCCGTAAAGTTTTTAAATAATTTATCGATTAAGGAAGTCCAAGTTAATGTTTTAAACATTAAAAATGGTTATAAAATTATTGTGTTTTACTGCTTCATGATCTAAATCGAACATTATGTATTTAATATTGTGCCGAATACCATTCGATAAGCCCTTTATACAATGGTATATAAAACTAAGAAAAATATTGTAATAATTTAATTTAATACGCTAGTAATTTGTTTGGTAAACCTGCCTACGTCAAAGTTTGACGTAGTTAGCAAAACATAGTTTTTACCTCCCGCTACCCTTGGTAAGGAAGGTATAGGGATCGTGCTAAAAATCGCATATCGAGATTTTGGTAAATGACCACGTTTTAAGGTCCCTTGAATCCATTTTAACAGTTTCACGATGATTTCTGTGTGTATGTGTGGATCCCCCACTCTTAACTCAAATACTAGCATTCAGAAAATTTTGAAATCTTGTATTTCGAACTTTTTCTGTTATGGAAAGAGCCCATTAGATTTTGGTGAAAATTGGATAACCGGAAATGGCACTTTACTAGAAGCTGAAAATAGTTTTTTTCGAAAAATACTTTTAAATGTTATATTTTCGAGATTAATGTTATTATAAAAATTAAAGATTATTAAATTTTCTATAGATTTGCAATAATACGTTTTCTATATATTTTACGGATAAATTTATAAAATTATCTATAATTTAAATCCCAGAGCCTACGCTTCAAACAAACAAAACACAGTTATTCAAATGTATGTAACTGACAGATAAATGTCACTCAAAGAACTAATCATTTCAAAATAATATTAGTAACGTTTTAAAAAGAAAAAGTAAATAGAACAATAGAAAAGGAATTCAATACAGTTTCCAGCATAAATAAATATGTAGGCATGTATTTAGATTAATAAAAATTAACGATTCACAAAAATGTTTAAGCTAATCCTCATTTTTGGATTAGTGGTTCAATGGTTAGAGCAACGCCTCATGTCGTGAGTGCTCTCGGGGCTCTGGGTTCGAAACCCACTAAGGCATGGATGTGTGTAAGGGGTTTAAAAAAAGGTAGTTATTTGGATTAGATTAGACTATATTTTAAGAAATAAACTGTCAAAATTAGAGTAAAATTCACTAATCCAAAAATAAGGATTAACTTAATCTTTTTTGTGACTCGGGCTGTAAATGGCGGGAGGTATTGTGTTGGCCACACCAGATTTTTTTATATGCGTGCAAGATAATATTGGTTTTCACACCATATTTAGCACCAAATTTACACAATTTTTCACGATAATTTTTTTCAATATGGCGAAAGTGTTCTTCTAACTATGCCTAAGTAAAAATGTTTAATTTGCAATATTTTCTTCTAAACAAATACATACGAGTACGTACATATGTACATACATAAAAATCACGCATGTCCCACTTAGGGGCCTATTCTGTAGGGGAGACCGGTGTCAATAGTAACAGGTGTCAACTGTAACAAGGGTAGGTAACAGGGCCATCTTTTCGAAGTAGATTAAAACGCGCTTGCAGAGTGAAGCAGAAAGAGTCATAGCTCTTTGGTATTTAGTGTAAGTATATACGCGCAAATATGGCGTCTGTTTCTGACGAATGTCTATAAATCGACAAAAAAGTAAATACAGGTAGTGACACACATTGTTTCTAAAACACTATAAGTGCTCTGCTCGGAAATATTTCAAGTTAAGGATCAGTTTGTGAGTTATATCTGCTTTTATTTTTCATTAAAAAACATTTCGAATTATTACCTAATAAATACAAAAAAGCAAATAATATCTTTATAAGTGAAGCGGTGTCAGTTGTAACACATGCCACGGTGTCGATTGTAACGTGTTTAATAATTAAGTACAGTATTGATCATGATAAAAATTACAAGAAAAAACCACTGCTATCGAAAACATAAAAGAAGATCAAAAAAAAAAAAAAAACACTTCCGAAAGTAACAGTCGCAGATGACTCTTCAGATGGCTCCGATGAGGAAACTCTCTGATATGTATTGGCCCATATTTTTTGAGCACAGGAGATTGGTTGCAGTGGCGAAAATGTAAAATCTGGACACCGGGCAAGTTAAATTGTACGAAGAAAGACCTATTTTATTTTTACCTAGACTGCAATTTCGTTAGCGACTAAAGACATTGGTCAAAATGGTCCATATCACCAACAGAATATATATTTTGTTTGCTTTTAGTTGAGTCATCTGAATTTTGTATTTTCTGAGGTATCTGAGGTAATAAATAAATGTTTATTTTTTTCTAATTGGAAGGTTTATTGGATAGATAGTTTATTTTTTTCAATAATTTCTTCTTTTATTGTTATTTTATCTTATTACATCACTGTTAAAATTTGTTACAATTGACATTGGCCCTGTTACTATTGACACCAGTTAGGTGTCAATTGTAACATTTGTAATGCCTGACTAAAAATCTTTATACTTTTATATTTGTCACATTTTCAAAAGTTTTAAATTCAAAATATTATTCACTAAGGTGGGTAGGTTCTCATATACATAATTTCGAAATGTAACGTTAACTCCTGAAAAATAAAAATTTAAATTTCGGTCTCCCCTATCTCAATGGTTAATATTTAACCACTTTCATTTTTTTAACCAATCACGTATGTTGACATATAACAAAAAAAGGGATTTTTAGTTGCCAAATCAATAACTATAGGATAAAAATTTTAACCAGTGGTTAAAAATTAACCACCGAGTTACAGAATAGGGCCCTTAGTGGGTTAGCATAAACCAAAAACAATAATAATAATAATAACAACAAAAATAATCACTCACCCTTTTAACAACATTCTTACTAACCAGACATCATACAACAAATACTCCTCACTTTTTAACATATTAAAGGGCCTGATTTTCGGTAGGGAAATACCGCATCCAGACCACAATAATAGTTACGAAACAATCATCCTTCGCCACACATTCCTGTCTAAGCACACTTCTTTCATCTCGACCACATTCATAATTGCATTCATAAACAAATACCTACATTTAAAATTTGTTTTCCCGAAATATTTTATTTGATAAGAAAATTTAATATTTTATTAATATGGCATAAAACAATAACTAATTAATGATTAGCAGCAAGGCAAATAATATGTAAATTTATAGAAACGTACTATTTAAACAATACAAGTAAAACTTTTGTATAGATTAATAATAATGACTCAGACCATTATTTCGTAAAATTTATTACATTGCTTTATGCACCATATCAGCAACAAATTTTTAATTATTTTTAATAGTTAAATTTCAGTTTACACATTTTATTGTAATAGAAAAATGGTATTTAAGCATTATTAAGATTTGTTATCAAAATTGTATTGTTTAATAAATAGTTTATAGAGTATTATAAACAACGCAACAAGTTCTATTATTGTTATTTCTTTTGTCTTCGTACATAAACCTTAACGACCCACGGTGATTGGTTAATATAAAAATGCATTGGCGAACTGAGTAACTGGAAAAACACTAACAAATTTTCAATTTTTTAAATATGGTAGGGGAGACTGGTGTTAATTGTTACAAAATTAAAAAAAATTATTTTTCACGAATTAACGTTACCTTTCGAAATTACGCATAGGAGAACCTATCCACCTTAGTGAATAATATTTTGAATTTGAAACTTTTGAAAGTGTGACAAATATAAAAGTACTTATAATGATTTTTAATCAGGCATTACAAATGTTATAATTGCCACCGAACTGGTGTCAATAGTAACAGAGCCAGTGTTAATTGTAACAAATATTAACAGTGATGTAATAAGATAAAATAACAGATAAAAGATGAAATTATTGAAAAAAAACATTTATTTATTACCTCACAAAATACAAAATTCAGATGACTCAACTAACAGTAAACAAAATAGATATTCTGCTGGTGATATAAACCATTTTAACCAATGCCTTTAGTTGCTAACGAAATTGTAGTTTAGGTAAACATAAAATAGGTCTTTCTTCTTACAATTTAACGTGCCCGGTGTCCACATTTTACATTTTCGCCACTGCAACCAATCTCCTGTGCTCAAAATATATGGGCCATACATATCAGAGAGTTTCCTCATCGGAGCCATCTGAAGAATAATCTGCGACTGTTACTTTCGGAACTGTTTTTTTTCTTTGCTCTTCTTCTTGTATGTTTTCGATAGCAGTGGTTTTTTCTTGTAATTTTTATCATGATGAATACTGTACTTTATTATTAAACACGTTACAATCGACACCGTGGCATATGTTACAACTGACGCCGCTTAACTTATAAAGATATTTGCTTTTTTGTATTTATTAGGTAATAATTCGAAATGTTTTTAATGAAAAATAAAAGCAGATATAACTCACAAACTGATCCTTCACTTGAAATATTTCCGAGTAGAGCACTTATAGTGTTTTAGAAACATTGTGTGTCACTACCTGTATTTACTTTTTTGTCGATTTATAGACATTCGTCAGAAACAGACGCCGTATTTGCACGTATGTACTTGCACTAAATATCAAAGAGCTATGACTCTTTCTGCTTCACTCTGAAAGCGCGTTTTAATCTACTTCGAAAAAATGGCCTGTTACCTACCCTTGTTACATTTGACACCGTTCTCCCCTACTTAGTATACTATACCACAGGATTGGCCTGATTTAAATAAATTTTTATAATGTTTTTCAAATTATTTACTATTCTTACAGATTTAACAAATTCTACTATGGTAATATAATATAAAAATATGTACATAGTTAGGTATATACCGGTGTCTACTTTTTTTATGGACCATGGGAAATAGAATGGTAAAATTTTCATATATTTGTAAATTCTGCCCTATATTAGATTATTAGAAGCAGAGACTTGAACCGAACCGGAACTTAAACCGAAACCGGAGTGAACCTCCTTATTTTAATGAACCTAAACCGGAACCTTAATATTTTCTTAAATTATTCAAGAGCGATAACCTAAACCGGATCGTAAATTTAAACCGGTTCAAGAAACTGGTTCGATAAATCGGTTCGGAAAATTATTTATATATCACGTGTTCTACACCTACAACCTACATGAAACAGTTCGCTGATAATAAAATAATATTGTGTTAATTTGATAGCTATGATAGAAATTCATTTGTATTAATAGAAACCTTGGAAACTGTAATATTTTAAAATACAAAGAATTAACATTTACATTAAATTTTTGGTATATATGTACTTTTTATTTATTCTGAAAAATCGTACTGTGAACCAATATTAAACCGGTTCGTGAACCAGTTTTAAAGAAAAATATTGAACCTGAACAAAAAACCGAACCAAAAACAAAAGTTGAACCGTGAACCGAAACCGAATCTTTATATCTTGTGGTTCGAGTCCCTGATTAGAAGTAAAGTGTAGATACAAAAAAATGTTCAGAATTAAATACTGCATCAAAAGAGCCTAAATTTGTTGATATAATAGGTTCTTGTCATGAGATAAACATAAAAAATAATATCCTTTTTAAGCTTTTTACAGAGTGCCATATGCAAGACATGTTTTGACCTGTTTTATTTAGGTAGGCATGGTTTAAGTTTAAAGGCGCGCTTGGACGCGTAATATGCTACGTATAAGCAAAAATTCAAATACATTCTTTGGGGTTTTGTTTTAGATTTCGTTTTCGTTTTTGAAAAAAAAAAATTATATTGCTTTTAAAAAACTAAAAAATGCAATAACATCAACAGGTCTGTAAAAATCAAAAAAGTCATGATTTATTTGAATTTTTTTTAAATCAATGATTTTTGATTTTTTTAAATAAATCATCATTTTTGCCAATCCTGTTATACCATTAACAAAATTTAACTATTAGAGCCAGAATTTACAGAATTTAATGAATATTAGTGAGAATATAATTCATTAGTCACGTGACATGTTTTCCGCCAATAAACATTCAGAATCTTCCTAGTTTCTGTCTATCACAGCGATGATAAAAAACAAAGAAATTATCACCTTATTTATATTCGTTACTAGGGGATTTGTTTTCTATATTTACAACATTGACAGTTAATTTTGGGTATAAAGTAGAGTTTCATGGCTTGACTTCATATTCAAGTTACTTGATTTGACTCACCTCAAGTAGCCGAAAGTCAAGTCAAGTCAAGTAGTTACAATTTCAAGTACTTGCAAAATCAAGTAGTTGTTTTTCAATTACTTGAAAAAAAGTAGTTATTTTTTTAATTACCAGAAAAATCAAGAAGTTCTTCAAGACTGCATTTCATTTTCATATAGTTCCTTATGTTTTATAACAGCATCAATAATATACCTTAAAATATAGACTTTTATTCATAAAAATAAATCATATTTAAAAATGAAAAAAAAAAAGATTTAAAAGTATAATATATAAATTAACATATACTATTTATAGTATATGTATTATGGTGGACCTTTAAAGGGGGCAAGTCGAATTTTAACCTAACCTAAAGTGGTTCCAAATAAATAAATAAAATTATTATTATTATTATTATTATTATTATTATATTATTATTATTATTATTATTATATTCCGTTTAATTTTAATATTTGACCGTGCCTAAATGCTCTTGATAACAGAATTAACAGCATAGCATTTGGCACGCCGCCACGCCAGCTAGCTTACGATTTTACTGATTCGTGCGTTTTCGTACATAATCGGTTCGTTATCAAGTAGCTTGAATTTGCTTGAAATTGCTTGATCAAGTTAAGTAGTACCGGTAGAAAATCAAGTCAAGTCAAGTAATGAATTTTTGAAAAGCTTGATTTTCAAGTCAAGTAATTTACAAAAACATCAAGCTACTTGACTTGATGAAACTCTACTATAAAGATGTGCGATAATCGGTTTTGATATCAGCAAGGATGAAAATAATAAGATAATTGAAAATTAACCATGTTGCAATACAATACATGAAAAGGTAGGTTAGCAGCACACACAATGTGTCACAAAAATTAATTATATTCTCTCATTAAATATAAGCTCGTGATATGGTTAATAATCAAAGATATTGCTCGTGAAATCGAAGCAGCACATTTCACTCGTCCTTCTGACTCGTGAAATCTGCAACTCGGTTTCACTCGAGAATATCATCGATGATAATCACATCACTACTTATATTACATATGAAAATAATTTGTTTACATATTAATCCGTTCGCAAACTACAAGTGTTTGAAAGATTGTGTGATGATCTAAGAAATTTGATTGGTTGCCTGACTTTAATAACGAGACGCGTGGTTAACCACTGGTGATAAAATGGGAACATGATACGTCACACGCCAAATTCTGGGTTCGATCCCGTTCGGATAAAATAGAACGGATGAGCTAATCTAAATTGATGTTTAAGAAGACAATAAAAAAATATAAAGAACGGCATTTCTTGTCGTAAAAGCCGGTAAAGCAATTATAGAAAATGGATTTTATTCCTTCATGATTCTAAACATGTATATTCAAGCGTAAAGCGTACTCAAGTTATGCAAAAATTTCTTGAAGCAACAGTTTCATGAGAAAATTATAAAATATGAAATTGCTGGTGGGCAAATACTTTTGAGCAATAGTGCAGTTATAGTACGATCAAGAAAATATGTACAAAATAAGATGTTCGTTGCTTTTACTTAATTTTTATTATCAGATTGCAGAAATTATGTATGGAATTCATATTAGCCATGGAATTAAAAGAAAAAGACAAACAAATGTGCAATGTCATCAAATTTACTTCCCTTTTTAAATTTTTTTAAAAATAAATTTGGAATAATCAATTTTTATTCGTATGTACTTATTTCCATTGTCAAAAAATCACAATATTTGTTAGAAAAAATCTGATGTGGACACCACACGACTTCCTTGTACGCAAGACTAATATGAAGTATAGACTCAATTATAAAATTGCACGTATGTGACGTAATTTGACATTAACATATATTTTTTATTTTTTTGTTATTTTTTGTCCTAATCCATAGCAAGCTTCATTACAAAAACCAAAAAGAATATAAGTTTTAAATTTACATATCTCGCTTATACAACGGGCTAATTTAATAAACTTGATGTGCTAGACGCAGAATTTAATCTAAATCTAAAATCATAATGAAACAATTTTATTCAAAAAAAACTGTTAACAACTTCAAGTAATATATCACTTCCGGTTAACCTGTTTTAACCAAAATCTGCTATGTTATTCCAATTGATATAAAAGTCTTATATACCAAATTTGAAAAGTTTTGGATTATATTTTAATATAGTTTTTCATTAAAATCTATTATAGGCTTCAAATAAAGTACCATTTCTGAAAATTATGTAATGACCAAAAAGGGAGGTGCACAACTAGATGTTATAGAAGTCCTAAATACAAAATTTAAACTTTCTACGGCTTACCGTTTTTGACTTATGCGAGATACGTACGTACGTACAGACGTCACGACGAAATTAGTCAGAATGGATTCAGGGGATGGTTAAAATGGATATTTCCGTTGAAATCTGAAAACCGAAATTTTGTACAAGGAAGTAAAAATGCAAGAATTATTATTAGAATTTTATTAAAATTGATAAAAATAACCTAACATTTAGAAAATATGCACATATATGCACATCACAATGAAATATGCAAAAATTAGGTGAAATATGCACAAATATGCATTTTGCATATAATTCCAGCTTTAATCATTTGTCAGCACGTGCGCGCTACGAGGAAAATATCGAAGCATAACCATGCAGCGATTGCTTTCATAAGTGAACATAATGAGTGATTTGGAATTTGAATCTAATTCAGAATCGTTATCTGATTCATCCTTGAAGAAATGGATATGGTATTTGGTCAACCTCGAATAAAAAAACAGTACCTAATTATTTAGGTATGCAATATGATAAATAATTAATATTTGTTTTTCGTTAATTCATTGAGTGATATTTTTTTTGAAGCGAGAAGAGGAGCCTGGGGGCAATTTTTTGTTTAAATTATTCGATAATACAACTAAAACGATGGCAAGACTGTAGAGGTGACAGTTCTTTGTTTGGAAGTCGTAACCATAGTAACCATTAGTTCTATGGTTTGTCGCTAGATGCGCTCGTGCAAATTGCAATTGTGTGTCTATTGAAATTTAAAATGTCTGTTCTGCAAACTATTCTATAACCTACAAGGGCTCATGTTTGCAAACGAAACTCAATATTTATTGTAGGAAACGGTTGCTTGCAATATTAAAGTCTCCGTATTTTCTCTTCGTTTATTTATACTTGTGCAAGTAATAAACAACAAACTTCATATTATTATCTCCATCTTGTTTCTTGGTATGAGTAGCTTGGGGTGTTTGCTTGAGAGTAATGATTGTTAAACGAAGTAATAAAGTCCTCGAGTTTAAAGGCAACATCAAAGTGCAGATGAGCTGAACGCGAAAACGATCGTTCCAGCAAAAAGCAATTAAAGTAAATAATCAATGTGTGAAAATCTTAAGGCAATAAACTTGCAAATGTTTCAGTGTTCAACGCGCGCTTCGATCAGGATTCTAAACGGAACAAACCACCCATTCAGCGGTACTCAAACTGCAAGAGAAGGGGAAAAGTTTCTCTAAAGTTTGAGAATACGTTCAATAGATATTTTGTACAAGGATTTCTTGAAACTTTTCTGTATGATTTCTCAAGGAGTACGGAACGGGAACCATATCTGAGATTTATACAAAATATCTGTTGCATAATAAGTAAAAACATTCTAATTATGTATGTATGTGTGTTCTAAAAATCGACAACAGCACTATATGTATGTTTTTTATTACCTTCCGTCACCTTTAGGTAAGGAAGGTATTGTATGGCCAAAAAATTCGATGATGAGTTTTTAATCAATAAGCACGTTTTAGAGTCCATAGAATACGATTGTATTATTTTTACGATGATATCTATATGTGTGTGTGTAACAAAAATTTCGTCTGCGATAATTCTAATACTATACAATTTTAAAAATTATAATTCCTTCGTATTTTTCTTCGTTACATCCATATGAAGAGCTGATTAGATTTTGGTTACAATTGGTAAACCGGAAGTACCCTCATTCGAAGATTTTAACAGTTTTTCTTGAAATAGCTGGTTAAATATCATTTTTTCACAATTTAATGTTATTATAAATATTAAACAATATTTTATTCCCTATACGATTTGACTGCATTTTATATTTAATATTAAACGGATGTAGAGTTAAAAAATTATAAAGAAATTAAATTTCATAAAGTAGCTATGGAAACAGCTACTATAAAATTCTGATTGAAAGATGTCAGTGTCAAGTGAAATTGACATAGTGTGTTTGTCTTATAATTTTACTGGAAATATGGGATCTTTTGCTAGAAATTTTCTGTATGGAATTTGTATAATTTGTAATGTACAAGAAATAGAATCTTTTGCAAGGAACTATCTGTATGAAATTTGTACAAAATACATAGAACTGACGGAAGGTAATGTGCTGGCCACATCAGATTTTTTCAGTATTTTTTATTATGTAAAACCGAATTGTTAAACTGTTGAATGAATGTATTTATGTCAGGCCAGTAGCCAAGTCCAAATTTTAGAGTGCGCAACTCAAATTTTAGAGGAGGCATTTTTTGAAGGAAAATAATTCAGTATAGAGATTAGACTTTTATTAGAGTAATATATAAACCTAAACACGAAACAAAAAGTATACAAACAAAAAATAAATAAAAAACACCAATAGTCTTACTTTTACTTTCAAATGAAATTATAGAAAAAAATAATAAAAAAGGTAGGTAGAATCTTCCTTTGCTGTATATAACAGATTTCGAGTAATGGGGTCCTGCACTCTGATTTTTTTATTTTAAATGAAACTTCTTTTAATTTTGAAGCAATTCGTAGTATTAAAAAGTCTTAATTGTTTTTAGTTTCACTGCATTTGATTTTTAATGTCAAGATGACGTCACGGCGACACCTATTGCTATATCTTTATCTCGGAGAAGCTCTATAGTAGGCAGTGAGAGAAAGGTAACACTAATGTGACGTCACAGTGGCACTGATACCAAACATCAAATATCTCTCAAAGTAATTATTAAAAAATTGTTTTCTTTTTCATCTTAATCGCAAAGGTTACATTTTATTATTTTTTGTTATGGTGCAGGATCTCATAGTTGAAAAGATTATATTACCATTTTGAGTAGGTATTAATTTATTTTGTTTCCAAAAACTGCAAAAGTTACGTGTAAAAAACCCAATTTGTGTTTGCATCGTGGAATATAAATCTGGTAAAGTTGTCAGTTGTATTTTGTAAAAAATGGGTAAAAATGTACGATTGGATTAAAAGATTAAATGAGCAATTTATTTGCTACATTTGATGATTTAAAGTGTCATTTTGCAGCCCTAGGGCTGTGAAGTTTATTACAGTCCGCCTAAGGCGCGTTGCTGTGATTGCGTTTCAAAATACGTACCTGTTAATTCATAATGTTTTAATAATGAATGACAATATTACGTCAATGGTATCGGAATGACAATTATAATATTTTCGCAAAACTAGCCGTATACCGGATGTTCCATTTGAATGTACCACCACGAATAACTTAAAAAATATGCATCGGATCAAAAAATGCCCTGAATCAAAAGTTTTACCGTTCTGTCAAAGCCGGTTGAACAATTGTGAAAACTACAGAAGAAAACTATGTAAAGTAAAAATATAAAAAAATATAAATTTATACCATTTAAAATTATGAGAACTTATATTTTCCCTTTGAAAGACCCTCAACAGGATTAAATCCCAATAGGGGATTCCACCATTTTTAAAATATAATTTTATCTGAACGTATAAGTAAAACTAAGACTGTCGGTGAAAAAATTCCTATTAATAAACGAGTTGTAGTCCTCCGAAATTTTAAAATATAGATGTGACGTCACGAATATACGTTTTTATATCAAACTATTTTCTTCGTGGACCTAAATGTTCTTGAAATATATGCTATTTCTAAATTATATTTATAAAAAATAAATGAATATTACTATATTGTACAAGTCTACATGATTTGTAGTTGGAAATGTATTTAAATTATTAAGTTTAATGCAAAATATTTATATTCAAATTAATACTGTTTGAGAATTGCACTATTGGACTGATAGCCACGCCTCCGCTATTTAAATATCTCTACTTCCATTGGTAGTACGCTCCGCCCCTAACTGGGTATTCGTTATATATTTGAGTCGCCAATCAAAATAATATATATGGATTTCATATGAGTGACGAGCTGCTATAGCAAAAATCCTCTTATTTCCGAAGTATTTCAATTATGTCGTTTTAGTTCTTTATTAATATTTATTATTAAGCATATACTTTCAATATTTTTTCCTAATTTCTCTTAAATCAATTGCGCTGTAATCCCCTATTACAGAGTGGGTTCACATAAACAAACATTCTTGCCTTATAGTGGGATTCGAACCCAGAACCCCGAGCGCACTTATGACTAAGAGGCGTTGCTCTAACTGTTGAGCCACCGGTGCCGACAATGAATATGAATAATGAAATATGAACTAATAAAACAATTAACATGATGAATCGAGCAATTAAAACATAAAACGCACATGTTTTCTTTGTCGAATGGCGATATGTATATAGTAGGTACAAAGTACAATACGATTCTAACCTATTAAAAATATTCGATTGGTAATTGATAATAAAATCATGGCAGTCCTACGTCTCCGCTTTGGCGGTAAATATTTCAAACTTGTTCCTTTTATAGCGATGCATTTAAGTTTATTCTCCTAATCTGGTAATAAAATTAATTCACCTCTTGTCATTTTATCGCCAGCAAAAAACTCAAGAACAAGCTTTTAATGTCCTAAAATTAACTCACTATGCCGGCACTTCCTGTTGGCTAAGAACAATAGAATGCTGAAACTACGCAAAAGAACTAATTTACACTTGAGCGATAATTTAAATGTCAATATTTAAATAGATATTTACTTTGGATTTATAATAATTTGTTAAATATTTGTTGATAGCCAAAAATATTTACAAAAGTTATGTTTATCACAATTTATAACTATAGTATGACTAGCAAATGAAAGTTAACGTTTAAATTATTTAATAGATGTGGCTTCTTTTCAAAACTTTTCCCTTTATTTGATTTGAAGGAAAACTAACCCTTATCAATTCCGTTAGTGAAGATTAGAATTGTACTAAATACCACTGGAATTCTAGGAGATATTTAAAATGAACTTAGCAACAGGATTCAGGGATCTATTTAAAAATTTTAATACCGCAAATTCTGATTCGTTTGCCCAGGGTTGACATGATTTAAATCGTGATTTAAATCAAATTTTATAAAATAATACATTTTTGTCAGAAAATCAATTTCAAATTATTTTAGATACCTATAGAGTTAACAAAAAGAAAATTCTACTATGGTAATATAATATAAATATACGGGGTGTCCGTTTATAAATAAACAAGGAAATTTCTCGCTTATTATTATTACGATTTCAACTATATAACATAAATTATAGTATGTTAACTCCTCTATAAAATTTCGAAAGTAAATCAATATTACTTCCGGTTATAAGTACGTGAAATTTGCTATCCATAACTGTATAAAAACAATCGTATGTTTTCTGTTTGACAATAAAAAATCGTATCCATTATTTTCAGTGTTCTTTACAATAACTTCAATGTCTAAGATTAGCAACACTAACACTGAACATAAGTTCGTTTGCTTTACTGATAGCAACTGACTGATTTGTCAACATAACCTAAAAAAAATATTCCTTTCATTTTCACAAATTTTCGATTTCAAATAATATTTAATATGCACCTCGGCACTGAAGTTCTTTTTTATTATTATTTTATTATATGATTTATTTTCCTCGGCCCTAAGGACCTGAACAACTGAATTCCATATTCTTGATTGACTTCAGTACCTTGATACATAAATAACTATTGAAAAGGATTTGAGATTTTCTTAAATAAAGTAATGAAAAGTTGAACTGTGAAACGTTTAGTTATTATCCAAACAATTTATAAAAATAATCGTTCTTTTATTCAAACTCAACGTGATCTTCGTGAAGATTTTGGTCCACATAATCGCCTTTCTGTGCTTGCTATTCGTCGAATCGTTCAAATATTCGATACAAATTTCACTTTACACGATACTAGAACACCTTTAAGACAACGAAACGCAAGAAACCAAGATAATATTGCCGCTGTAAGTGCCAGTGTTACAGAAGATGCAAATTGACGTATTTTGAGAAAAGATTTGGATTTGCATCCGTATAAGATTGTGTTGACCGAAGAAACCACTTGACAAACATAAGCGTCGTGTGTTTGCTGATTGGGCTCTAGAGCAACTTGAAGTTGATCCTGATTTTTCCAAATAACTTATCTTTTCAGAAGCCCATTTTTGGTTAAGTGGTTTTGTTAACAAACACAATTGTCATTTTTAGTGTGAAAATAATCCACTACAGATTCACGAAAAGTCTTTGCATCCAGCAAAAGTTACTGTTTGGTGTGGTTTATGGCATGGTGGCATCATCGGACCATATTTTTTTGAACAGTGACTGGTGAGCGTTATCGATCAATGTTTTTTTGTGGCCAAAATTGGATGAAATGAATTTGCAAGACATGTTCTTCTAACAAGATGATGCAACATCACATGTTGCCAATGGCACTATGGAGTTATTGAGAGAAAAGTTTGGTGAGTCTGTTATCTCCAGAAATGGAGCTATCAATTGGCATCCAAGAAATTGTGGTTTAACACCTTTGGACTTCTTCTTGTGGGGTTATTTAAAATCGTTGGTCTATGCCAACAAACCTCGAAGTATTGACGCTTTGAAATTGAACATCGAACGCTGCATTGATGAAATTACACAAGATTTATTGCAAAAAGTGACCGAAAATTGGGTTCATCTAATTCAATCCTGCAAACGAAGCCGAGGTGGACGTTTGAATAATGTGTTATTGTACTATAAAAAAAAAGAAAAAGTTTTGCTTTTGTCTCAGATATTTTGTATTTTATTAATTTTAATACATATCGTTCCTATTGGAAAACCCTTTGTGTCATCATCAATACCGAAATCTGTGTACAAAGCAGACTGGCACACCCAGCAATGGGTAATATGCCGTGATGATATATTTATTTATTTTACTTTTAATAGGGATTTTTCGTAAAATTTTACAACTGAAAATGAGAACTTTATTCTCGTAATACGCGTACGTATGCGAGTTGTTTATGTATTTAATTTTAAAATTACAATAAATAAATAAACTACCATGAGTCAGAGGTAGTAATTTCAAATATAAATTTTAATTTTTTTATCATGTTCGATTTATGTTCTATTCATCTAGAAAATTATAATTTTATTTTTCTCGTATCTAATGGTAAAAAGTATCAATTTTCTCGTATTAATATTTAATTTAGTGCACAAGTTTCTATAAGGTTATTTCCGTATTAAAAATGTATATTTTAATATTCCAATCTATTTCTCATACTTTACATACAATAAATAATTTATACCAATCAATAAAACATGAATATTTGAGAAAGTATGTATAATGCAATCAATTTATTGGAAAAGTATTCAAATTTACGTGCGCATTCCGACTATGTTTAATGTTGTACCACTGCCAAAACTTCGTAATAAAATCTCTTGTTTGCTCTTATTTTTTCAAATATCACACCTCTCGTATTTAAAGATAAATATATGAAGATACTTAACATAAATATTTACTTAGCTGTAAGTATTTGTGCAAACAATTCGAGATATGACATTTTAATTCATTTTAGATACAACTTGAACGCTACAAACTGTTTTATTTGTATTTTGTGGAACTTGTGTAATGGGAGATCTTCCCAACATTTCTCAAAAATATTAAACTTCATAATTTTGTTAATAAAGTTCCGCGGCATCAATTTGTGACGTCATTTAACGTCATTAAGCCGATATGAAGAAATAACGGACGAGGCTGAAGTTTGTAACAGTTTATCCATATGTAAAACACTAGTTATACAACACAAATGTACATTTTAGTATTCCCTGATGAAGTTACAAAAAAGTAACGAAATATTGGAATTTTAAATAAAATTAACAAGCACTACATGGGTTATTAATATAATCCTTGCCAATATACGTCTTGAAATCCATTAATATTTTATCATATTTTATAATAGTGGGGAGGTGCACAACTATATGTCATCATAATAGTCCTAAATAAAAAATTTCAACTTGCTACGGCTTACCGTTTTTGAGTTATGCGAGATACGTACGTACACTGGCTTGCAAAAAAATCGAGTACACCTATTTTTACCTCTCGCTAAGAGAGGTATTGAATTCATGCTAAAAATCGCATATCCAGATTTTAGTGAATAAGCACGTTTTAAGGTCCCTAGAATCCGATTATAACATTTTTACGATGATGTCCGTATGTGTGTGTGGATGTATGTGTGTGGATGTTGGATCCACGATTTCTCAAATACTATAAGACTTAAGACATTTTTAACTACGGATTCTTCAATCTAACAATAATGGGAAGAGTTGATTAAGTTTTGGTAACAATTGGACAACCGGAAGTAGTAGTTCCAAGAAAAAAATCATCTTAATATTATTTATCGAAAATTTATGTAAATACTTATATTGAAGAATGTTAAATTCTTTATTCGATAAATATAAATTCATTATTATATCTTCTATAGATTTAGAGATAAAGAAATGCATATAAAATAATTTGATGTAAAAAATCCCAGGCAAGAAATTCAAATGTTTGTAATTGACACATAAATGTCACTGTCAAAAATATTTGTATGCCACTGTCAAAAATATTTGTACATCATTATGAAGATTATGAAAATAAAAAAAGTCAACAACGCATACGTAAAAAAGAATATAAAAGGAATTTGCGAAAAAATGACGAATATAAAGAAAAAGAAAAGGAAAGTAGGAAAAGAAAATATCAGGATATTGAATATAAAGAAAATGTATGTATTGTGCATAATTTATATTAAAATATCCCATAGATTTTGCAAATATATGTGAGAATTATTTTGTAGTAAGACATGAATATTTGTATTTGTATTTAAAAATATTTTTTGTTTTATAAGCGTACAACCAGGTAAAATATCTGGCGAGAGGTTATGTGCTGGTCACATCAGATTTTTTTTCTGTATTGAGTCTATCTTGATTTTGAACTTGTCAATGTCACTATTGTCAATTAATATGTCAAAATTAACAGAAATTCAAATACATGCTTGGTTGTTCTTTAATTTTTCTAGAATATATTTGTAATTTAACAGTAGGTAAATTAAACCCAATTAAGAACTAGCTCCATAATAGATCAAATAGTGATGACAGTGACAACATTGTTAGTTTTTACATTATTTACAGAACGAAAACATTACAAAAACCCGGTTACTTGATTTTTAAGGTGTACGCGATTTTTTTGCAAGCCCTTAGCTGTATTCTTTTTGACCTAATTGTAACTCAGCTCAGTACATAACTGAGTTGAGTTGAAATGAGTTGTGATGTGTGCAAAAAGAACAAGTTTTATTCAATTTGATCAAATCCTTCTTTACCGATAGCATTTACTGTAACAGCTGTCAAATTTATTGACATTTTTCTGATCTATGATAGTGTTTATAAACAAAAAATGGATAATATTGAATCTATATTACTGTAAGTATATCTGTATGTGTATATAAGATTTGTTGTATTATACAGGGTGTAAATGAAATAAGTGCATTAAATTTAACCAGTAATGTAACTCGACGAGAGCAACAATATTTCTTAATAACTTTTTCTCGAAATCGCATATTTTTTTAGCATTTTTACCACCCCGTAAATTGACAAGTCGTTCCACGTATTTTTCTAATAATTGAATGCAGTAGCAATAGCTATGAAAAATTTTGTTTCAGCAATTGACAGTTTTGTCAGTTGTTGCAATTATATTTTGACATTAGTAATAAACTTGTTTATAAGGTAAAATTCTGTCAAAATGCTTACGTTTACAAATAGCGAGTACACAGATATTGTAATTACTTACCTATGGTTTATTTATTTATTCGTATCTTTACTACATTCTAATTTGTGGTTGATATGAAGACAGTATTATAATGTTGCCATCGCATTTAGACGGAGCGTTTCCAAATCATACTGTTCCAAATATTCGCACATTTGTTCATCTTGTACATCTTTATCACGATACGAAGTGTCACATATGACAATTTTAAATAAAGCAACAGTTGTATTCATATCATGTGCAAAAATATCAATGTTTTCAGCAGACTTCGATTTTGGGAATGGCTCATAATGTTCATTAATGACACTGAATTTACTTGGGAAAGTGTCTTTCTTATGCAAAATACACATTTCAACAGACAAAAATGCTGTAAAAATTTTCATTAAAAAACGTTTGAGCGGGAACAATAAATGGACCACTAATTATTGGTACTCATGTACCTCGTTTAAATGGACAAAAGTTTGTACTCACCTTTTTTGAAAAACGTATTTAAACTATTATGATTTGTCGAATATAAATAATCATCTCATAACCTAATAACTATGCTTCTGCTCTTCATCGATACCTCTTACCCCTCGTTCCTCCTTGTCATCCTCTATTCACAGTTGAAAAAGCCTGGTTTAATTCAGAACTTTATAATTTTGTTATCCAAAATTTAAATATCTTTATTTTAAAAATTGTACTATTACGAATTAATTAATAATAAATGTTATTTCCGTTGATTCGTTTATTAATTACTGTGACTGCAAGTGTAACCGATAACCGATAATTTTTGAGCTGTGTGTATCCCACTTGAATACGACAGCTGACGACAAACCATTTGTTCTCCATGGGCGCGCGCCGAAATATGCAGCAAATCTTTAAAGAATTTTAACTCAAAATCTAAAAGACTTAGAAAAAAAGTTATTAAGAAATATTGTTGCTCTCATCGAGTTACATTACTGGTTAAATTTAATGCACTTATTTCATTTACACCCTGTATATCCTTAAAATGCATACCTACTGAGTGTTTCAAATCATTTTAAGTTTTATAACCTGGTAGTGTTACATCGGAAAGGGGGGAAGTGAGTTTACTCAGAACAACTCAGATCAGTTGTATCAAAAAGAGCAACGATTTCCTGAGTTTATCTGAAGTGATCTGATATGAGCTGAGATTTTGATAAAAAATAATACAGCTAATGTACGTACGTACAGACGTCACAACGAAATTAGTCAAAATGGATTCAGGGATGGGCAAAATGGATATTTCCATTGAAATCTGAAAACCGAAATTTTTTGCGATTGCAATACGTCCTTTACTTTGTACAAAGAAGTAAAAATGAATCTACATAAATTTTAATAATTCAATACATAAATATAAAATTTTTGAAGATGACCCTATTCTATATATGGCGTATAATATAACCGTATAAATTTGAAAGCGTTAGAAATTACATATCTCCACAACGTCTATGAATTAATTTCTCTTTATTACAATCCTGCAAATTTCGCGGACGTAATAATTAATCTTGTTTTTAATTGTGGCGGACAAATCCCCGTTACGGTTCTGTTGAGATGAATCATAAATGAAGGCAAGTAGTCCAGTTCTCGGAGCGGTCGGTTGACAATAATAACACACGATGTTCAGCTCTGGAGGAATAAAACAAAGACAAAGCCAACTAGACTAGACCAGCACACATGTAACAACCAACCAAACACAATCAACACAGGAGATGGACGTTTTTATCTCACACAATTAATGATGAAAAATTGAATTACGAGTAGTTTTTATAGTCATTCTTTTAGAAGGAAGAGGTTTGTGAAATAAAAAAGAAGCATTAATATATTAACATATGAAAGATAAAAAAAATCTGATGTGACCAACACATTACCTTCCGTCAGTTATATGAGACATTTACAAAAATTCTACCGGTGAACTGTTACCGGTAAACAGCTGTTTATCAGGTTATAGCTATCGGTGCTACCGGAATCGATATTTTAAGAACGCAAGTGGTAAACAGGGTAGATCCATAACCTATGAAAAAATTTGAAAATTTGATACAGGTTAGAAATTTGACGTATCTTCACTTGCGGTATGTTGCGTTCAGGGGCCCGATTCTTGAAATCAGGCGAAATTTTCCGCACGCGACAAAATTCGTCTGGTTAGTTTCGTGCACGAACAGTACTATACGTATGAGTGGTATTCTTGAATACCAAACGAAACTCCGCCGAAGCCTACGCATACGATTCTCGAAAGCAAACGAACGTAGTATATTGCAGCCAACCAAACGAAACATTTATACCACGTGAATGCTTCATCATATAATTGTTTCTTTACTGTCACTGTCAACCTGTCAACTAAACCTGTCAGCCGTAGCTGTCAGTGACGCTGTCATAAGCCATAAGTGTTTTAATTTTAATATATTATTTGATATAGTAGGTATTATTTTTTTTAGTTCATAGTATGTAAGTACATAATATGGCAATATTAATATGCAAGTGTTATGTAATAATAATACTCGTAATTTTACTAACCATTTCAGATTTGGAATGCAAAGCTCGTTAAAAGGCGTCTAAAATTCCTTTTTAACAATCCATTGCATCGTTCTATTAATGCACGAGCACACATTTGACCAATATTATAACGATACTTGAGTGTATGGAGACTCTAGATTTATAATTGGCGTCATTATAAGATCATAAAACATACGCGGAATTATATAAAAACATAATTTGATTTATATCATCTCAGTACTGCTACACCAAACACAAGTGACAGACACAGTTTTGTGTGCGAATGATACTTTCAAGTTATTCATACCCATGCGATGTTATTGCGCACGAAATATTCGCCTACGACCACACGATTTCGTTTCAAGAATACCAATATGCAGTTCGCATGCGCATCTCTCCCACTTACGTATGCGAAAAATTTCAAGAATCGGGCCCCAGGTACGTTCACACATTCGGGCGCCAGGAACAACATACTCGGTATGCTTGGATCAGTGCTCACAGCTGAACGGGTTTGCGAGTCGGGTCAGCTCTCTGTTCACTATTTCTATCTCTTTTTATCATGTCTTTTTTTGAAATGTCAAAAGTCAAAACAGTCGGAGTCGTGGTGTTATGTCAAACAGGGTGACATTATTTTCGTTGACTCTTTTTTGGACAAATATGGAAAAAACTATCTTTCTCCGTTAATGCATTTTAATTGTCAGACACTATTTTTGACAGTTTTAAATGTCGCAGAATATACATAACTACCAAGCACGGTGTCAACATGTGAACCAACGATTTTTGGCCCCACCATTAACCATATCATACCGTAACTAACCGTAAGTAATCCGTAGAAGTGAACGGGTATGTCGCCCGAAATCGCCTATAGTTAACAAACTGAGCAGAGACCTACTATGAACACATTTCCACTTTTAACGCGCGTGCTTCGCTTTGCATCACTACTTTTTTTTGAGATTAGATTCTCCATGAATCCGTTAGATGGATCTGGTAGATATTGTACAATTTTCGAGCACGGTAACTTTTTACCATTCGTGTTTTCGAATACAGTCGGTAGATGCGGTATCTACCGGTAGAATTTTCGTAAATGCCTATGTATTTTTTATAAAATCCTTACAAAAAGTTCCTTGCAAAAGATTCTAAATTTCTTGTACGTACATTACCTTTTGACAGTTGTATGTATTTTATACAAATTCCATAGAGAAAGTTTCGATTTCGAGCAAAAAGATCCTATATTTCGTGTAAAATTATAACACAAATATACTACGAGTATGTCAATTGACACTGACATCTTTCAATCAGAATTTTCTTAATATAGTAGCTGTTTCTAGCATAGCTGGCTAATTTATGAAATTTAATTTCTTTATAATTTTATAACTCTGTAGGTGCATATGGTTTTTGTTTAGGTTTAAGTAAGTCATTCATAAATGTAAGTTTAAATTACCTGAAAATTAGTTTTGATATGTATAGACATGTGTGTAAATGTTTCAGAAACAAGATTAAAATATCGGTAGATCAGTACTTAACAATACACCTGTGCGCCATGAAACTGTCATTCGCTTGGCATTATTGGTTATATTTCAGCAATTAAGTTATGTTCTTCTCGCACCAAATGGATACTAAATAAAGATGGGTGTATATATCTATATCATTTCAGACTCGTTCTCATTGGTGAAGTTTGTGACGTCAAACTAAACCATAAACCTAAAGTTTGGACCTTGCAATGCTTAGCTTTATGATTTGGATTTAGAGACACCAAATTCTGAAATGTGAATGGAGGCATTACATAATATGCGGCCAAAGTCTTTAAATCTAAAGTATAAACCATATATCTAAATCTAATTTTCATTTGTGAATGCACTTTATATCCATTTAATATGAAGTATAAAATGCAGTCAAATTGTATAGAGAATACAATATTCTTTAATATGTATAATAACATTAAATGTGAAAAAATGATACTTAACATCGTTTTTTCAAGAAAAACTGTTAAAATCTTCTAATGAGGGTACTTTCGGTTGACTAGTTATAACCAAAATTTAATCAGCTCTTCATATGGATGCAATGAAGAGGAATACGAAAGAATTATAATTTTTGGAATTGTAGTAATAGAGTTATTTTAGACGAAAATTTTGTTACATACACACACACACACACATACAGACATCATCGTAAAAATTGTAAAATCGTATTCTAAGTTTCTAAGGACCTTAAAACGTGCTTATTCATTAAAAACACCACCGAATTTTTTGACCGAAGACAATACCTCCCTTACCTAAAGGTGACGGAAGGTAAAAACATTAGTGGTACGATGGTAGTAGTACATTGAAGGAAGTTTTAAGCTCGGAATTGAATAAAACATTCTGCATCCAATAGTAGTGGTGTACCTACAGGTATATTTTTGTCTTAAATAACGAGTTCGAATAGCTGTGTTCTGTTAAATATTAAGAGATAATTTATGCAAGCCATAAGGAAAGCTATTAGTATACACTTTATGGTTGTTTGCATAAATTATGTATGATAAAAAATAAAATATAATTGCATTCGACACAGAAAAACAATATTAATTATATTTCTGTTGGAAATTGTATTTTGAACAAGTGATTTTGCCTCTTAATTATGGAAATATTAATAAAAATTTCATATATTTTCTATTAATGAGTTATAACGAGAACAAGTGTTATTTATATTCATTTCGCATTTTAATATTCAATAAAGCGAGGATATCATGTGTAGAGATTTTGTTGTCTGCCATTAAATTACATATATTTTTAAACCATTAAATAAAATCTCTGATATGATTTGAAAAACACTCGAAATTATTATAATTCATCATGGAAAATACAGACAGTTAATATAAATAATTTTTGAGGACATGTAATATTTATGATCCGGGAGATTATTTTTATTTGGTGATGCGGATGTGGAATCAGATAGGCGGTTGGTGGGTACATTATTATTAATGAAATACCGGGATTAAACACTGGAAATCACAATCAATAGAGCCGGATATTACAGCAGGATCTGTGTTTAGCGAATACACACTCAGAGACATTCAGAATCACCACCCCCCATCAACAATTATTAACAGAAGTCAATATGAAAAATAATTGCTTTGGATTTTCCAAAAAAAAATGTAACGTTTTTATTTATTTGGATGAAGTGTAAATATTAGACAATTATTATTAATTAAAATAAAAGTTTATTATAACGATATATGGATATTAAATATAATTAAAAGATGATCAATATAACAAACACAACGATTAAACAAATATTAAACACTAATTAAGACTAAGAATATTATAAGACACTTAAACACTAAGATTATTTATTTGAACAATATATAGCTCACTTATTTATTTATACATCTATATTTATTTATGTTTACCACTTGTCGACTATCTGTTTATATCACCAACTGTTTAACACGCAACGCTTATTTATATCAGACTGTCCAATGCCTTCGCTAACGGTGCTTATATACCCCGGCATTTGAATTCGAGAACTCACTAGAACACTTCTAGATAAAACACAATAGGTTACATCAATCGCGTAATTAAGCAGGTTCCGACAGGTCGGTTGCGTCATCGCTAACAATAGACAGTCGCTCGTCCCCGCGACAGCGGCGGCGACTGCGACGCGGACAGCGGCGGTGGCGGCGGGCACTGCACATTACAATAATTATGGACACTATTAAAACGACATACTTTACTCAACGATCACAAATACACTAGATATAACTTCATAGCATTTGTTTTGTTTTCGGCTGGACAGAAAGAGACAACTAAGGATAGAGATATGTAAAGGCCCCTCACGGAGTATTCGCTAGATGTCACTGCTTGTTTTATTAAAATGAACTGTACTATATTTGAATTCTTAACGAAAAGACGAAAACCAATTATAAAATGCATAAAACAAATTGTTATCAGTATTAAGAAAAGGTAAAAGTAATTGTATATAATTATTTATTTTATTCTATTGATTTTTAAACAATGTTGTTTTTATATACTTGCTTCTTATTCTATTTGTAGTTTTTTCTAAGTTTATTAAATTGAGCAAGTGAATGCCATGCTTATTTAATGGATCGTAATCCAGGATATCGTTATGAATACAGTCCTATCGAAATTCCCGTAGATAAATTTCTTATCGGGTCTCCTGGCCGCGATCCTGAGTGTCTGGTCGCGAATCTGGGGAACCGGGTTCGATCCCGACCGACACCAAATATTTTTCGAATTTTAAATGGCACAAAATTAACCCCTGTGGTCAGACAGAATTTAAAGTTACAAAATCGAGGCCCGAACGACCACAACTTCCAAACAAAGGAGCAAAATGTCATAAATACATTATATGGACTGTAGAGACATCTCTCGACAAACTTTAGAGTAGACTTTGTATATCTCTATCTCTAGTTGTCTCTTTCCGTCCAGCCGAGAACATAACAAACAATAGTGACGTATAGGGCATGTTTTGTCTAGTATATTTGTGGTCGTTGACTTTACTGATCATACCATTATTACTTCTAAAGAATTGCATTAATTTTAAGAAAGACTGTTTTCCCATGTTACTAGGTCTGTTAGAAAAGTATCCGACCTTTAGCCGGGTAAAAAACTGTCACATCTGGAGCGTTGGAAACCTAATCACCTTCAAAGTAGTCTCCTTGGGACTCCACACACTTCTCCCAGCGGTGCCGCCATTTTGGAAGCATTCCGAGAAAGCCACTCGGAATGGACCTTAGTTCGGCTGTCGTTGCAGCCATAATGTCCTCTCTTGTGTGAAATCGTGTTCCTTTCAATGGCCTCTTGAGTTTGGGGAACAGCCAGAAGTCGCAGGGGGCCATATCAGGAGAGTAAGAAGCCTGTTTAACCACAGGAATCTTGTTCTTCGCCAAAAAGTCTAAATCAAGTACAAGGATTGTCGCGATGTAGGCGTCAAATTCCTGTTGATCACAGTTTCACGTAGGCAACGGAGGACACCCACTAGTAATTATTATGTATATGTGCGTGACTTTGAATGCCCTAGCCTATGCACCCTGTACCCTTAAGATAATCCTGTCCTGAAGATAGCGCTTTGCTTTTAAAGAGTCTAGATTAGTTCGTCGCGTCGTGCAGACGTTTGTTGTTGACGGAGCATGTAGTGTTTTTGGTTTTGGGTGTTAGCTCATTGCCAGCCCACTGTGTAACAATGTAATTTGTTTAATCTTTAGTTTAATTGTTAATAATGTTTAGTTTTATTAATAATTAACAATAAGTTATAATAATCATGAAAATAAAACATTAGTTAGTTAATCAGTAAACACAAGTAATGTCCATCCAGTGTAAAGTGTAAGTGTTATGTGTTCTTCCTTTTCATCAAGTCGTAGACGCCAATCATCCGAGGCGTCCATCAGGCAGTTAGAGTGCCACTAGGGTACCTTTATAACCAGGGTATGGCCATGGGCCAAGATCACCGCCATTATCGGTAATTGATTTTCCTATTTATTTGTAATAAATGTGATATTATATTATAAAATAATATTAAATAATCACACTGTGAATTTATAAAGGTAATAAAAATGAATTTATTTAAGATATATACAATTATTATTAAGACATACATTTATAGGTTATGTAGAATATATGATATGTGTTGTTATTATCACATTTAATTTAATATAACTAATTCTTAATTACATAATAATTATATATTCTAAACTTACCTTTTAAAAATTTAAATGATTGTGCTCAATATTGGTAATTTTTAGTTGTTTTCAATATGTCAGTAATCGTGATGAGATCTGAACAAACTACACAAGCAAATAAAATAAAAATATTACTTACACTTTAAATACGTATTAAAATGATATGTAAATGCGTTTTTCATTAAAATAAAACAAATAGCCACGAAAATACATAATAATTTGCGCAAGAACAACACATATAACAGATTGGCCGGTAATGGCGGACGAAAAGTGAGCCACGTCATGGCCATACCCTGGTTATAAAGGTACCCTAAGTGCCACCAGCTTAGGAGACCCCCTCGTGTTACACATTAAAACTAAACCGATTGACGCGACATTGTCATTATAGACAAGAAAAGTTAGGTTAGAATTTGCCTTTGGCGCGAGTTCATAGTTTGAATTCCCTAGTGTAGGTTTCATATAGGAGTTTAATTTTACAGACAAATAAAACATATTTTGTAAAAGAAATTAAACAGCTCTTGCTAAGAATTCGATAGTTTGTTTATTCAGTAATAGATTGCAACATTTTAAACCTGTAGAAAAGGTAAAGTAAGAAAATTATTAGAAATTAAAATGCTTGGTGGCAAGGATACCGTATGTCTTTGAATTTCGCGCCTAAGTTTGACCGTTACACTTTTCTGGTCTATTAACGCACGTAATGTGAATTGCACTACGAGCTCGTATGGCGAGTTAGGGTAACCACATAGTGCGTTAATGATGTATTATCCCACGAATATCGTACAAAATTTTTATATATCACCGTATACCATATCGTACTCATTTTAATTATGTAATAACCAACTTATCCCATTAAGTGCTTTACCACACTAGAATTTCATTACACCACTCATTGGGCTAACAAAGCCATTACATAGCTAAAATGTGTGCGATATGTTATAACTTATCCCACCGTGATATAAAATAATCATTTACACTTTTATATTTCAATAACCTTAATGTTAAACAAAAATAATATTTTCCCTAATGCACTATCTTCAATTAGCGTCCCGACAAAAACATTTTCTAAATTGTATATCATTCTATTCTGTGTGTTTTTGTACAGAAGCCGTGAAGACTTCTCAAGCAATTAGCCCATGTGCGTGAGGAAGACGGCATTAGTGTAATTGAAAACATCAGGTGTGGAGCTCACATCCTGGGAATCAAAAACAAATGAGCACTGGCTCGATAAAACTATCATTACTCCAATCAAGCTATTTCAAAGCAATTACAGATAGAACTGCTCTTTCGCACTTCGCTATCATTAAAATATGGTTAGTGAGAGTTTACTAACTGAATCAAATATATGAACATAGAAATAAAATGTTGAAAACAAATTAGATTGTTTATTAATGTGATTGATCTTAGTTCGAATCGACGACATACTTCGATTTTTTCTCTCTCTCTTTAGGCCTGTTCAATGACATTTTTAAATGTGCAATGCAATGAAAAACAATTGTTTATTTTGATTCTATAAGTTCTCATAATTGTTTTTAATTAATTATTTTCCGACTTATTTTTAACGGCGTTATAGCTGGCTTTGACAAAATGTGGTTGCTTATTCTGTAAGAATGTCGTTATACCATAACTTATTGTTATGATGAAAAAGTTCTTAAATAACGATAATTTTCAAAAAGCGTATTCTGTAAAACCAATGTCGTTATATTGAAATCGTATTGTCGTTATTTTAAGTAGTTCATGAACGATAAGGATGCACTTGTCGTTATTCAATCCGTAAATGTCAAATGTTAGCAAATGGAAGGGTTAATTAATTTATTATTTATATTTGTGTAGGAAGAAATGGAAAATAGGTAACAAAACATTTATTCATGCATCAAATATATAATTAACAACCATATTTAAATTTTAAAAGAAATGTTCGTGGTTGTGAAAGTCTTTTATAGGATAATAATAATTCTTTTGATAATCGATATTTATACATATTCTTTACTGAATAAAGAAATAATAATTTAAATAATAATGTCAATATTTTTTTTTTGCAAAATGACATTACAATGACAATCTAATTTACAATAATAGTTACTAACTTTTCTAAAAAAATGGCTAAATTCGTTGTGACAAACGGTATGAAGACGTTTATAACGATATTACTTAGTGAATATGATTTTTACAAATTGTCGTTCTGAATCACGTCGTTACATTTATACATAACGATAGTTGTTACATAACGATATTTTTAAAGAATAAGCATGTTAATATGTTTTCTGAAGTATATAAATTAGAAACATGAGTATAAATAAAGAAAATTACATTGGAAATAAACAATTGATGATCTGGAATTAATTTTTTCATTTATTTCTTAATAGTATTCAATTTTTTCACCTCAGTCAAATAATAGATGTTTGTAACAAAAGAATGTAGACTTGTTTTAAATCGTTGAAAAGCTAACAAACTAAGGAAAAAGATGAGTCTATTTATATAATCTACGTAAAAAACTATATAAAAATGATTTAATAGCTATTTGTGTATTAAGGGCGCAAAATTTGACATTGTCGATTGAGAGGTTGTTGCCTCTCGAAATTGATAATGTCCATTTGCGCTCGAAACACACACAAGATTTTTTCTACATTCGCCACAATGGGGTCCTCCACCATAACAAAAAGTTTTTTGTATAATTTATTTGTTTCAAGTACATTATACTAGTGCAGTGAAAAAGTGGATGTCCATTGGGAGCGTTCACGCCAAACTTTTGCTGGTGGCAGGCAGCATAACTTCACACAATTTATTTTACATTTAATTTTAATTTATCGTTACCTTCCATTCTTCTTGAGCTAATCTAATTTAAGCATTTTATATTTTCGTTTTTGTAAATGAAAACCCTATTTCATTTTCACAGCAGTGCGACATTTTGTTTGGTTATGTAATATACCGACGGAGCAGTTATATGTCCGATTGACTTGTGAAGGTGGTAAATGTCTAACTACAGTGCCATTAGTTCCTGACTAAACGTTTCCATTTAGAATGTAGACAAGTCACATTTCTCAACATTGTATAGTTAGAAATTTGGACAGCGAACGTTTTTCCTACTTTGTCGCGCATGAGCGGCTAAGTGACATTTTGCGTTGACAAAGGAGAGCGCAAATGGCTACTGTGTATATAGACTAGAAAAATATTTTATTCACAATCGGTTAGTAATATGACGATTTCTGACTTTTAAAAAGTTGGGAAGTTAGTTATTGTTAACCTCATATTCCAAGAGGTTGGAAAGTATAACGTGAAGATAGCTGGGGTTGGAAAGTTGACACTTTCCAACCTCAGCTATACTCACGCTATACTTTCCAACCTCGAGGCGGGAAATAGCTGCCCCCCGCTTTGAGAGATCAATGCGTATCAATGATGGGTATTTACATATAAACAAAGCATCTTTACAATTTATATGATAAAAATATGGAATAAACTTGTAAATAATACAAGTAATGAATGAAATCAGTATTTAAGGTTAGAAATCAAAGTGACAGTTCATGCAGTTCATGTGACAAATGAACAATCTCAGACCATTCGTTTATTTATGTTAGGTTATTATTATTTAAATATCAAATATTAATTTTTTATTTCAGATTGTGAATAAAATAGTATACAAACCTCGGTGAAAAGTTTCATTGTCTCGGGCTATAGTTAACCTCGGCGCTTCGCGCCTTGGTTAACTACCTTCGCCCTCGACAATGAAACACTTTCCACCTCGGTTAGTAATATACTATTTTCTGTCTACCTAAGAAGAGTGAAATTTTACGTACTTATTTTCGGACAAAATGCACTTTTCAGAAGGTTACCACTTTTTGCCCGCAAACCCTTTTCGTCCGTAAACCTTTTTCGTCCGCAAACCTTTTTCGTCCGCTAAGTCTACTACGATTTAATATTATTGTCATTGTGTGTACAGTGTACTAAAATAAAATAAATAAATAAATATATCATCACGGCTTATTACCCATTGCTGGGTATGCCAATCTGTACTACCCTTCTAGAATCTAGATCTATTATTAGTAAGGTAGACCACGGTTTCGCCTCGGTAAGCAAACTCAAACGCTGCTATAATATGCAATTTTTTGTCCTAGCTACATAATTATGTCAAATTTTAGCCTGTAACAAAAAACGATAGAAAAGTCCTGTGGTGCTAAAATTATTTCAAAAAATTGGCCCATAAAGACCTACATCAATTTTCTGTAGCGTGTATAATAAGAAAGATTTTCATATAAGGAACCAGGGGATATAATTTGGTGCAGTTCTAGCTTGTTTCTGCAGTTCTAAATTTGAAAAATTCAGCTCTAAATTAAAATTTTGCAGTTGCTTTCACTGCTTTCTATATTATTTATCATTCATATGTGTATATGAAACAAGAATTACAAAATATATTATTATACTATGTTCCGTATGTCAAACAAAAAAACTAGTATCTTGATTTCAGGTACACCATGGTTCTTGAATATTGTCAGATTGACATTGAATCATATGACATTTAAAATTGACAACTTAACAAAAATAAAAATTAACCAAACAATGATAACTTTGAATATGACAACGAAATTGAACATTCTATTACATTTAATGCTAATAAAAATAACACAATCAACAAAGCAAATATAAATAATGTTTTTATACTTACATCTATAATAATTATTAGTAATACCACTAATGCGGTTTAGAAATTTGACATTGACATATATCGTTTGATTTTGTTATGGTGATGTTTGAAAGTAGCGGTAGTGGGAGTAAAAATACCAGAGAAACCAGGATTATTTCGTCGTTTCCATGGTTCGACTTTTTACCAACTTTTTTTAGAAACCGCGTTCCAAATAGAAACCGGTAAATAATTTCAGGATTTACGGAACACAAAACCGTAAACCTGATCGAACCGGTTGCGTTATGGAACATACTATTAATTATTTGAACGCTCAACACATCTATTGTAGTTGTCTTATAGTTCATAGTTTTAAGTTTTCTGCCTTTGCCGCGACTTAAATGTACTTGTAAATGTATGTCAGATAATATTAATCAAATTAATTTTGATTTATATCTTTACATAAAAAGGCGTTGTACCTGCAACTGCTTGTTATGAAAAAATGTAAGTTTTAATTTAAGGTATTCGATATTGAACTAAAAAAAATCACCCCCACCCCTCCGGTTATCCTTGAACAAAAATGTGCAGCTCTAAATTTTTCAAATTATATCTCCTGTAAGGAACTCGAATTTGTTCCACCCTGTACAGTTTTATCATTCCAAAAAAACATGAAAGTACAACCAGTATCAGCGAACTCTCAATAAATGTATTATGGCAGATTTCATATAATTTTTAACACCTAATCTACAGTAGTCGAGAAATATACCCACATCTATTTATAAATCTGCAAGAATGCATCTAAACTTTTTGGGCACATATTTTCCCGCCATGTATGTATTTATTTTCGTTGTTGTCTTCTATGGAAAAGTTGCAATTACTAAACAATGCATTAAATATCGGTTGTTCCTCCCAAACCACGACCGCGTCTGAAAGTTTCAAGTCCAAGACTTGTCGGGACAAATAAAAAACACCAGGATGAATTAATGAGAAAGTCATCTCGGGTCTGGAACGTGCAGCAGAAAAATAAAACAAACGCACAATGAAATGGGACTCCGGATGAATTAATAAAGGAATTTAATTTGCAAGAAGAAAGAAACCGACAATACCGACACGCCGGTGAAAAATTAAGGAGGCTAAGGATTTATTTACGGTCAGCACTTTATGCCACGAGTAGGGAGACGGGGGAGTTTTATTGTAGGGTGTCGGTAAATTAGACGTCTACAGACGGTGTAAACAATTATTGTTTACTTGTTTGCTCCCTCTAAACTGAAAGAAAGTCACTTAAAATAAACACAAACCTACTGAACTGTTATTGAATATGACTGTCGCATGCTGATGTACATTCTCGGCAAAGTGTAAAAGTACCAAATAAATCCAGCAATAAATTGGAAATAATGGATTATCTTTATGCTCAAGACTTATACTTTGAAGATAATTATACGAAAGATGAGTTACTGGAAGTGGGGAAAACGAAACCTATTTGTAAAAGATACGTTTGTGATGAACTAGCTGCAACTTATGGACATACTGTATTGCGTTTACCCCCATATTATTGTATTTTTAATCCTATTGAACTAATTTGGGGGCATATAAAAGCAAATATTAGAAGAAACAATGTGTCACCATCAAATTGCCCCAGTGTTATATCCTTGATTAAACGAGAAATAGAAAACATAAGTGAAGAAAGATGGACGAAATGTATTCGACATGTTATTGATATTGAAGATCAATATATTAATTTAAATAATATTAATGACGAGTTTATTATTAATCTTAATGAATGTGGTAGTAGTTCTGAAAGTGAGTTAGATTTTTGTAATGACAGTGACATATAGGTTCATAGTAGATTGATAATTCTAAAATTGTGTTATTTTTATGTTGATTTTTAACATTCTTTATAAAATATTATGTATATGACAGTGACATACATGCAATAGCAAATAAATAATTCTTAGATTGTTATTTTTAAATTGACTTTTAACTTTGTTAATAAAAAAAAATGTGTATTATTATATGTTGTGTTTTATTCTATGAAAATCAACAAATTACCTCGGGAAAATAAATTTTCAATTATTCTAAATTCATCACTGGAAATTTTGACATTTTTGCAACCATAAATTTTCTTTAATCCACTTAGGGTTTACTCACTCCAGGGGTCTAATGCGAATAGTTTTCTTATATATATGAACAAACTATATGTATATAATTTTCAAATCAGATAGCCACTTTGCCATAAAGCATTTATTTATATTATCTGTAAATATAAATTATTGAAAACTTAAACGGTCGATTTCTATTGAATTCAATCGATTCGGTCGTTTCGACCTGGAATATATTTGACGAACTAATTTATTGCTCCAGCTCATTTTGAAACGAAATATAATTTTTAAAATATTTTAGTTTTTAATATTCTTAACATCAACATTACACATCTCCTCTATTCCAAATTCGCTCTTCTTTGGCCTTCTGCTATCATTTTTTTGAAATCCGGAGACCATTTTCAAGTATATAGATCGATGCAAAAAATAACGTAACAACGAAAGTAAGTCAAACAATACTGATTTGAATTTATATCACGTCAGAACAAATAAAAACCACTTGTGTTTTGACTATAATATAGTTTTTTTATTAATAGTACATTAAAATACAAGTTTCATAAGACATGATTTTAGCGCACGCGTCTTTCTTAGAAACGAGTGGCTTACCGCGAGTTTTCTAAGGGGACAAGTGCGCTGAAATGTTGATTATAACAAAATATTTTGATCTTTAAACTATTTAGTTTGACAATTCTATGAAATAGAATCATTTTTAATTTGCTCTAACAGTAATTCCGACGCGAGAGTTGCTTACACCTGAGACGAACGAACTAGAATTTGCGGTATTAAATTTTTTAAATACATCCCTGAATCCTGTTGCTAAGGTCATTTAAAATGCCCCATGGTAGGTATTGAGCAGAGCTGGGCAAAGTACCGGAAAGTAGTACTTGAAGTAGAAGTACCAAGTATATTAATGTTTGTAAATGTACTTGAAGTACAAGTACTTTTTTAGTTTCTAAAGTACTTGTCAGTACCAAGTACTTGAAAAAGTACTTGTAAATTTGGGTGCAAGTACTTTTTCAGATAATTGATACTTTTCTGATTATGGTCCATAAAAGGTGATTATTGACAAAAATTTCAATATGCTATATTTATTGGGTTATTTAAAACAAGAATTCCTCGCTAGGACTGCCTTATCACCTACCGATCGCATGACGTAAAATTGATGTCATATGATCGCTAAGCGATACGAGAAGCTGTACCGAGATGTTAGAATGACGTCATTTTTGCGTCATGCGATCGCCAGGTGATACGGCACTGTACGTACACTTAGGTAATATAAACATTATATGTATGTGCAGTATGCAGATTAGAAATTATTTATTTTTTATTTGTGTCAAAAAATTTGCAAATATAACTTTACTTTCACATTGTCGCTGAAAATATATTTATTAATGAAATTCAGATAATTATGTGCTACAGGAATAACACCACAGCACCACACCACTGCAAAAGAAACATTGGCAGACAATCAATTCTCATAACATTGTTAACTTTTTAATTATTCATCGCACTTCAACTACATTTAAAGTAATTTAAGTATATTTAAAATACTTCAAGTACATTTAAAGTACTTCAAGTTTTTAAATATACTTCAAGTACCTACTTTTCATTGTACTTGTATTTTTCCAACTATTAAGTACTAATTACATGTGAATAGACTTACTTTGTCAAGTACAAAGTACTATAAATAGAAAGTACTTCAAGTACAGTACTTGAAGTACTGAAAGTACTTACAAGCCTAATAAAGTACTTTTCTTTCAAGTATTGCCCAGCTCTGGTATTGAGTATAATTCTAATCTTCTGTAACGGAATACATAAGGATCAGTTTCCATTCAAATCAAATATAGGGAAATATTTTCAAAAGAAACCACATTTATTAAATAATCTAAACGTCAACTTTCATTCGCTAGTCCTACCATACTTATCTTATAATATTCTAGAAGTTCATAACTGTGCAATAAATTGTCTTTTTCTCGTTTAATACCTTTTTTATGATATAATTAGGGTCAAGTCCGCTAAACCCTCAATAACTTTTTTACAAAAATAATTCCGACAAAAATCATATTCTCTATTGCCTTCCCTTCGCATTTGTTATCTCGCTTTTCGTTTTTGTCCCCGGAACGGCCGTCCTTGTTCTCTTCTCTTTATTTTCGCAGTGACATCTGCCGGGTGATGAGGGTTCTGCACCCTGTCCCAACCCCAAACGGTTGCAAAGTTACGTTCTTTGTCTCGGTTGTATTTGCGTTCCAGTCAGACACACCACACACATGGAAAGAATATGGTCATAGAGGTATAACATACGAGTAGTAAAAGGCATTGTGGTAAAATAAGGGATGAAATGGGTAAATTAATAAGGAATAGGGGTGCAAATTAGATGATTGTCAAGAGGAAGATAAAAATGCTAAGAAAGAAGACGGGATTGATTTTCACACGATGATTGAAATATAGGGACAAATACGAGGACGAATGGCAATTTTCTTTATTAATCATTTTAGACCTAGTTTGAATTACAAAGTTGGGAGAAACTAAAATGCCACTTTTTCGTAGGTAGTAAAAAGATTATGAATTCTACTTCCCATTTCGTCGGATTTTTTAAATGTTATATACAGGCTGTTTCTCGGATACGGGACACCGATTATTTTCTTTATTATTAGAAATAGATGAAAATCATTCAAATAAAAGTTATGGTAGATGAATGGGGACATGTAGGGAGAGTGGGGCAAGAGTGTACGCGAGGCAAGAGTAAACAATTAAAATATCCCGCTAATTTTTACAGTTCGGCTTACCAACCCTAGCGGTAAAACATGGTACTATACTGTCATTTATACGTGAAATAGAAGAATATTGTCAAGTTTATGAAAACAAAATTACAGGTAAGTTTGTATATTACATCATTTTGATACAAGATTAAAGTCAAAGTATTATTATATTGCACGTGAAATAAAAAAGAACCAATAAAATAGTGAATATTGTATTAAAGTGTGTACCAACCTCTTCAAATTTTACCGACAGAAAGTTTAAACAGTGGCATAGAACACGGGATAAAAACAATTTTTGTGATAATATTAAACGGGGTAAGATTAAATATAGTGTTTACTCTTGCCCTGAAATTATAACAATTTCCCCATATAAACAAGAATTGGAGCAAATTTTAAAAGGAAAACGATTAAAGGAAGCAAAAAAGATTAAAAGGAATCTATCGCAGGCATCTACTTCTGGATTACAGAAATAGTCAAGCAAAACAATAGTAATAACACGACAACTGTTAATGAAGACGACTGTATTTGTTGTAAAGAAAAATACAGTACATCTGTTAAAGACCGAATTATTTGCGGAAAATGTCATCAGTGGGTACACGAAGGATACATTAACGTTAAACTAAATGCCGACAAATATATATGTGATTTTTGTTGTGCTTGGGCAACATTTTTTCAGTCGTTCACTTTTGCCTCGCCATGCGTGGCAAGAGTGAACACTTATTTTTTAAAATAAAAAACACAGTTTATTTACTATAATAGAAAAGAATTATTTTAATTTTTTTATATGTAAGCAAATGTATGAACTATATTTAGAGTTCAATAAAACTGCTGAAATATTTCATATATGAAATTTATTACATATTATCAAAAAACCGTTCACTCTTGCCCCACTCTCCCCTTACTTATTGAAGAAAAAAAAGTTTTAACGCTTGGTTCGCAAACTATAACAAACAAACAAACAAACAGTTATATTTTACCCTTAGTAAGGGAGGTGTAGGGATCGTGCTAAAAATCGCATATCGAGATTTTGTTAAATGACCACATTTTAAGGTCCTTAGAATCCGATTTTAATATTTTCACGATGATGTCTGTGTGTATGTGTGGATCCTCCGCTCTAACTCAAATACTATTATTCGAAAAATTTGGAAACCTTGTTTTTTGACCTTGTTTTAATATGAAAAGAGCCCATTAGATTTTGGTGTAAGGGACACTTTTACAATCATTAGATAAACCTCGTATAACGCTATACCAGGTATAAAATTGGAAATTGTATTTTACTAACCTCGGATAAACCTCAGATAGAATAAACACCAGTATTTCTTATCCCATGGAAATCGGTCGTATAAACGTCGGATAACTTTATCCCTGGTTCTTATGGTTACCACGTAAACACAAACGATGTGCTGTTATTCATACGTTTGACAGATGTCAATAAAGTATTTCATCATCACTGTCAGAATCAAAAACATCGTTTTTATCATCTAACATAGTGAAAAATTCAAATTAGAAGGCAGAAATAATAACAATATTGAAGAAAAATAGTCTTACAAGAAGATAATTTTATTGTATCAATACCAACCTAAAATTATTTATCGTAATCCCTGGTATAACTATCTGATAGATAAAAATGCGTTGTAAAAGACAGTCTTGTTTATCGAAGGTATAGTTGCTAGGATAAAGTTATACCTCTGATAGCTATACCATAGTTTATCCATCAATTGTAAAAGTGGCCCTAAATCGGATAATCGGAAATGACACTTTACTTGAGCTCAAAATAGTTCTTCTTCTTTATTATGCCCGACAAAAAAGCATACTAAAATGTAAAATCCACAACCTGTGGAAAAAAATAATTAGGTGAGTTTTTATTTGTATTTTAAAAAACTGACTAAGATAAACTTTTTCGTAAAAATGTATCAATTATTTGAAAACAAAAGATTGTATTGAACCAGATGCTGAAGATGAAGGCCATTGGGCCTTCGAAACGTCCAGAAATGTTAAAAAATATACATCAAACATTAAAATCTCTACCAAATGAAAATTGTAAAGTAATAACATTTTAACAGTTCAAAATCAAAATAAATCAAAACATTGGTCTTGTCAAAGTGACTCGCGTGTACAAATCAGCTGATTTAAAAGCAATTCAAGGTCCCTCGTGTCACGTGTCTGCTCGTGCCTTATAGGGCGCAACCTTGAAGTGCTTAGAATTAGCTGATGTGTGCGCGTGTCATTTTGACAAGAACAATGTCACTTTGACAAGACCAATGTTTTGACTTATTTCAACTTTGAACTGTTAAAATATTACTATTTTTAAGTTCATGTGTTTTACTGCCTAAAATTTGTAAAATATTAACAATTGAACAGTTTAAAATCAAAATAAGTCAAAACATTGGTCTTGTCAAATTGACATTGTTCTCGTCAAAGTGGCACGCGCGCAAATATCAGCTGATTCCAAGCACTTTAAGGTCTGCTTGCGCCCTATAGGCAATTATCAAAAATTAATGTAGTTATTAATTTTTTAGTATTAGAGAACCTTCTCGAAATGCATTATCAGTTTGCCATGACATTTGGCTCTTTGTTTGAGGAAACGTTTTGATATTTACCATTTATTCATTTTTTTATTTTTTAATGCCGAATAATTTAAATAAAATTATTTGTATTTAAATTTAATTTTTCTTTTTTCAATAGTAGACAATTCGAATTATTCGAAATAATCAAAAACAAATGATTCATCAATTAAAAGTCAAAATATTTCCACAAACAAAGGTACAATGTACAAATGTCATGACCATGGCACAATGATAATTTTTGAGAATAATAAGTAATAAGTTAATTTTTAATGAAAATGCAAGTATTTAACATCACTGATAGCTAATTTATATTGCTTTCAGAAAATATAAAAATATAAATACAGCATTAATTTCAAAAATCAACGATGGTATCAGAAAGTAGAATTCAGAACCTTTTCACACTAAAACATGGCATTTAAGTTTAAATCAAAAAGTGGCATTTAAGTTCGGCCTCAATTTTGTACTAATAAACTATACTTACATACAGACATAAAATCACGCATTTCCCACGTAGTGGGTTAGCACAAACCCAAAAGAATAAAAATAACATGAACCAAAAATAATCACTCTCTTTCAACAAGATTCTTACTAACCTGACGTCATACAACATATATTTCTCACTCATCATTAAAGTGACCGATTTTCGGTAGCGAAATACCGCAATCGGACCACAATAATAGTTACGAAACAATCACCCTTCGCCATACGCTTTACAAGACGTTCACTATTCATTATCTCTATCTCTCTCTCATACTCTCTTAACAATATTCTTCCTAACCATACATTCTTCATACAACAAATTATTCCTCACGCGATCCCGTCTTACATATCCACATACACCACGTAAATACCTCATTTCCACGGCAGTCACTATTTTTTATGCTTTCCCGTCCATGCCCAACATTCACTTCCATACATCAAAGTAGGCACTAGCACTCCATTATACACACTTAAACGAGCTTCTCCAGATACGTTTACGTTTCTTGCAAACGTACCCAGAGCACCCATTACCTTACATCCCGCACTCACTCTCCTTTCGATTTCAATAACAATAAGTCTAAAATTATAAATAACAAATGAAATAGCCATTTAATTGCTGAATCACTATTGGGAGTATTTCATGGAAGTTTTACGTGGTTCGCGAAGGACAAATCGATAAAAATGACCAGAAATGTGGAAAAACAACTTGTGGAAATTTCATCAACTTTACAGCCGTACCCTATTCACTACTTGTTGAATTTTTGTCAAAAATCAACGCCATAATGATGCCACTTTAACCGAAATTCACCAGACATGCCCCATGTGATTTTTTCCTGAAGATGAAGAGGACATTTTGCAACCACAGAGGAGATAGGCAAATCGCTGAAGGAGCTGAAGGCTATACCACAAATGTTTTGCAAATTGGAAACCACGTTGTCATAAATAAATAAAATAAATATATCATCACGGCATATTATCCATTGCTGGGTCTGCGAATCTGTTTTGTACGCAGATATCGGTAATAATGATGACATATTCGTACCGTGCGGGCGTTTACCAGGCGTCATCTCACGGGCACTCATTGCCGGCGTGGAGAGTGCACCACAGGAGTCAATTATGTGCCATTTAAATTTCGAAATATTTGGCGTCGGTCGGGATCGAACCTGGTTCCCCAGATTCACGACCAGACACCCAGGCACGCGGCCACGAGACCTCATACGTTGCCATAAATGCATTTGCAAATGCATTGGTGAATACATTGAAGGCGATAGTATAGTAATGCAAATTTGTGTTTATTTTTTAATAAATATGATATTTATTTAAACATAAATTGACTCGCGGTATGAGCTAGTATTTTATAAATTAATAATAGATGGAGTCTAAGGTTAAATTTAACTAAAACTATTATAATTACCCCTTAACCTTAAAATTAATTTTAACAAAAACTATATACGTATTTCGAGAACTAAGTTCTCATCATCAGTAATACAACAAGTGAAAGTTAAACGGAGTAGTCAAGATTACTCAACATGTCAACCATGCCAGAGGTCCTAACAACTCTGAAATACAAGGGAGAGAACTGGGATTATATAGGGATGGGAGTCACAGGTGAATGATTACCTATAAACTAAGATAATTTTCGTCCAATAATGAGTCATTAAATTTTAAATCGTCCAATAAAATTTAACTTTGTAATAAATTGAAAAGTTTTGAGTTTGGTATGGGACCGAGATCTGCGTTCATCAAATTTTTTTTATATTTATTTATTTATTATTAAACTCTCGTATGCATCTAAATTTCTATCATTATTAATATGTTTTAAATGTTTAATATTAGAATTGTTAACTTTGTGATTATTAATGAACATATGTTGAGCTACGCTAGATTTTTCTGGATTACCGCTTTTTAGATGATAAAAATGTTCTTTAAACCGAGTGTCAGTTTGTTTTTTAGTTTGACCGTTGTAAACTTTATTACAATCATTACAACTAATTTTATAAATATCGGTTTATTGTATTACTGATGATGAGAACTTAGTTCTCGAAATACGTATATAGTTTTTGTTAAAATAAATTTTAAGGTTAAGGGGTAATTATAATAGTTGTAGTAGTTTATAAAATAAAATAATTTCTGGATTGAACATTGCTCATTCATCCCCTATGTTAAGGGCAGCTGAACAACGTTTAGAGGGTGCACGTCTCTAAAACGAATTAGGGGAAATATAATAGTCGGATTAGCTGATTATATAAGTGTAACAAGAACATGTATATAAAATAAACAATAAATACAAAATGCTATCTCTACATTAATATTTTGTATATGAATTATTTATTTATCAATAAAATTAGTGGCCTACAATTTTTCTTTAATACTAATGTACTTTTGATAAAACAATCTATTAATGGTAAAAAAATATGTTAAAAAAATTGTAATTCAAGGCCGCCTATTAATATTTGATTTCTATGACAGGTTATGTCTGTTTCGCTGAATTTATATTGCTCTAATGATAAGCATGTCGTAAAATTAAGCACCATATTTATAGTTTCACAAATGTTTAATTTTGTGATTAGGAAATGTATGTTGGTGTCTTATCTACTGAGTATGAAACAATAAATAATAATGTATCATTGATAAGTGCAAATAAAACATTTACTACAATATACACAATATAATATTGTATTTTATGATAGCTTAAATATTTATTTCACTAAAGCCATGCCAGTGAAGTTGGCACTACCATGTAGGAATTAAGAGAAAAAAAAACTATTGCATAATTTTTCCCAAGTTATGCTCAATTTTCCCCAACTTTTATTTTTTACCCAGCCTCCTATAATACGCATGTTAAGTTACGTTACGTTAGTTAGATACTTAATCCTGCAATTGTGACGAACTCCATCGATTTCATAAAAAATCTGGTGTGGCCAACACAATATCTCCCGCCATTTACCGCCTGAGTCACAAAGAACATTAAGCTAATCCTTATTTTTTATATTTATTTTTCGATTAGCGAATTTTAATCTAATTTTGGCAGTTTATTTCTTAAAATATAGGGGAGACCGGTGTCAATTGTTACAAACTTTAAATTTTTATTTTTCATGAGTTAACGTTACATTTCGAAATTTTGAAATTGCCTATATGAGAACCTACCCACCTTTGTGAATAATATTTTGAATTTTAAACTTTTGAAAATGTGACAAATATAAAAGTATAAGGATTTTTAGTCAGGCATTACAAATGTTATCTAACTGGTGTCAATAGTAACAGGGCAATTGTAATAAATTTTAACAGTGATGTAATAAGGTAAAATAACAGATAAAAGAAGAAATTATTGAAAAAATAAACATTTATTTATTACCTCAGAAAATAAAAAATTCAGACAAAATATATATTCTGTTAGTGATATGGACCATTTTGACCAATGCCTTTAGTCGCTAACGAAATTGCAGTTTAGGTAAACATAAAATAGGTCTTTCTTCGTACAATTTAACTTGCCCGGTGTCCAGATTTTACATTTTCGTTACTGCAACCAATCTCCTGTGCTCAAAAAATATGGGCCCATACATATCAGAGAGTTTCCTCATCGGAGCCATCTGAAGAGTAATCTGCGACTGTTACTTTCGGAAGTGTTTTTCTTTTTTTTTTTGATCTTCTTCTTTTATGTTTTCGGTAGCAGTGGTTTTTCTTGTAATTTTTATCATGATCAATTTGATCAATACTGTACTTAATTATTAAACACGTTACAATCGACACCGTGGTATGTGTTACAACTGACACCGCTTCACTTATAAAGATATTATTTGCTTTTTTGTATTTATTAGATAATAATTCGAAATGTTTTTAATGAAAAATAAAAGCAGATATAACTCACAAACTGATCCTTAACTTGAAATATTTCCGAGCAAAGCACTTATAGTGTTTTAGAAACAATGTGTGTCACCACCTGTATTTACTTTTTTGTCGATTTATAGACATTCGTCAGAAACAGACGCCGTATTTGCGCGTATGTACTTACACTAAATACCAAAGAGCTATGACACTTTCTGCTTCACTCTGCAAGCGCGTTTAAATCTGCTTCGAAAAGATGGCCCTGTTATAGTCTGTCTAGAATTCTACCGTTATTACCCTCTCAGCAGGTCTATTGTTAGGGATTTAAGCTTGATTTATAGCGGGGAAAGGACAGGTACGTATTAAATGTTTTCCTGTTTTATTTTACTTTATTTTGTAATAATGAAACAAATCTTTTTATTTTTTTAAATAATAATATAACAAACAATACATAAAAAACAAAATTAAATACATAATATAGTAAAAAAAAAACGAAAATTCTTACTTAAAATTATACACTGCGGAGCAGTTTGTCATTTAATAATGAAACAAATCTTTTTAATTTTTTTAAATAATAATGGAACAAACAATACATAAAAAACAAAATTGAATACATAATATAGTAAAAAAAAAACGAAAATTCTTACTTAAAATTATACACTGCGGAGCAGTTTGTCATTTAATAATGAAACAAATCTTTTTATTTTTTTTAAATAATAATGGAACAAAGAATACATAAAAAACAAAATTGAATACATAATATAGTAAAAAAAAACGAAAATTCTTACTTAAAATTATACACTGCGGAGCAGTTTGTCATTTAATAATGAAACAAATCTTTTTATTTTTTTAAAATAATAATGGAACAAACAATACATAAAAAACAAAATTAAATACATAATATAGTAAAAAAAAAAAACGAAAATTGTTAGTTAAAATTATACACTGCGGAGCAGTTTGTCATTTAATAAAATATTGCACGTAACAATAAATAATATACACATACATAATTAATCGATAATAATATCTTCTTCACTGTAGCTGTCCATATCACTGTTGTCACTTGAGTCCTGAATATTTATAATAAAATCTTTTGTAACATTATTAACATTAATATATTCATCTTCTATATTAATCACATGACGCACACTATCAGCCCAATTTTCCGGTGTTATATTGTCCATTTCACTTTTTATTAACTCAATAACACTATCACTTACTGTCGGTGATGCATTGTTCCTTCTTACATTACTTTTTAATTGCCCCCAAATCAATTCTATAGGATTAAAAATACAATAATAAGGGGGCAATCGAAGTACATCATGTCCAAATTGTGTTGCCTAGTTGTCACACACGTATTGTTTTACAGGAGGCTTAATTTTTACAACATCCAATAATTGTTTTTTGCTGTACGATTCCTCGAAGTAGACATCGTTTTTAATTAAATATTCTTGAATCTCGGCCTTCGTAGAAGAATTTGTCGGTATTTTTACACTTTGCCGCGAATGGTAACTAGCATTATCCATAACAATAACACTATTTTTTGGCAAATTTGGCAATAAATTCTCACTAAACCACTTTTCAAAAATATCTGCAGACATATTGTCATGGTAGTCTAATAAAATATTTTTTGTGTTATGGCCAGCTAAAAATCGCGCACCATTTATCCACCCTTGATCACTTCCGGCATGAAGTATAATAAATCGTTTTCCTCGTGCTGGTGGAACATTGACACTACAATCCTTTGAACCGTCTGTCCAACTTTTTGATACTGTGTCGTGACTATCATACCAAGTTTCGTCTAAATATATTATCGGACGTTTTTCAGCACGATATTTCTTTATATCACGTAAAAATTTAAAGCGCCATTCACGTATTCTTCTACTCTCCATTATAGTTTGCCGTTTATTAATTTTTTTAAATCGAAAACCCATATTACGAAGGGTCGAATGCAAAGTAGCCACAGAGCAATTTATATCGCATTTATCATCTTTTAGTCTCTGGTACAATGTACGTACAGACGGCAACGTTTTTTCAGTATACATCGTGTATATTTTACGTCGAATTATATCTTCTTCAAAAGAATTCACTACTCTCGACTTACCCGCGTCATGTCTTTTCTTTCTTGGTCTCAATTCACCACTTATTATATCACGAACAGTATTATACGGCACTTTCGTCATTTCACATGTTTTGGTTAAGGCCGAATTTTCATCTTCATTATCTTTTAAATAGTTATACACATTTTTAATTATTTCTTTCGCTTCTAGCGGCAAACACGTACGTTTAAGTTTTGCACAGCGATCTTCTTCAACGGGTAAACTATCATTATCATCTTCAAATGGTCGCCACATAGTAAGTGTCTATATAATTGCTCTCAGTACGAAAAGTAAAGTAATACTGATTTTAAAATTTTGAAAACTCATTTATATACGTTTGGTACGTCATTGCTAATCTTATTTTCCCTAATTTTAATCTATGGTCACAGCATGTTTCAACAAATCTTATTTGTTCTTAATTTGTAACAATGGTCAAATACGTAATTTGATTCTGTGAATTCATTAGCTAACAATTTTGAAATTTCGTAATGCATAACAAAGATTAGCAAATTTAAATTTTTCGGAGTCCGACCCTTACGCCAGGTAGTGCTACATCCCGCTGTGCCTGGTCTACCACAGGCTTAGTAAGTCAAAGCAATAATGGTAGAATTCTAGGCAGACTATAACTTACATGATTCTGTATATTATACCTATCCTTGTTACATTTGACACCTGTTACAATTAACACCGGTCTCCCCTACCCTAATCTAATCCAAGTAACTACCTTTTTTGATAATAAAATAAATATTAAATTTTTAAATACCGGGATAAAATAGAATTCACTAATCCAAAAATGAGAATTAGCTTAAACTTTTTTGCGAATCGTTAATTTTTATTAATCTGAATGCCTACATATTTACATATGCTGGAAACTGTATTGATATCTTTTCCTATTGTTCTATTTACTTTTTTAAAACGTTATTATTTTTAATTTGAAATGAATTTTTCTCTGACAGTGACATTTATCTGTCAGTTACATACATTTGAATAACTGCGCAGCCAAGGAGTTTTGTTTGTTTAAAGCGTAGCTCCGGGATTTAAATTATAGATAATTTTTTTAATTTATCAATAAAATATATAGAAAAAGTATTAATTTTTATAATAACATTAATCTCGAAAAAATAACATTTAAAGGTATTTTTTGAGAAAAAAACTATTTTGAGCTCCTAGTAAAGTCAAATTCCCGTTTATCCGATTCACACCAAAATCTAATGGGCTTTTTCCATTACAGAAAAAGTTCGAAATACAAGGTTTCAATTTTTTTTTGAATAACAGTATTTGAGTTAGAGTGGAGGATTCACACACACACACACATACACACAGACATCATCGTGAAAATGTTAAAATTGGATTCTAGGGTCCTTAAAACGTGGTCATTTACCTAAATCTCGATATGCGATCGTAGCGGTAGGTAAAAATGACCAATCTGAGTTTTGGACTAATGGGTCGATTCTGTGCATATCTGTAAATCTTACAGATCTGTAAATCTGTAAAAACCTGACAAAAACGCATCTATTTTTCTTGATTAATATAAAACTATACATAAGAGTTTAGGTTTCGTTGCGATTTTGTTCATTATTTACAAATTTACAGATCTGTAAGATTTACAGATGTGAACAGAATCGACCCATAAGATTGAATACACTACGTCACTTCAAAAACATTCCAGGGGTTTCAAACTTTCGTGTACTAAAATAATTCATTTTGTGACATTTATTTTTTCCCCTGGCTCTTCATTTTCAACTAACAAATTATAAAACTTACACAAATAGAAATTTGTAAAAAAAATTTAAACTAGTTTAAAGTATACTCGTATATTTTAAACTTACAAAAACTGAAAATGTTATTCAGCATTTCGTTATTTAATATTATTATATCATAAATTAAGTATCCCAAATTAATTTAGGTTTTCTGATGGTCCCGGGCGATTCCCCACCCACATACAAACTGTGCTGAATCATTTTTGACCCTATAGATCACTTACGGCCCGTAAGTTACGGGTCGTTGTATTTACGACATAGCCTTCGGCAATATAATCTTGTTATTGATGTCAGTCTAGATGTTATGTATCTATATCTTTATTATCTATATTTCTTGTCGTGCCTGAAACACTAATAACAGTAATAATTTGAGCAGAGCATGTTACATTAAACATCGATTAGAAGATCAGATAAATACAATGATTAATTGCTTTCAAATTTTGTCCGCCACATCATTAATTTCGGGCCTACAAACGTGATCATCGCCACACAAAGGAACCAGCAAAACAAAACATACGCGTTATATACTTTTATACACATTTTCGTTATTCATTCTTGTATTAATCATGGCAATGGTTTGAGGCTGGAGCAGTTGTTAAAGGAAAATAAATGTATACAAGGAACACAATTACTTTTCAGAATATGTAAATTATTGTTGGTCGGAGCTTAATCTTAGTCAATATTATTCTATATACGAGTATAGGAAAAATAAGGTCATTAGCAAAAATATGTTGATACTATAAGAAGAAACAATAACGATAACGTAATGTAACAACAGTTTTAGGCAAAATTTTACGCTCTAAATTTTATTGCTAATCTCGTAGTTGTCAGTCGACATTATACGTAATAATTGTTCATGTTAAATTTGCAAGATAAAGTTGTGAAAAACAACACTTGTGACTGTGAAATGTATTTTGTGATGTAGCCTCTAGATCCTTCAGCGATTTTGTTTTTATCTGCTGTATAGTCGCAAAACGTCAGTTTGTTAACATAATAGGGGATTACAGCTCAATCGAATTAAGAGAAAATAGTGAAAGTAGATGCTTAATAATTTTTAGCAGCTCGTCACTCATATGAATTCCATATATATAATTTTGATTGGCGACTCAAAGACGGCCTATAAATATATAACGAATACCCAGTTAGAGGCGGAGCCTACTACCAATAGAAGTCGAGAAATTCAAATAGCGGAGGCATGGCTATCAGTCCAGTAGTGCAATTCTCAAACAGTTTTTATTTGAATATAAATTTCTTGCATTAAACTTAATAATTTTGATACACTTGCAATTATAAAGTATGTAGACTTGTACAGTGTTTTAATATTAATTTGTTTTTTATAAATATAATGTAAAAATAGCATACATTTCAAGAACATTTTAGATCCACGAAGAAAACAGTTTTATATAAAAACTTATATTCGTGACGTCACATCTATATTTTCAAACTTCGGGGGACCATAACTCGCTTATTAATAGGAATTTTGTCAACGGATTATCACCAATAGTCTTAGTTTTCCTTATACTTTCTGATGAAATTATATATATAAAAAAAAATGGTGGAATCCCCTATTTGAATGAGGGCAACAAGAAAAATGTATCGTGGTATTCCAAATACTGCCCCTTAGTAAACACTTTAAATACCCTAGAGAATGATTTGCTTTCTTCTCCGGAAAAAAGACGATCTACCCAGCTGTGGGTCATCGTAGGTCATGACCCAAATTTGTTTAAAAAAATGATATTTTATATCGGACCTACATATTTTGTTGTCTTTTAGAGTAAAAATTGTCGGTTGACTAAAGCCCGGATGGAAATGGCATGGAAAATTTCTGATATGTAAAATTCACAGCAATAAAAGGCTTTAGCGCCCTCTGCAACAATTAAAAATGGCGGGCATTTATTATTGCCTACCATATACACATACATAATGTCATTTTATGCATTCCCATACAGAAAATATAATATTCTAAAGTATCATTTTTACTTCCTTGTACATAGTAAAGCAAGTATTGTAATCGCGAAAAATTTCGGTTTTCAGATTTCAACGGAAATATCCATTTTGACCATCCCTGAATCCATTTTGACTAATTTCGAGTGACGTCTGTACGTACGTACTTGGGAGTACTATGACATCTAGTTGTGCGCCTCCCTTTTTAGTCATTACATAATTTCCAGAAATGATACTTTACTTGAAGTCTATAATAGATTTTAATGAAACACCATTTTAAAATATAATCCAAAACCTTTCAGATTTGGTATATAAAACTTTTATGTCAATAATGGTAATAACACAGTAGATTTTGGTCCTAAATAGTTTTACTTGAATAAAATGGTTTTGTTTTGATCTTCGAAATAAATGCTTCATGTAATAATTTAGAGAAACTAATATTATTAAATTAGCCATTTGGATAAGCTAGATATGTAAATTTAAAAATTATATACTTTTTGGTTTTTGTAATAAAGCTTGCTATAGATTAGGACAAAAAAAGTTCAAAAAATAAAAAGGTAATGTTAATGTCAAATTACGTCAAATACTAGCAATTTTATAATTGGGTCTATATTTTATGTTGGTCTTGCGTACAAGGAACTCGTATTAGGTCCACATCAATTTTTTTTAAATAGTTTTGGGTAATGATGCACCGTTAGCTAAATCGCCTTTTTTTCGGGGAAGGCAGCAAATTGTTCGCCAGGGTATTTAAAGTGAGTAGCAAGGATCAGTATTTGAAATACCATGATACATTTTTCAAGGAGCACTAGCCCCCCGGCCTAAATGCATAATAACATAAATTGTCAAAAAATAACATTTAGAATTTAGGCGTATATTTTTTTAAGAATAACTGTTTACAGTTTCAAGTATAATACGATTTCCGGTTGTACAATTGTTACCAAAAACTAACCAGCTCTTCTCATTAATGTTATAATATCTTTTGTGAAGTACCTACGACGTAGAAATAATTAATAATAATTCTTTCTGGTTGAAGTAATAGAGGAATTATTTGACAGAGTCCTGAACAGGCCACTTCATCGCTGTTTTTATTTTAAAAACTTGAAAACGGGATTTTCTTTTGATTAATTTTAATTCGTTAATGTGACAGATGCTGAAAAAAGTTTCCCAACTTCTCAACCTTACAAACTTTTTACAATGGGAAATTTAGAGATAATTTTTGAACAAATTTGACACTGCTCTTTCAAGTGGAAGTGAAATTAAATTGTTTTAAATTACTTCCATAGACGTTGAGTATAATTCCAATACTCATTAATTTTTTACCTTCCGTCACCTTTAGGTAAGGAAGGTATTGTCTTCGGTCAAAAAATGAAGTGGTGAGTTTTTGATGAATAAGCACGTTTTAGGGTCCCTAGAATACGATTTTACTATTTTTACGATGATGTCTGTATGTGTGTGTGTGTGTGTGTGTGTGTGTGTGTGTGTGTGTGTGTGTGTGTGTGTGTGTGTGTGTGTGTGTGTGTGTGTGTGTGTGTGTGTGTGTGTGTGTGTGTGTGTGTGTGTGTGTGTGTGTGTGTGTGTGTGTGTGTGTGTGTGTGTGTGTGTGTGTGTGTGTGTGTGTGTGTGTGTGTGTGTGTGTGTGTGTGTGTGTGTGTGTGTGTGTGTGTGTGTGTGTGTGTGTGTGTGTGTGTGTGTGTGTGTGTGTGTGTGTGTGTGTGTGTGTGTGTGTGTGTGTGTGTGTGTGTGTGTGTGTGTGTGTGTGTGTGTGTGTGTGTGTGTGTGTGTGTGTGTGTGTGTGTGTGTGTGTGTGTGTGTGTGTGTGTGTGTGTGTGTGTGTGTGTGTGTGTGTGTGTGTGTGTGTGTGTGTGTGTGTGTGTGTGTGTGTGTGTGTGTGTGTGTGTGTGTGTGTGTGTGTGTGTGTGTGTGTGTGTGTGTGTGTGTGTGTGTGTGTGTGTGTGTGTGTGTGTGTGTGTGTGTGTGTGTGTGTGTGTGTGTGTGTGTGTGTGTGTGTGTGTGTGTGTGTGTGTGTGTGTGTGTGTGTGTGTGTGTGTGTGTGTGTGTGTGTGTGTGTGTGTGTGTGTGTGTGTGTGTGTGTGTGTGTGTGTGTGTGTGTGTGTGTGTGTGTGTGTGTGTGTGTGTGTGTGTGTGTGTGTGTGTGTGTGTGTGTGTGTGTGTGTGTGTGTGTGTGTGTGTGTGTGTGTGTGTGTGTGTGTGTGTGTGTGTGTGTGTGTGTGTGTGTGTGTGTGTGTGTGTGTGTGTGTGTGTGTGTGTGTGTGTGTGTGTGTGTGTGTGTGTGTGTGTGTGTGTGTGTGTGTGTGTGTGTGTGTGTGTGTGTGTGTGTGTGTGTGTGTGTGTGTGTGTGTGTGTGTGTGTGTGTGTGTGTGTGTGTGTGTGTGTGTGTGTGTGTGTGTGTGTGTGTGTGTGTGTGTGTGTGTGTGTGTGTGTGTGTGTGTGTGTGTGTGTGTGTGTGTGTGTGTGTGTGTGTGTGTGTGTGTGTGTGTGTGTGTGTGTGTGTGTGTGTGTGTGTGTGTGTGTGTGTGTGTGTGTGTGTGTGTGTGTGTGTGTGTGTGTGTGTGTGTGTGTGTGTGTGTGTGTGTGTGTGTGTGTGTGTGTGTGTGTGTGTGTGTGTGTGTGTGTGTGTGTGTGTGTGTGTGTGTGTGTGTGTGTGTGTGTGTGTGTGTGTGTGTGTGTGTGTGTGTGTGTGTGTGTGTGTGTGTGTGTGTGTGTGTGTGTGTGTGTGTGTGTGTGTGTGTGTGTGTGTGTGTGTGTGTGTGTGTGTGTGTGTGTGTGTGTGTGTGTGTGTGTGTGTGTGTGTGTGTGTGTGTGTGTGTGTGTGTGTGTGTGTGTGTGTGTGTGTGTGTGTGTGTGTGTGTGTGTGTGTGTGTGTGTGTGTGTGTGTGTGTGTGTGTGTGTGTGTGTGTGTGTGTGTGTGTGTGTGTGTGTGTGTGTGTGTGTGTGTGTGTGTGTGTGTGTGTGTGTGTGTGTGTGTGTGTGTGTGTGTGTGTGTGTGTGTGTGTGTGTAACAAAATTTTCGTCTACGATAACTTCCATACTACAATTCTAAAAATTATAATTCTTTCGTATTTCTCTTCGTTACATCCATGCGAAGAGCTGATTAGATTTTGGCTAGAATTGGACAACCGGAAGTACCCTCATTTGAAGAATTTAACAGTTTTTCTTGAAAAAACTATGTTAAATATCATTTTTTCACATTTAATGTTATTATAAATATTAAAGAATATTTTATTTTCTATACGATTTGACTGCATTTTATACCTAATATTAAATGTATATAGAGTTAAAAAATTAAATTTCATAAAGTAGCCATAGCTGTGGAAACAGCTACTATATTTTGAAAATTTTGATTGTAAGATTCAGTGTCAAGTGAAATTGACATAGTGTGTTTATCTTATAATTTTACTGGAAATAGGTATAGAATCTTTTGCTTTCTGTATGGAATTTGTATAAAATACATACAACTGCTTTAAGGTAATGTACAAGAAATAATAATAATAAATCTTTCATTTCTGCAGATACATTACACTGTATATAGAAAACGTCACAAAATAATAATTTTCTGTATGAAATTTGCTAAAATACATGCAACTGCCGGAAGGTAATGTACAAGAAATAGAATATTTAATTTAGCAAGGAACTTTTCGTATGAAATTTGTATAAAATACATAGAACTGACGGAAGGTAATGTGCTGGCCACATCAAATTTTTTTTCAAAATATCATAATTACATACGATTGAGACTATATAGAAATACCGGATGACTTAAAAAACGAAACGCCATAACTCCGGAGTACATTTATTTATCTTTTGTAGACAAAGGGTTGAAAAGTATTCCTACCAAATTTCAAACATTTATAGAAAAACAAGTGAATAGTGATTTTATAAATTTGCCATTCAAATCTACAATTAACATGTTGATAATTCTATACTCAACTTGATTAATCGACAGGAATTTAAGTGAATAGTAAATAATTTAGTAATTTTTCGATTTGAAAAATTCTGATTAAGCAATAATTATTCGACAAATTATACTCTTTTTTACCTCCCGCTACCCGTGGTAAAGGAGGTATAGGGATCGTGCTAAAAATCGCCATATCGAGATTTTGGTAAATGACCACGTTTTAAGGTTCCTAGAATCCAATTTTGACATTTTCACGATGATGTCTGTGTGTGGATCCTCCACTCTAACTCAAATACTGTTATTCAGAAAATTTTGAAACCTTGTTCTATTATGGAAAGAGCCCATTAGATTTTGGTGTAAATCGGATAACAGGAAATGGCACTTTACTGGAAGCTCAAAATAGTTTTTCTTCGAAAAATACCTTTAAATAAATAAAGTTATAAAATTATCTATAATTTAAATCCCTACGCTTTAAACAAACAAAACTTCTTTCGCAGTTATTCAAATGTATGTAACTGACAGATAAATCTCACTGTCAAAGAACTAATCATTTCAAATTAATAATAGTAACGTTTTAAAAAGTAAATAGAACAATAGGAAAGGAAATCAAAACAGTTTCCAGCATAAGTAAATATGTAGGTAAGTATTTAGATTAATAATAATTAACGATTCGCAAAAAAGTTTAATCTAATTCTCATTATTGGATTAGTGAATTCTAAAATTTAATCTACATTTTATTATCAAAAAAGGTAGTTACTTGGATTAGATTAGACTATATTTTAGAAATAAACTGCCAAAATTAGAGTAAAATTCACTAATTCAAAAATAGGAATTAGCTTAATCTTTTTTGTGACTCGGGCGGTTAATGGCGTGAGGTACTCGTATTGTGTTGGCCACACCAGATTTTTAAACAATAAAATAAGCGTTTTGTACTTTTCATCCTAACCACATTATTCTTAATTTTACTGTATTTAATCACTAGCTAAAGTAACCAGCGATGCCTGGGAGTTCTCACGTAGAAAATTTCAAAACAATCCACATTATAGGTACACTTAAATATTCCGGAGAATTCGAAAAGTTTCTTACATGTTTCAAAGTAATCTAAAATGTACATAAAAGTTTAAGAAGGTTTTTCATAAAGTTCCAGAGAGTTCTAGAATATTTCAGAAAGTTCAGAATTTCGAATGAGTTCTGGAATTATCCATAACGTTTTAGAATTTCCTTCTCCAAAAAGTTCTTTAACGTTCTAAAATGTTTCTGAAAGTTTCAGAAAGCTCTATCTGTTTGTGTCGGTATTTAAAACTAAACTGAGCTAGCCGCCCTTTTTATACTTATTTAAAATTGCCAAAAATTTATAGAATATTCTAGAATTTTGCAGAATATTCTAGAAATTAATGGGATATTCAATAATTTTTTGGAACATTCTAGAACAGTGATTTTCAAAACACATTTTTTAATGCGTCCATACGACAAAATGGGATTTTCTATTTACTTTGTATTTCGAACTCGAAGGGCCTGGCCTCCCATAGAAAAATTTTCTAGTTACGCCCATGGCACCAATGTCTATTGAGTTTTTTTTTTTTTTGAAGCCTTGTATTGTTATATGAAACAGCCTGTATAAGTCAGATTACTTACGTGAGGTGCCATTATTAGAAGAAATCTCGAAATTAGAGCAAATTTGTGACAGTTACATCTAACTCGAAATATCACTTACAATTACATTTGTTTCAAAATAGCTTATTTCGTTTTAAACACGAAAATTGTCGGGTGGTGGTTGCTTTCTTGCAGACACAGTAATTAATAAACGATCAGCGGAAAACATATTTATTATTAATAAATTCGTAATAGTACAATTTTTAAAATAAAGAAATTTAAATTTTGGATAACAAAATTATAAAATTGTGTATTAAAACAGGTTTCTGAACTTGTGTGAATAGAGGATGAGCATAGTTGAGGTTATGAGATGAGTTTTCGTGTATCAACACGTTAAATCATAATAGTTTAAATACGTTATTCGAAAAATGTAAGTACATACTCTTGTCCATTTAAACGAGGTGGGATTATATGAGGACCAATGACTCGTCAATTTATTCCCGTCCAAACAATTAATGATATTGTTTCCTTTTTACAGTATGAGGATTTTTGTGCCCAGATAAGTGTATTGTGCATTATTAAGACACAATTACATTTGTTTCAACAATAGCTTATTTCGTTTTAAGTTGACTACAAAAATTATCAACGTGTAATATGTAGTAGATTTGATTTCAAATTTAGAAAATCGCTATTCACATGTTTTTGAAATTTGGTAGGAATACTTCTCAATTCTTTTTCTGCAAGAGATAAATTTTCAAATGGATATCTCAATGTACTCTGGAAACAGGATTCGTTTTCTTAAAAGCCACCCTGTATATCACGATTTATTAATAATTCATTTAAAATTCTAATTGACAACATCCATTTTAAGTACAACAAATGTAGACCTTCTAAGTTACGATATCGTAAATCACAAAACTTTTATTTATTTTGCAACTTTCCAAATAATTCATCTCTATTCGAAGTAACCCTTATGAACTAATACAAACACGTACGTCCTATGTGTGTTTGTGTGTGAAGAGAAGACACATGGTTAGGCAAGGGGAGAAGAGGGTAAGGAAAGAAACTCAGAGGGTGTCACGTGATGATGTAATATACGAAAAACGAGCCAGCCATGAAGGGGAAGTTCGTCACTACAGGGCCGAATTTAGGAAGATATTAATTGCTTTATGGCAAAACGTCTGGGTAGTGGGTAGTATTTTTGTTTCGGAATATTGCACCCTAAAAAAATATTTCTAATTTTCAAATAGAAGTGACTCTTGTGGTGCACTGAGCACATCTTTGAGTGCCTGTGAGGTGACGCCTGCTAAAGGCTTTTAATGATACCGATAAAAGTTTATTTACACACTCAGGATAGTTAGTTATGTGTTTAGATGCAATATGATGATGTTCTTCGCACTTTCCGCAACACGTCATCTGTAAAAAATCTGATGTAGCCAACACAACATCTCCCGCTATTTAATTTTCATTAATTTAAATATACATACTTACAAATTTAGTTATACTAGAAACTGTATAAAAATCCATTCTATATAACTATGGTTCTATTTATAATTTTCATTTTAAAACGTTACTATGGTTAATTTGAAATGATTAGTTCTTTAACATTGACATTTATCTGTCAGTTACATACATTTGAGATATGAACTGTCTAATCAAGTAGTTGTGTTTTTAAATTATAGATATTTTTATAAGTTTATCCATAAAATATATAGAAAAAGTATTAATCCAAGTCTGTAGAAAATTTAATAATCTTTAATTTTTATAATAACATTATTGTCGAAAAAATAACATTTAAAGGTATTTTTCGAAGAATAACTATTTTGAGCGTCAACTACAATGCCATTTCCGGTATCTGATTTACACCAAAATCTAATGGCTTCTGTCCATATTAGAATAAGATATAAATACAAGGTTTCAAAATTTTCTGAATGATAGTATTTGAGTTAGAGCGTAAACAGGAACCACACACACATACACAATAATTGGATTCTGGGGTCCTTAAACGTGTTCATTTACTAAAATCTCAATATGCGATTTTTAGCTCGATCCCTATACCTCCCTTACCAAGGGTAGCGGGAGGTAAAAACACGATTTTGTAACGAGTTACATACAAGATTTTTTTCTGATAGGCTAAATTTTCATAAGTCAGCCAAATTATTGAGCTAAATCTACTTTCTACTTCGTTGTTATTACTCCCCGCCCCACGCCGCGTATAATAATTTATTACGCACACATTTATTTACAATAATTTCTGTAATTTTTGTATTTATTTATCCTACCGACTGCGCCAATATAACTGATTTGACAGACGAAAACTACCTTTCTCGCGTTTGCTGCCAAGTAGCATTTAAATCTACCCACTAGGGTGTTGAAATGTAATGATTTGTCCACATTACTGCAATACTATACATGCAATATTACTATTAGAGTCGGTATTTACATCTTCGGATAAAGTGCTGGGTAACTTATCTGTCGGATAAATGAACAATGTCGCATCAAAAAATTGCATACAATATAATTTACTTCATTTATGATTTTATTTCGATGCGATATTTTATCATTTATCTGGCGGATAGTTATTCAGAACTTTATCCGGAGATGGAAATACCGGCCCTCAATGCAATAAAAGTAATAAGATATAGCGAATTTTTTTTTGTACAAATGTTATTAAATTTATCGTTAGTTAAATCGCCCGCAATACGGTAACGTATGCGGCATCTTTGGTTCGCCGTGTCCGCTACGAGTGCTAATTTAAAATGAAAACATTAACGTATGCCTTCTGTACAGGGTGTTTTAAAAATACTGTAAAAAAATTAAGGGCATATAGTACTGACCAAAATGAGTGAAAAAGCTTAATTCCGAGAAAAGCGAAAAAACAAAGATAGTGATCGAACAAAATTTTATCTGTCAGTAAATAGACTATATAAAAACAAATAAAATTTGATATTGAAACGTCAAATCGTAAAAAAACAAATTTTTTGATTTTAAATATGTTAACGCAAAACCTAGAAAATACGATAAACATAGAAATTAAATTGACAAGTATCAAATGTAAACATAAACAGGTGGTCGTGTTTTGCTTCTGCCTCTTTCTATGAAACACGTTTTGGGCACATATGTCGAGACCTAATACGCACATAGTTGATGTACTCCATAATGGCGGGAAGAAAATATTGCAAAAGTTTAATATTTTTTACTCTCGTATTTTTTAATTTTTTAAAAAATATAATAGTAATTTACATTGCATGACCGTTACTTAGAACTTTACGGACGAACACAGTACCTAACGAGCGAGAGAAGCGAGCTTGTTATCTATGCTCGCACGTAAATTTCGGGTAACGGTTGAGCATTGTACAATGTTTTACGATATACTGAATCGTAAATAACTTGAAAAAATTATTGAAACACACCACAATACATTAAACTATTTGATAGAAATAGTCTTTGAAAACATATGGCGAAATAACGAATAAATAAAACTATATACGAGTATGATGCTATGGTTTCAACAACCTGTAAATCTTCTAACGGGCGGAGCCCGTAAAAACCTTCCTAACCACTAGAGACAGAGCTCCGTTATAAGAGGTTTACGATTCAGTATAACGTAAAAGTAAAAACGCTTTAGATTTAAAAATATTTTAACATATAAAAAAATAAAAAATTCGATAAGCCCCCCATTAATACTTACTTTTCTTGTGCTTTAAATATGCACTCGTGTTGGTAGTATAATTTCCCGCACTTATTTTGTATAACATATAACTATTCAATATTATCTTCAACTCCTTATAATATATTCATCACTATTACGATTATCATCCTCTTCCCCTAATTTTAATTAGCCAATCCTCCCTGAATACAACCCTGTCGTTCCGGAAGGGATGTTATGGTTGAAGGCAATGAAGTAATAGCCGACAGAATTTGGGGTTAGACGTTAGGCGAACCTCGTTGTAATGTGTTAGATTAAAATGCTTTATAATCTTACAAACACACACGACTGCCCCTGTCGTACGCCACTGACTTGTTCTAGTGCTAATAACAGGGGATGGAGAATTTTTTTGGGCAATGATGAGGAAATAATTCGTGTCTCAAATGGGGGAATTAAAAATTTCTTTATTAAATAACGGAAAATGTGATTCAACGTAGAATAGTGGGGAGCGTTATGAATCAGATATTGTACGTTCACATGTGACTTTTAATTAATGATAATGCTACTGGTTTTGTCACTGTGAATATTGTAATGTGCAGCGCCCACCGTCGCCACCACTGTTGCCGCCGCTATCGCAGCCGCGTCGCAGGGACGAGCGAGTGTCTATTTTTAGCGATGACGCAACAGACTTGTCCGAACCTGCTTAATTGATGAAATCTATTGTGTTTGAGTTTTTATCTGGAATAGTGCTCTAGAAATTTCTCGAATACAAATGCCGGAGTATATAAGCACTGTTAGCGAAGGCATTGGACAGTCTGATATAAATAAGCGTGTTAAACAGTTGGTGATATAAACAGATAGTCGCCAAGTGGAAAACATAAATAAATATGTATAGTCGTATAAATAAATAAGTGAGCTATATATTGTTTAAATAAATAATCTTAATGTTTAAGTGTCTTATAATATTCTTAGTCTTAATTAGTGTTTAATATTTGTTTAATCTTAGTGTTTGTTATATTTATCATCTTTAAATTATATTTAATATCTATATATTTAATATCTATTTATTGTTTTAATTAATAATAATTGTTTAATATTTACACTTCACCCAAATAAATAAAAAACGTTACAATATATACAGGGTGTAAATGAAATAAGTGCATTAAATTTAACCACTAATGTAACTCGACAAGAGCAACAATATTTCTTAATAACTTTTTTATCTAAGTCGTTTAGATTTTGAGTTAAAATTCTTTAAATATTTGCTGCATATTTCGTTACCTGCCCATGGAGAACAAATGGCTGCTGCCGTATTCAAGTGGGATACAAACAGCTCAAAAGTTGTCGGTTATCGGTTACACTTGTGGTCACAGTAATTAATAAACGAATTAACGGAAATAACATTTATTATTAATTAATTCGTAATAGTACAATTTTAAAATAAAGAAATTTAAATTTTGGATAACAAAATTTTAAAGTTGTGTATTAAACCAGGGTTTTAATCACCTGTGAATAAAGGATGACAAGGAGGAACGAGGGGTAGGAGGTATCGAGGAAGAGCAAAAGCATAGTTATTAGGTTATGACAAATCATAATAGTTTAAATACGTTATTCACAAAATGTAAGTACAAACTTTTGTTCATTTAAACGAGGTACATGAGTACCAATAATTAGTCGTCCATTTATTGTTCCTGCTCAAACATTTTTTAATGAAAATTTTTACAGCATTTTCATCTGTTGAAATGTGTATTGTGCATAATAAATACACCTTCCCAAGTAAATTCAGTCTCATTAATGAACATTATGAGCCATTCCCAAAATCGAAGTCTGATGAAAACATTGATCTTTTTGCACATGATATGGATACAACTGTTGCTTTATTTACAATTGTCATATGTGATACTTCGTATTGTGATAAAGATGTACAAGATTAACAAATGTGCGAATATTAGGAAAAGTATGATTTGGAAACGCTCCAAGTGCGTTGGCAACTCTATAACACTGTCTTTATATCAACCACAAATTAAAATTTAGTAAAGATAGGAATAAATAAATAAACCATAGATAAGTAATTACAATGTCTGTGTACTCGCTATTTGTAAACGTAAGCATTTTGACAGAATTTTACCTGATAAACAAGTTTATTACTAATGTCAAAATTTAATTGCAACAACTATTGCTACTGCATTCAATTATTAGAAAAATACGTGGAACGACTCGTCAATTTACGGAGTTGTAAAAATGCTAAAAAAATATGCGATTTCGAGAAAAAGTTATTAAGAAATATTGTTGCTCTTGTCGAGTTACATTACTGGTAAAATTAATGCACTTATATCATTTACACCCTATATGTGTATACATATTTATGTGATTCATATCAGAGTATATCATTACTAGAATCTATATTCGGCAGAGATAAAAAAGTAATTATTTCATTGTTTACTCCGCACTTAACTTCATCTGCAATCTTTTTCGTACCCTACTTAAAAAATACCCTCCCTCTTCCCCGAGCCCTTCCCGCTGTCTATGGTTATCTCCTGTGTAACCTAATAGAAGCATATAGGGATGCAACCATGGCAGGGTAAAACAGCGACACGCTATGTTCAACTCACTGTTAGATGTTCACTGTTCGGTGTTCAATGCAGCCCTGCAACCCTTATTATGTCATAGCCAGGGGTGCGCATGGATGGAATGGATGGTTGATGCTTTGATTTAAGGGTTGTGTGATTTTACGACGGGGGAAGCGTTTAGGGAAATATTTTATTGGGAATAAAACCGCATACGGTTTTATAAATAAATATAAAAAAGGAAGAGGTTATTTTTACATACAGTATGTACGAATAGTAGATTATTTATATATACATCGCGATAAAATATGTTAATAAACGCCCTGAATTTTAGAGTAGAATTATTTTCACTAAATTTAATTTATTTGGATCATATATGTACAGGGTGATAATTAAAACACGGGCCATAGGCATTTAACATGGGATCTCAGTTTTTCCACGCGTAAAAGTTCCCAAATAATTTAGACAAAAATGTTTCAAATAAAAGTTGCAGATAATTAAATTGTACGTCTAAATCATTAAACAGATTTAATTTTGCACGTTTGGTGTCATGTAAAATTGAATTTGAAATTCTATAAACATTGCTTATTTGTGGCGATAGCCATAGAATAGAAACAAAGTTATGAAGAAATGCATTTATTTGAAACTGTCAGAAATTCGATTTTCAAATAAAAATTACATGTAATTATATTCTACACCTAAGACACTGAACATATTTTATATTTTATTTTTTAACCTGAAAAATAGAAATTTTGACAAATCAAACGATATGCATTTCTGTGCAAATTTAGGCGTATAATTTAATTATCTACAATTTTTTGTGAAACTTTATTGCTTAAAATTAAATATTTTATTTTGAATTGTTTTTTATTTTCTTTCTGAATCTGTGAATACAATTAGTATCCTTGTATAAAATTGTTGTAATTTATGTATGCGAGTGTGTAACAGCACGTGGTATATTATCGCGCACGCCACGATCACTTTATTGTGGGCGCATTACTAAATGAACTGTAGGATTGAAATATTTATCTGATTTGAACGCGATCCAAGCTCAAGCGTGCTGGTATGTCTCAGCAAATAGCCAAATTACCATACCATACATACCATTCATATAAAGCTATTACGAATTTTTCCGCTCAAATGAAATAAATTCATGTATTACGCAATACATGCTAATTTTCTTAAAATTAAGTTTACTTTGTCACCAAAATGGGGTCACGTGGCCGCGTGCCTAAGTGTCTGATGACCCGGATTTGATCCCGACCGACGTAAAATATTTCGAATTTTAAATGGCACATAATTGACCCCTGTGGTGCACTCTCCATGTCAGCAATAAGTGCCTGCGAAGTGACGCCTGGTAAACGCTCGCACGGTACAAATATGCCATCACATTACCGAAATCTATGTACAAAGCAGACTGGCACACCCAGCAATGGTATGCCGTGATTATATATTTATTTACGTTATACTAAACCGTAAAAAAAATTACGGCCTGTTAAAACCAATGTATACATATTGTGTTGTAGATTGCAATATTTTTTCAAATTATTTACGATTCAGCATATTATAAAACATTGTACAATGCTCAACCGGTACCCGAAATTTACGTGCTCGCACGGATAACAAGCTCGCTTCACTTGCTCGTTAGGTACCGTGCACGCCCGTAAAGTTCTGAGTAACGGTCTTGCAATGTAAATTACTATTTTATTTACCAGAAATTTTATTTTTTTACCAAAAATTTTAGCACCAAGAAATAACAATTTATTCTGTTTTAAAGTGTTTTGCACTATGTACTTTTTTCACTACATTCTATACTAGTTTTGGCAAAATATATTGGTACAAATGTGAAGTTATTTTAACTAATCACCTGATAAATGAAAACAGTTTAGCCAACTATTTTAACATTGCTTGACACAACATTTTTGACACTTGTACAAAAAAAGGAGAAAGAGAACATTGTGTAAGTTCTTAAACATTATTACAACGATAAAATAAATAAGAAGCCCAGGATGGGGATCTCCAGAATTAATAGGAGATACAAAGTCGGATAATTGAGATAAAAGTTGCACCGTTAGTAGGCCATTTTACATGTGTTTTATTAAAAAAACAATAAATAAATAAAATAAATATATCATCACGCCTTATTACCCATTGCTGGGTGTACAAATCTGCTTTGTACACAGATATCGGTAATGATGAAATATTTGCACCGTGCGGGCGCTTGGCAGGCGTCACCTCCTGGGCACTCATTACTGGCGTGGAGAGTGCACCACAGGGGTCAATTTTGTGCCATTTAAAATTGGAAATATTTGGCGTCTGTCGGGATCGAACCCTGTTCCCCAGATTCGCGACCTGACACTCAGGCACGCGACCACGAGACTCCAACAAAATAATAATACATACTCGTAAATAGGAAATTGGCAATATGAAAAAATAACAAATTTAGCATATAATTGTACTTATTTTTCTTTTCAATGGTGTAACTTTCTTTTTTGCACTATTGGGTTTTTTATGTTTTCATTTTTGCAAGAAGGCACAATACGATATTGTAAATTACTCATTTTATGTTGAATTTTGTATTATCTAACACGAACCAAACTCAAAAATTTGACACTTGTTTGACAACTTTGACAATATATTTATCATAACACTTGTTACAAAACAAAAAGAATTGACACTATATTCAATTCGAGCCGATGAAGACGTATGTGTTGTGACGTCACATTCTGTTTCAGATCACGTGATTTTTTCAAAATCTTATCCAAATTTCAAAAATTAGGTAGTTGTAAAATATCTAATGGATATTTGGTGATATTTTCAAATTTCAGGCTATTTAAATACTGATATCTTTTTAAATTTAATACTGTGTAAAAAACTAATAGAGTTTTGTAAGCAGTTGACTAGTATTGTCAATCTATTTTCAATAAAGGAACTAGATTTTATTTAGAAAAAGTATAAATAAAAACAAGTTTAATTAATAATATACGTAGGAAGTAAATGTTTTGGACTCTATTTTCAATTGGACATTGTTTATAAAAATGGTGGAAAAAGTATTATGAAACAGGTGAATTTCATCTTCGATGCTTCTGCTCCTCATTCGAATTAAGGAAACTCATAAAAATTTGATAGTTCCAAGCCGTCGACCTCAAATTAGAGATCTATTAATAAAACAGCGTCAAAATATAAAAATATCACACGGTTTTATTCAATTTATTTTCCTGGGCACGTGGGAATTTTTTGATAAAACTTTTAATTTAAAATATTGTGGTGCTGTTAGCTTTAAACACGGCCTGATTGTCGATCAAATATTTTATTAAAACCAATAAATATTTTCAAACGGGATAGAAAAATGCCCATTAAATTTACCGGCAAAATGTTTGCCACAGAGAATTATTTTTACGTCACGTTTGACTGAACTTAATGTGGGTTTTATATAAATATGTGTACATGGAAATAATTTTCATATAATAATTAATATAAAAATGTATTTTTCATATAAATATATCCAGTTATGTTTACTTTGAATATTTTTATATATGGAATTTATTTGAAATATTTTAATAAAAATATTTGTGCAGTCACATTTACATATAATAGGATTTAAAAAAAAAATACTATGCGTTGCTATAAAGAAATCATTATTTTGCGTCTGTTAAAAAAGTACACTTTTTACCTTCTGTCATACACTTTTAGGCTCGCCTTTAGGTAAGGAAGGTATTGTTTTTGGTCAAAAAATTCGATGGTGAATTTTTAATGAATAAGCACATTTTAGAGTCCATAGAATACGATTTTACTATTTTTGCGATGATGTCTGTATGTATGTGTGTGTGACGATTTTTTCTCCGTCGATAACTCCAACACTACAATTCTAAAAATTATAATTCTTTCGTATTCCTCTTCGTTACATCCATATGAAGAGCTTATTAGATTTTGGTTATAATTGGTCGACCGGAAGTACCCTCTTTGAAGATTTTTACAGTTTTTCTTGAAAAAACCCTGTTAAATATCATTTTTTCACATTTAATGATATATATTAAAGAATATTTTATTCTCTATACGATTTGATTACATTTTATTCTTCATATTTAATGGATAATGAGTTAAAAAATTATAAAGAAATTAAATTTCATAAAGCAGCCAGCTATGCAATAACACTGGAAACAGCTAATATAATTTAAAAAATTCTGATAGATGTCAATGTCAAGTACGATTGGCATGTTTGTGTTATAATTTTACTGCTTATATAGAATCAATTCTAAGAAACGTTCTGTATGGAATTTGTACAAAATGCATAGAACTGAGGGAAGGTAATGTACTGACCACATCAGATTTTTTTCATTAAAATGAGTTTTAAAGTATGTCTTTTTTAAATCATGAAAGTGTGAAAAAAGTGCCTTTTTCCAAACTTTTATTGCAGACTTAAAAAAAATTGTATGCAACTCGTGAATAAATTATACATCGTTTTCACTCGAAGGATTTGCGCACTCGTTTTCGGCTCGTGTGGCAAATTCTCCTTCCCGCGAAAAAAGATATATGTACTTTATGCACTTGTCGCATAAATAACTATTTATAGATAAAAATTAATGTGTGCTCTATTCCATTCACTAGATGGCACTGGCAACAGCGCAAATCTGAAGTAGCCGAAATTACATTGGGTAAACTTGTCTCTTGTCTCTAATTTCAACCAATCAGAGAGATGGAAAGAATGGATATTGTAACGTTTTTATTTATTTGGGTGAAGTGTAAATATTAGACAATTATTATTAATTAAAATAAAAGTTTATTACAACGATAAATAGATATTAAAAGATAATTAGAAGTTAATAAATTTAATTTACAGTATGATTAAACAAATATTAAATACTAATTAAGACTAAGAATATTATAAAACACTGAAACACTAAGTTTTATTTTATTTATTTAACATGGCTTATATACTCCGGTGTTTGTATTCGAGAAAGTACTAGAACACTATTCCAGATAAAAACATCAACTGCAATAGAATACGTCACCCGAGTAATTAAACAGGTTCGGACAAGTCTGTTAACAACGCACGACTCTCCGAGGCTATTGCGTCATCGGTAAAAATAGACACTCGCTCATCGTTGCGGCGACGGTGACAGCGGCGGCGACGACGGGCGCTTTACATTACAGTATGATACTTTCAAAAAATTTAAGTATGTCGCGTATTGAAACATTATTATACGAGATTTGTTATAGTTATTTGAGTATTAAGGGCAGTAAATGCTTTCTATCAGTTGAGGATGATTTTGAAGATGAAGACAGAGTCGAGATCTCTAGTACCTACATCTGATTCCAGTAGCAAGAACATTAATGACCGCAATGTTTATTAATATTAAAAGATCAGTGCCTTTGGCGCTTCCCAGAACTTAATTTGTTTATTAAATCCTTATCTCATAAATCGACAGTGTTTTATTTTCTACAATGGTTTCTCCTCCAAGAGATTTATTAGTACTTCTGGAGTGCCACAAGGTTCTAAGTTAGGACCTCTATTGTTTGTATTGTTTATAAATGAGTTAATTCAATGTTTTGACTGCCAGGGTCTTGCCTATGCAGATGTTATTAAAATATTTCATACTATATCTACTTCACAAGATGTTATGTGCCTTCAAAGAAATGTTAATTTGCTGACTGATTGGTGTGTACTAAATAAATTACAACTAAATACGAACAAATATAAGATACCTAGGTGTTACTTTTACATTTAATTTCAAGTTCACAGAGCATACTAATCTAATATGTGCTTCTGCAAGTAAAATGTTAGGTTTCATAATAAGAATTTCCAAACTCTTACAACCGGCTATGAATCTAATGTAAATATCAAAACATTGTAAAAACAAAAGCTTTTCTTATTATGTAATAATATTTATTTTTCGGTAATTTATAATTAGCATCTTGATTAAGGTCGATGGCTGAGTGTATCTAATTAGATAAATTTAAGAGGTTAATTTTGCGCGTAGGATTAATATCGTACAAGATATTTTGGCAGCTGGCTGTGTTGATTTTGTGTGAAATATGGCGTGTAAATTAGGAAACAAGGAGATTTATTTGAATAAAATTACATCAAAGAACGTTTTTCTTTTGTATACTTTAGAAGTTATGAAGATAGTTTTATTATTTTAACTGTGAATATCATTCATAAATTTATTTATAAATAGGAGAAAATTTCAAATAGCGAGAATGAAATATGTATTTATATCATATTACGAGTTATGTATAGTATTACCAGGAAACATTGGAACCCGTGATTTATGACACGTACATCCGACCCCTTAAAGAAGCAGCCATCAATTTGTTCACACTCTGAACATATAACTAATAGTTCATCACGGCATATTACCCATTGCTGGGTGTGCCAATTTGGTATACAGATTTCGGTAATGATGATGACATATTTGTATCGTGTGGACGTTTTAATCATACAATATTTTTAACAAGTATTGAGTTAACGAATAACGAACTACAGAAAGTTTAATAAAAAATGGTAGAGGATCCTATTGTCATCAATATTAATAGTGCAAAATGTTTCACAGAAAGGTAGCCGCGGTATCATTAACCGAATTTTGATGAAATGTTAACATTAATTACTTAAACACTATGATTATTTATTAAAACAATTAACATGACTATTTATTTTTACGGTATTTATGTTACTATTTATTTATATTACTATTAATATCACTATTTATATCACTATTTATTTATACCACATTCAACTGTCCTATCTCCACAGCGTCTGTATACTCAACTGACTCCAAAGCGTCTGTACACTCAACTGCCCGGACAGAATTCACTCCTTTCAACTTTCAACTCTCTAAACTCTCTTCCACTTCACTACTTCCGATCCAGTATCACCAACTGTCCATATGACACAATTCTTTAACACCATTGCCGAGTATCAACTTCCACTTGCCGTTGCTCCGTATACTCTAGTTTCCCAATACTCCTCAACACTACCGAGTATTCACTTCCACAGCTATCCCAGTACACCAGTAACTTCCCGAGTACTGCACTCGGCACTAGACTGCATACGCTCACCACGATACTGCTATGCTACTAAACTCACTGAGTTTTGCCATTACGTTTTGGAGAGCTCCCGAATATTCCATACGATAATAACATCCAATATAAAAACTTGTTTACTTGCAGCGGTGCTCGCACGTTACATTATTATAGTACATGATCGTTAGTTCAATTTTATTTGTTTATTTGTTCAATTTATCTTACTTGCTTTTGTATAACTGATGATTGTTTAATACTTTATTTATTATTATATTCTTACTATTGTTTCTTATTTATATACATTGGAGCTTTGAAATTTGTAAAATAATACCTATACAAATAATTATTTGATTGAACGATAAATAATAAATGTGTATTTCAAAAGAATTGAAACACAATACATTATTTATTCTAATTACCTATAGTGTAACTAATAGAGTTTTCTCTTTGTTTTAGGTAAGTCGTGCAACTACATTACGTATACACTCTACTAAGGCAATTGTGGGTAAATATATGTAAGTATTAATGATTAAAAAATGTTTCGAATTTTAAATGGCACAAAATTGACTCCTGTGGTGCACTCTCCACGCCAGCAATGAATGTCCGTGAAGTGACGCCTTGTAAGCGCCGTACGGTGCAAATATTTCATTATTGCCGATATCTATGTATGGTGATTAGCTAATGAAAGTTGCGTTTAAATTATTTTATAGATGTGGTTTCTTTTGAATTGTACGAAACATTCAGGTATGAAATTTTTGCATGAACCCATTTAAATAATAGACCAGGAAAGCATACAAATACATTACTATATCTGGCTGAAAATAGATGGCCGACTAGGGTAACTGAATAACAGTGCTGCGTTTAAAATATTTTAAACATTTTTCGTTTATGTTGATTATAACAAAATATTTTGATTTATAAAAACTATTTAGTTTTGCAATTCTATGAAATAGGATTATTTTTAATTTCCTCTAACAGTAATTCGGACTCGAGGGTTGCTTACACCTGAGACGAACGAACTAGAATTTGCGGTATTAATTTTTTTAAATACATCCCTGAATCCTGTGGCTAAGGTCATTTTAAATGCCTCCTGGTATTGAGTACAATTCTAATCTTCTGTAACGGAATATTTTTCCTTTCAAATCAAATATAGGGAAATGTTTTCAAAAGAAACCACATCTATTAAATAATCTAAACGTCAACTTTCATTCGCTAGTCATACTATACAAAGCAGATAGGCACACCTAGCAAAGCAATGGGTAATAAGCCGTCAATATATATATATATATATATATATATATATATATATATATATATATATATATATATATATATATATATATATATATATATTCGTTAGTAGGGGATTTGTTTTCCTTATGTACAACATTAACAGTTAATTTTGAGTATAAAATGTGCGGTAATCGTTTTTGATATCGACAAAGATGAAAATATTAAGGCAATTGTAAAATTAACTATGTTGTAAAGCAATATGTGAAAAGTTAGGTTACCATCACGCACAATGTGTCATAAAAATTCATTATATTCTCTCATTAAATATAAGCTCGTGATATGATTAATAATCGAAGATACTGCTCGTGAAACCGAAGCAGCACATTTCACTTGTCCTTCGGACACGTGGGATCTGCTGTTAAAGATTTTGTGCTGGTGTTTAAGTAGGTAATGATTATTTAAAATTTATTGTTTCAAAATTATTTTTAGGCGAAATTCATTAAATGATGACAAGAGTGACATGGGCATGGACAGTTCTACGGAATTTGTTGCCGCTCTTTTTACTTCAGAAAAATCTCAACTCAGCTCGTGTAAACTCATCTCACTTTGAGCTGAGCTGAGGAGAAGCAAATGATAAAAAGAACGCGACTATTATCTTTCTATTGATACCACAATCATCATTTTAAGTTAAAACGGGTGGCATCAGCCTGCAAAAAACTGATTGCCCATGCTAATCTCCTATGTGCACCTTGAGAAAAAAAAACACCCGGTATATATTTGTCAGAAGTCGATGTATGCAATATTTTTCTGTCCAATATTTAATTAAATAGTATGTATTTTTAATTAAAACCAGCAATATGATAAATGTTTAGATTGTATGAAATATTGAAAATAAAATTAAAAATTTGTAATATGACAATGAAGTGTATTAAAAATGAATCCAGTATTACTAGGAAATTAATTACTTTTTCCAGAACAAATTTTTATTTTAACATATTACCTACCAATCGTTTATAATTTTAAATTAATAAAAACTAATTATTGTGTACAACCTTTATTAAATTTTTCATTTCAAACTTTTATAAAAACGGGTTTTCTCTTTTGTATAAACATGCAGTAATAATTTACAAATTTAAATGGAAACGCTATAACGCGACACATATTCCAATATGCTATGCTACTAACTGATAATTATAAAAACAATTTGTACGTTTTCCACTACATACAAAAAATAGTATTCAACACTTGTTTGGAAATTGAATGTTTCCCAAAAACGTAAAAAACCGAAGGGAAAAAAATCATTCGCATGCACACATAGAATCGGTAGTATAGGGCCACTATTACACGCAAGCGGCAAGGTAGAACTATTATAGGGTATACATCGAAAAATGAAAAATAATGTTCAATACACATGTATGAAAAATATACGTGTTGTATTTTTAAAAAATCGCAAAATTATAAGAGAAACGTTTCGATATGTTTCGGTTTGAATTAATGCCTATTTTAACGAATTATTTGAAGATAACTAAACATCCCTGCTATATTTATAATAAAATTGTTTAAAACAAAGATAATGCTATAATAGGGGATTCTACCGTTTTTTAAATATAATTTCATCTGAACGTATATTAGTAAAACTAAAAAAGACTGTCGGTGAAAATCCGGTGAAAAAATTCCTATTAATAAGCGAGTTAAAGTCCTCCGAAATTTGAAAATATAGATGTGACGTCACGAATATAAGTTTTTATATCAAACTATTTTCTTCGTGGACCTAAATGTTCTTGTAATATATGCTATTTCTAAATTATATTTATAAAAAGTTAATGAATATTATTATACTGTACAAGTCTACATGATTTATAATTGGAAATGTATTTAAATTATTAAGTTTAATGCAAAATATTTATATTCAAATAAAAACTGTTTGAGAATTGCACTACTGGATTGATAGCCACGCCTCCGCTATTTGAATTTCTCTACTTCCATTGGTAGTAGGCTCCGCCCCTAACTGGGTATTCGTTATATATTTATAAGCCGTCTTTGAGTCGCCAATCAAAATAATATATATGGATTTCATACGAGTGACGAGCTGCTATAACAAAAATCCCCTTATTTCCGAAGTATTTCAGTTATAAATAAAATAAATAAATAAATATAAATATATCATCACGGCATATTACCCATTGCTGGGTGTGCCAATCTGCTTTGTACGCAGATATCGGTAATGATGATGACATATTTGTACCGTGCGGGCGTTTACCAGGCGTCACCTCATGGGCACTCATTGCTGGCGGTGAGAGTGCACCACAAGGGTCAAGTTAGTGCCATTTAAAATTCGAAATATTTGGCGTCGGTCGGGATCAAACCCGATTCCCTAGATTTGCGACCAGACACTCAGGCAAGCGACCACGAGACCCCAATGTATTTCAATTATATTGTTTTATTTCTCTTAAATCAATTGCGTTGTAGTACCCTATTATTGAGAATCTGGGGAACCGGGTTCGATCCCGACTGCGTCAAATATTTTAATATTAAATGGCACAAAATTGACCCCTGTGGTGCACTCTCTACGCCAGCAATGAGTGCCCGTTGGGCGACGCTTGGTAAGCGCCCGCACGGTGCAAATATTTTATATTTTATTATCACCGATATCTGTGTATAAAGCAGATTGGTACACCCACCAATGGGTACTACGCCGTGATGATATATTACATATTAGTATCATTATATTATTGATAACAAGAAAATAAGATGGGCTGTTGAAAATTAAATTTCCACTATCATTTTAAACAGCTATGTCATTTGAAACTAAGTTCTGAAAGTTAAGTTAATTAGAACGTGTTATTAATATTTTTTTTAATATCGATGTGGATGAAACCAATAACCAGACCACATAGCATTTTCCTCACTTTTTGACGAAAAAATAAAAATAATAGAACATCTACCATACTTAATTTGGCAATTTTGGGTAGAAGGTCTTCGTCTAAACCCTAAAGAAGAGATTGATGCTCCAATGGTCTATTCATGATTATTTTGAAAGTATTTCAATTGAAGATTGCTTGGGATTTTTTTAAGAATTGAAAATAAATAATGATCAAGTGTATTATTGGTGAAAGGAACTACATTGAAATTTAAATTTTTTTTTTTGCAACACTACCTTCTAAAGTTGTCTTTATTTCACACTTTCAATGGCTTAAATGTTTCATTATAGAAAAGTGTGAAATAAAAAATAACTATGAAATAAAAAAATCACCAATATATTCTCGTTTTTGCTTATTTTCTATCTTTTCAAAGAATGAAATAATAGCAAGAAATATCAAAATAAATTTTGTTAATAACCACTAACAAAAGAACAAAATAAACCACAACTAGTTGTGAAGTTCATTGTCGTATTCAAGGTTATAGTTTAAAAAGTTGTAAATATTAAATTGCATTGAGTAAATGTGTAAGTAGTGAATAAATTGAATAGTGAATACATGAAGTATCTTGACACTTTTATCAAAATGACGTTTTTCTTTTAAAATTTATTTTAAAATTGTTTAACTGAAGATTGTGTTTTGTAGATTATGTATATAACTCGTGACTAAACGGTGCTTTTTTACCCTTAGTAAGGGAGGTATAGGGATCGTGCTAAAAATCGCATATCGAGATTTTGGTAAATGACCACGTTTTAAGATCCCTAGAATCCAATTTTAACATTTTCACGTGTGTATATGTGTGTGTATGCATGTGTTGATCCTCCACTCTAACTCAAATACTATCATTCGGATAACCGGATGGCACTTTACTAGAAGCTCAAAATAGTTTTTCTTCGAAAAATACCTTTAAATGTTATTTTTTCGAGATTAATGTTATTATAAAAATTAAAGATTATTAAATTTTCTATAGATTTGCATTAATACTTTTATTATATATTTTATGGATAAATTTATAAAATTATCTATAATTTAAATCCCAGAGGCTACGCTTTAAACAAACAAAACGCAGTTATTCAAATGTATGTAATTAACAGATAAATGTCACTATCAAAGAACTAATCATTTCAAAATAATATTAGTAACGTTTTAAAAAGAAAAAAGTAAATAGAACAATAGAAAAGGAATTCAATATAGTTTCCAGCATAAGTAAATATGTAGGTATGTATTTAGATTAATAAATATTAACGATTCACTAAAATGTTTAAGCTAATCCTCATTTTTGGATTAGTGAATTCTATTCTATCCCGGTATTTAAAATTTAATAATTTTATTGTAGTTCCGGTGGCACAATGGTTAGAGCAACGTTGCATGTCATGAGTGCCCTCGGGGCTCTGGGTTCGAATCCCACTAAGGCATGGATGTGTGTGAGGGGTTTTAAAAAAGAAGTTACTTAGATTTGATTAGACTATGTTTTACGAAATAAACTATCAGATTTAGAGTAAAATTCGCTAATCCAAAAATAAGGATTAACTTAATCTTTTTTGGGACTCGGGCTGTAAATGGCGGGAGGTATTGTGTTGGCCACACCAGGTTTTTTTTGTTATTGACCACGGCACCAAAATAATTAATCACGTTGAGACACGTTTGTTTACGCAGTCAGGTTGCTTGCGCGATTACAAATAAATAAATTAAATAAATATACATCACGGCTTATTACCCATTGCTGGGTGTCATCGGTAAACTTAATAGTACCTACCCACGGAAAGATATAAAATAATTTGGAATAAAACTGTGTTCGTTTACGATGGTAAAATAAATATAATAGGTGAATTTGCTTTCAAGATAGAAATCTTTAACTTCCGTCTTTTAATAAAGAAAAATAAAATAATTAAATACATCATCACGGTTTATTATTAATTTTTGGGAGTGTCAATCGCAGATGGTATGGAGGAGGGAGCACCACAATTGTCAATTTTGTGCTTTTTGAAAAGGGAAAATAGAAGGAGAAAATAAAGTACTAAATATTACCGACTAAATACTTTTCGAAAGCAATGTATGTATTCTGTTTAAAAACACCGCAGTCGCAGCCATTTTCCTCGTATTTGTAAAACTTTTCCCTCTTTCAAACTCTTCTCTTTCATTCTTCTCGTTTTCGCTTCTCGCTAATCGTTTGCCGCTTGAATGTTGTGGGCGTCCGAACTAATGGGCGGTTGAGAATAAAAATGACTAATGTTCGTGAACAGAAATTTAAAGAAAGAAAAAATAAACGAGCTGTAAATGTGGTGCCTGTGCCCGTGCCTTGTAGGTGCGAAGGCGCGTGTGCACTGCGCATGCGCGTCCACCCAAGGCTTTCGACCCTTACTAATTTGGACATTGAAAGATCACGCCTTTTCCCAACGCAACATAAGAAGATCTGAGGACAATGGCTAGCAAGTTGAACAAGAAAATTTGTTACATCTTGTACTCCGAGATGTATTGAATGAAAATCTGTTGTGGTCAGCACAATATCTCCCGCCAATTTCATTTTATTTTACAGTTTTGTCGCACGATTATATAGAAATAAGTATATCTACTTACAAATTTCGTAAACATAAACAATTTCAATGTCATAAAGTGACTTATTGTGGTTCATCTGTAGATTCACAATAAAAAATTTCACTTTAGCTTCTTATAAAATAGTTACTATTTTTATATCTAAATCTATCGAACTGTAATGAATTTGTGTTGAACAAACAGAAACCTAATTTCCTAAATTTAGTAACACAAATCATTAGTGTTTCTGACGAGACGATCGAGCCGAGAAACTACATTGTCTCGTCTCGTTCCGTCTAGAAGACAAAAAATTAACTCTCGTCTCGATTTTTTCTCGTCTCGAACAATGGAGTCTCGTCTCGGCCGAGAATCTCGACGAGATTTCTTTATTTTTTTTATGGATCCAATATGTAATTTATTATTAGATATTTACAGTAAAAACATATAAATAATATTGTGGGTTATGAAAAAAATTGAGACAATTATTTTCTTCAGTATCATTTTTACACCTATACAACAAATTACAAAGTTAGAGACTGAGTAATTTGATACAGCACTACTATAATAAAATAATGTTCTTATTCAAGAACAGTTACAAATAAACAACAAGTTAACAAAACTTATTTTAGAATAATAAAATGTATAATATAAAAATAATGTTAATTATTAGTATAAACATTGATTAAATAAGGGTGATTACTGAGCAGTTAATGAAGATTAGCATTGTTTTATCTCTGTCAAACGTTTATGAATTAGTTTAGAGAAAAATACTTCAAATAACAGACGTAGATAAATTTAATTATATGCATCTTTTATATGAAGTACTTTTCTTTAAAATAATTAACTAGCGATTGAGAGTTGAGAGATAAAACAATGCTAATCAACTGCTCACTGTAGTGTTCATACTACCAGCCAGGCAATTTGCACCACCAAAAGGCAAATTTTACGTTTTGCTTAAATAAAATAATGAAAAGCGAAGTTAGATATTTAAAATAATGGACATTACTGTCAAACATTCGAACTGCTTTTATTTATTTAAATCAAGTTTAAAATTTAACGTCTGGAAGTGCAAATTTTTACATTATTTATCCAGTTAAAAAGTTTACTGTTAACCATGATTTTAAACACAAAATGCTCTTTGCAGAATCTTCATTAAGCCGATTTCTATGTTTTCGTAACACTAGACCAGCTTGCGAAAATAATCTTTCCGATGGTACGGAAGTAGCTGGTGTACTTAAAAAATCTTGTGCCATTTTGGTTAAATTAGGATAAAATATCTTGATGCTTATTCCAAAATTTTAAAATGTCCTCTGCTTTATCTGATCGTCTTGTAGCTAAATGTAGATAATTTTATTTAAGAAATTTTAGCCCGATCCTGTATTAGATTTATAATTTAAAAAATATGATAATTTTTTAATACATATTTACAAAATGTTCCAATGAAAATATAAAAATCTGTACTATTAAAAAATACATAAAATTGTCGAGAAATCTCGGAATAATTGTCGAGAATCTCGACATGTAAGTATCGTCTCGTCTCGTGAGTTCAAAAAGACGAGACGAGATTCGAGAATGTCTCGTCTCGTCAGAAACACTACAAATCATATTTATTTTAAAAATTCTTTTGACTATTATTAGTACTAGTATTAAACTATTTAAAATAGAAAATATCTTAGTCTTTTGTATTTATTTCACTGAAATATCACCAAATTCTACCCTAATTAAAATTAAATGATTTTTATTAAACAATTGTAAATAGAGTGGTATTTGTTGTTTGAACACTATAATTGACGGATAAAAATATTTCGGAACATAATATTTTCTATTGTGATAAAAATAGGGTTAGAAATGAAAGACATTCTGTAAAAAGTGACAAGTATAGGTACATGTGATTCTTCGCCTTTATATATTCTTATTTATTACAATATCCTGCATCATATACCACATTTAAAACATTATATGCGAATATGCGCTTTGCCGTTTGACGTTTCTGACAGAAAGAGACAAGATGATATATCTGTCGCAATAATTGTAAGTGAAAAGTTTGGGGTTTGTATACTTACCACTTATCACTTACACTTAACGTCTTAATTTTGTCGCTGTGAACGATAGCGTTGTTTGCCATAAGTCAAAGTGCTTGTATTAATTGTATGTGCTAATTGTAATTCATAATTCGGTAGCTCTGAATGCAGCTTGAACCTTTAATTTTTGAAATTTTTCAATTGAAACTTTCAAATGGCACATCACAAGTCAGGGCTAATCCCAAAATTACTTCCTCCACAGCAAGCTGAAGATGTGATGTAATTTGAAGAAATACTATTCCTTGCAATAAAAGATCATAAAAACGATAGTAGATGTGCTGTTTTGGGAAGGGCAGAAATGTCCATTTACAAAAGAATTAATTCCTGGTTTTTAGAAGTTGGCTCTAGTATCTGGAAAAATTTTATGAGCACACCGAAAACGCTTCGAATGAGCGGTAATATTAGGGTATGCGGTCATTATAAAATTTTAGGAATTTGAATATGTTATTATCTGGTAGAATTTTGTGATGAATCCGGAGTTAGATTTCGACAACGTGTATGCTTTTGAATTTTGATGAGAGATTGGACTTCTTGGAATTCCATTCATCAGGATTTTCAAAAAGAATATACCTATTGAAAACCTATAGAAATTGATAAATAAATACGTAACGCTATTATCCATATTTATACGGTTTATATAAGTGTGCCTTACATTTATTAAAACAAATTTTAACAGTTTGGAAATTATTAATCGCAATATTGTTTACAAATAATAACAACAAAACATTACATACGAGTATATTCGTACCCATTCTATTACAAAGTTTTTAATACTTAGTAAATGGTGCCTGAGTGTCAGGTCGCGAATCTGGGGAACCGGGGTCGATCCCGACCGACTGTAAATATTTTCGAATTTTAAATGGCACAAAATTGACCCCTGTGATGCACTCTCCACGCTAGCAATGAATGCCCGTGAGGTGACGCCTGGTAAGCGCCCGCACGGTGCAAATATTTCATCATTACCGATATCTGTGTACAAAGCAGATTATGCATAATAAGCCATGATGATATATTTATTTATAATTTTATTTTTATAGTTATTTTTCGATAGGTTATGTATGAAAAACAATTAACCTTATAAATTAAAATGATACAAATATTTGTTAATAACTTTATAAATACTTAGTGTTCTATAATAAACATGATTACATGGTGAAATCGGGCTGTTGCAGGAATTTTTGTATAATTTGTAAGTACTAAATTTTAGAAAATATTGTTCTCTAAAGAGCTGCAAATTTAAAAATATCACGAAATATTCATTAGGTACAATTCGTGATTGAAAATTGTGTGATATTTTGAAAAAATCACGTTATCTGAAACTAAATGTGACGTTAGAGTACCTAGTTACAGTTTAACATGTGACAAACTATTGCCTACTTTTATTTATATAAAAAGCGTAAATGATTGACTAACTGATTTCCTATTGGCTATGAATGACGTGTTGTATGTATTCTGACGTCACAAGAGTGGGCGTTGTTTTTCATGACTATTTCTGGCGCCAATTTTTTTATTTAATTATTTACGAAAATAATAAATTATCATTATTTTTTTATTACTATGAAAAATATTGCATAAACAATCAAACAAGTTTTTAAAAAATGTGAAACAGGCTCTTTCAGAAAAAAATGGCTTAACAAGTTATAGGTGCCTGGTTTAAATTCCAATTGAAGGGTTGAATTTTTTAGTTATAAATTAATTCCCAATGAAATAAATAGGTATTTTATTACAAATAGCAACCTGTCAATATTATTAGGAAAAGTAAATGAACCAGAATTAAAGTTGAAATACAATCATAACCTTTCTCATTGTAAAGAATATAATACTTTTTAATGTGCTTTTAAAATGAAATAACATTCACAAAATCTTCCTCGAAGTTATCTGTAAGCTGGCCTCTCATCCTGGTGTTGTTGTCAGAACGTTTTGTTGTTTATACCACAGCTGTTTTTTTTCTCTTTCTATGGTTAGGTTTTAGAGATTGTACAGGATTTGGGGTGTTAAAACCACCTGCAGAGATGGGACCGTTTCACATATTGTTCTGGGTCTATATTTCTTAAATTGCTAATGCCTGACAGTTGCCTGCCCGTGACTAACAAACAGGGTAGTTAGCAAAGAAAATGAGGGTTCGAACTTTCATCAGATGTACTGATGTAGAATACTATTTCCGATATTTGTGAAAAGCGAAATGGTATATTTTATATCACTTGTTGCCTTGTCTTTAGTCTTAATTTTTGCCAGGATTTGGCACTATTTTTTATCTCAATCCATCCTGGTATGGATATTGAGAACTGACACTACCGCTAGAGGCAGCACAATCGCTTCAACAGCTGATCTCGAAAACCATGCAAACACGCAAAATCAAATTAAGTGTTGTAGAACATTTTCAATTTTTAAATACCCGGTGCATAATTGAAGTTAATAAATGTTTTCACCAAAGTAAAGATAAATGTCAGGTTAGCTAACCAAGGAATATATTTATACTTAGAAATAAATTAACCTCACATTTCACCAACCAAATTTTGAACAAACTAAAAAATATTTGTAGGTACAATTAGACACAAATTTTAATAGAAATGTACAAAAATATACGACTAATGGCCGGTTCAGAGTAAATTTATTCCAATGAACAAATTCGAATCAATTTTTATGTTCTTATGACATTAAAATTATTGCTGTCAAAAAATTGTGTTGCATTTGTTCAATGGAATAAATTTACTCTGGAAGTAAATTTACTTGGACGTTTATAAAACCGGCCATGAATCTGTCAAACGCACAATTAATCGATCTGTTAAATATTTATCCCAATTAAAATTGAGGCGATTAATTTATTAATTATTTGACATCTTCGTTATTTGTAATGTTTTCTTCTGAAATATTTCTTGAGGTTTCATATTCTTCCTATTCAGATTTCCGTACCAGTACCAGTACACGACGTTGTGTCCGCCCTTTGATTTTTATGTAGATTTCCAAGCTTTTCAAAGATGGTACTGCATTTTTTTATGGTTTTCGACGCTGAGTTGATTTGTAGTTTACAATAGGCTATACTTTCGTGGTACTGAAAATCTGATATCTATCAGTAAATACCTAAAGTAAAGTTGAAAACGTATGTAACAATAAAAATTTTATTTTTAAAAAAATATTTGTTTTTTAAATTAGGAAAGAAGATTTTCTTTGACGTCATTTTTTTGAATTGGAGAAAGGGATGCATATTTATAGCTATTAACATACCTAGGAATGTTATGCACATCATAATTGTCGCAGATAACAGTTTGAAATTTTAAGACATCTAAGACTTGTTATGATTCATAACATCCGTGGTTTGTTCAATACTTTATCAGTTTCAGAAAATGAAGACATTATTGATAAATATTATTTTTTGAAATTTTCTCATTAATGCTACTTTCAGAATGCTATGATTAACAGAACAAATATTTTGACATATGTCAATATGACAAATATTCAAATTATGTGCTTTATTCCTCATGTTTATTACTTTAGAGTAAAGTAGACTGTATTTAGAACGATACACCATCGTTATCTGTATGTATTAATGAAGAGCATTATATTTTCATTTAATTTTATTTTCAGTTTGTAGACCGTTGTTGACAAGTCAGTATGGTAATAATATTACCATACAGATACAGTTAATAGGTTTGTTCGTTCCGCCACCCTGCGTCTATCGCAAACCACGGCGGTGAAATTTGCTGTTCTTTTCGATTCGCGGTTCACTGTAAAGTCACTAGATTCTGTTCGTTCCGTTTTTCTAGTAACTTGCGGTAAAACGCCGCGGCAGCTGGCGGTGATAATTTTTACAGTGACTCATGACTCGGTGGTAAAAAAATAATCGGCGGTAATGTTCGCGTCTACATATGAAGTGCCAGTATGACAGTGTTTGACAAATAAATACTAGGAAAAAATTGTTATTTTTCAACAAGTATGCTATGTAATGTTTCAGTTTTAGAAATTGAAATACATTTGTAAAATATATAAATGTCAATGTCATATGAATTATGATTTGTAACAAGGTAAATTTAAATGATAACAATAGTAAACAATTAAAATAATGGAAAATGGAATAATATATTTTTACTGAGTATCCTTTATAATATATATATATATATATATATATATATATATATATATAATAGTCTGAAGTATCTTCGAAAATAATTTAACGCAAACGGATCGAACAGAAAAATAATTTTTAGTAACTTAAATTATTACCGCAGCGATTGGCAGTGAATCGCAAAACGCAGCGACAATTACCGCCGCGTTTTGCGGTAAAACGCAGCATAGCGGAACGAACAAACCTATTACTTAGTTACAAGCCTACTTTTGTACATGTAAACAATAGAATAATATCCTGAAACCGGTAAAGAATGTAACCTGTAGATGGCGAGCGAGTGCGAGTTTTAATTTGATTTTGACATTATAGTTAATTTTTCTGCCACTGTCTCTCTTCTTTATTATTTACAATTTGCGTGGTTTCTGTTACTTTTATTACGTATTTCGATTTGTTAAGCAGAAATGTAACTTATCTTATACTCGTACAAAATTAAAATGACAAACGAAAATATTAACCTCCAAACTATTATTCAAACGTTAAATAGATGATCTGTCATGTTTAAATTACCCGCACATGCTGTTGCTATTGGACGTACCGATGTTATTGCTTTACGGCCATTCGTTGTTCGGGGTAATTCTACGTCGTACATGGCGGTAATTTAAATATTAAAATTTCATTATTTTTTTTCTGGCCAATTAATTAAAATTTTGCCAAAAGAAAAAATATGGGTAGCAAGTTTTTATCGTGTCTTCAAAAATATTAAATAAAAAAATGGCACGCAAGTAGCCCATTAAGATCATTAGAAAATACTATTTGTATTTTTAACACTTACTTACCTAGAAAGACAAAATCATCTTTCTTAAAATGATTGGAACATCCTTTCATATTATCTGTTATTGTCTTCCCACACTGAAACCGAATAACTTATTCGCATATTCCCATGCTTGGCGTTAGTCTATTCGTTGTTCAACGCCCTGATTTGTTGTTATTACAAAAAAAAAATATCACCTTTCTTGGAGAAACTATAAAATCCTAAACTAAAAATAAAACAATTTATGCGAGATTTAAACGCTTTTTTTTAATCGCTTGAAACATTTGTTATTATTGTGTAAAACCGACGTATCATTGGGATTTTAGGATCCTGTTGGTCTTGGTTAAAATAAATAAAAAAATAAATAAAATGTAAAACAAACATAGAGTACTCTTCCGAGAAGTTCTGATTTTCGCCAATAGTTGTCGTGTTGCATATTGTCAGAAAGTCAGTCGGAGCTATCCGACGGATCCGTACGATGACGTCACAAAGCTATCAGATCGAAGCTTTTACTAACGCGTCGGATCTGTATATAATTTTCACGTTTAAATTTGAGGTTATTATAAAAAATTAACTTGTTACAATGGATAAGAAAACAGCGCTTGTTTCTATAGTTATTCATAATTTTATAAACGAAGATTGCAGTGTGACTGAAACGCAGAGCCGTAAGTAAGGTTTTGACCGCTTGTGGCAAAAATTTTATTTGCGCCCCTACATATTAAGAAAATAAAAATAAAATAAACTACTGATGAGCGGTTCGCGAGTTACCAACAACTTAAACATGCATGAACTTTTTCTAAAATTTAAAACATCTGCAAGTCGGCTTAGTTCTTATATTTTCATCTAAAATTAATAAACCATTTTACGTAGGTATTTAAAACGTGTCGAAATTTCAGATGAAATGAGATTTAAACCGATTTGATGTTTAAAATTTTAGAGGAATTTCATATAACTTTAAGTTGTTACTAACTCGCGAACCGCTCAACGGCAAAAATCGTCTATACTCTGTTCCATTTAAGCCATTCAGTAGATGGCGCACGCATTAGCGCCAGTTTTAATTAGGCGAAATTACAATGGGTAAATTTGTTTCTTGGCTCCAATATCAGCCAATCAGAGAGGTCAAAACTATTCCCTATTCTCTACAATACTGAATGGCTAAAATGGAACAAAGTATAATACATGACATGAAGGAGAAAACCGCGTTATCGTATCTTTAACTAGATCAGAGTTGTGGATGAATTTATAGTAAAGAGCTGAACCTAATATTTTTAATTTTTTTGAGTAATTTAAATTTTCATCATAAGTTGTTATTCTGGTTAACTATTTTTTACATAACTCTTTGAGAGATCATCTTAGGCAAAAAAAATGTAAGAATCCTTTTATGTAGAGAAAATTACGAGCTTTAATTTTGCATTCTAGCAACATTTTGACCCAAGATGGCGGTAAAATCCGGGGCCGCTAGAGGGTGCAAAATTAGTATGTTTTTTCGGAGGCCCCAATAAAGAGAATAAAATTCACGCCAGCTTGTTACCAATTATTTCCACAATAAACACCTTGCCGACTGGCCTATCTGTAGATAATTATTTGTTAAATTTAGAAAATAGATTTTAGAAATGTTTAATCTAAAACCATATAAATGATTAAAAATTTTGCGCCCCTAAGAATTTTGCGCCCGTGGCGTGCGCCACTTTTGCCACGCCATTTGTTTAGATTATTTCAATCAGAAATTAGCGCGCGCAATCTGTAATAACCCTGAATCTGATCGGAGTGAGTTTACGAACGCGCAAGATTAACCCGATTGACTTTACGAACGTCTAATATTATCTTGTCTTTTATAAATCGACACAGATCTTATTTCTTCTAAAACTATTTTTCCTGCCATGTCCCTTAAATCTCTTACACTGGTCCCAACAACCCGCCAACAAAATCTCCAAATCTGTAAAATCTCCTGGCGCAAGATAATTACGGTGGTCCGAATGCTGGTAATTAAGCAGGTAAGCGGGCGGGATTCTCGGAACTTGGATAGTCTCGGTTGGCCATGCCATGACCAGGGCCTACCGTGATACACAATACAGGGGTGAGGAATGCACGACACTCCAGGGAGCGCATCGCATGGTTTATGTAGGAATGCGGACAGAGCACAAGAATGAGGAGAATAAAATAGTGTTCTACCGAGAATATAAGAGATACAATATTGCTGGTTTCTAAGGAAGTAATAGTTGTAGTAATAATAAAGAACGAAAAGTCTCAGATTCTACAGGGCAAAATTGGTGTGGCCAGCACAATATCTCCCGTCATTTACAGCCCGAGTAACAAAAGATTAAGTTACTCCTTATTTTTAGATTAACGAATTTTACTCTAATTTTGACAGTTTATTTCTTAAAATATAGTCTAATCTAATCCAAGTAACTACCTTTTTTTAAACCCCTCAACAGGATTAAATCCCAATTACACAGTAGGTTCACATTCACTCACATCCATGCCTTAGTGGGATTCGAACCCAGAGCCCCGCGCGCACTCATGACTTATGAGGCGTTGCTCTAAACATTGAGCCACCGAAGATATAATAAAATGAAGATTAAATTTTATATACCGAGATAGAATAGAATTCACTAATTCAAAAATGAGGATTAGCTTAAACATTTTTGTGAATCGTTATTAATCTAAATACAGTGGACCCCCGGTAATCCGACAAACGTTTTGCAGGGCAGTGTCGGACTATCGAATTTGTCGGATTATAGAGTACTGCCTAAGACACCCTATAGTCCGGAATTTTTTACAAACGAGTACCTTGTAATCCGACAAATTACAGATCCAGTGATAAGATTCTATGTTATACTCTGAAGTACAAATCATACTTCATTATGTATGTCAAATTTAGTAAATTAAACACAATAGAGAGCTTACGTTTTATTATGAAATTAACGTCATTAATGCTATAGAACTTACAAACAATAATAACTTTACATTAGGAAATATGTAATTGTGTACAAACAAATGTACATACTAAAATAATCAAAAATTACGAATAAAAATCATACTATAAATCAATCATCATCAAATCAATACCTACGCGTCGAGCACATTAGTGGTGGGGTCATGTCGGATTACAGGGGGTGCCGGATTAGCCAAGGGCCGGATTACCGGGGGTCCACTGTACATACCTATATATTTACTTATGTTGGAAACTGTATTGAATTCTTTTTCTATTGTTCTATTTACTTTCTACTTTTTAAAACGTTACTAATATTATTTTGAAACGATTAGTTCTTTGATAGTGACATTTATCTGTCAGTAACATACATTTGAATAACTGCGTTTTGTTTGTTTAAAGCCTAGGCTCTGGGATTTAAATTATAGATAATTTTATAAATTTATCCATAAAATATATAGAAAAAGTATTAATGAAAATCTATAGAACATTTAATAATCTTCAAATTTTATAATAACATTAATCTCGAAAAAATAACATTTAAAGGTATTTTTCGAAGAAAAACTATGGTGAGCTTCTAATAAAGTGCCATTTCCGGTTATCCGATTTTCATCAAAATCTAATGGGCTCTTTCCATTACAGAAAAAGTTCGAAATACAAGGTTTCATAATTTTCTGAATAATAGTATTTGAGTTAGAGTGGAGGATCCACACACACATACACACAGACATCGTTAAAATTGGATTCTAGGGACCCTAAAACGTGGTCATTTACCAAAATCTCGATATGCGATTTTTAGCACGATCCCTATACCTCTCTTACCAAGGGTAGCGGGAGGTAAAAATGAAATTAAAGCACATTGAAACTTAGTAAATTAATCAACAGAAAATAAAATGGAAATCTCTTTTTATAGAAATAGATATATTTATTTTTTACGTCGATTGACGGGCATCGATCGCACGGTACATGGTTCGGGTGACACTATGAGCTAGAAAATGTGTGCAAAGTCGCTCGGCCACCAAATTTCAAATTCTTACCATAATATTATTTCTACATACGACCAATATACCATCAAAACCTGCACACATGGACATATTTAGTTACTCTTTACCTCTCGCCATACGGAAGGTAAAAGAGATAATGTTATTATCGGTCCAAAAATTTGATAGTGAGTTTTCAGTGAATAAGCACGAATTAGGATCCCCACAACATGTTTTTACTATTTTTACGACGATTTTTTCGTCCACGATAACTCTTATACCAAATTTCCAAAAAATTCTATTTATCGTATTTAAGGTTTCTGCATTCACGTAGACTTGATTAGATTTTGGGTAAAATGGGACAACCGGAAGTAGCACTTTACTAGAAGCCCAACTATCCAAAACTATTTAATTTTAGTATTAAAGACTTTTATATCAAGGGAAGTAACATAGTAGATGTTGGCTAAAATTGATAAACTGGAAGTGATACTTTACTTGAAGCTCTGGACAGATTTTCGTAAAAAATATATTGATATATTTCAAGACTTTTAAAATTTAGTATTTGAGACTTTCGTATAAAGAGGAATAATGTACAGGGTGTAACAGCTAAACGAGCTACCTTAAATAATTTCTATATTATTAAAGATACAATAAAATTCTATAAGGCAATCTTATAGAAGACAAAAATCCTGCTTAACAAATCGAAATACGTAATAAAAGTAACAAAAACCACGCAAATTGTAAAAAATAAAGAAGAGAGACAGTGACAGAAAAATGAACTAATGTCAAAATCATATTAAAATCAGATTTTTAGTACCACGCAAGTAGCCTATTGGCGAGAGGCCATGTGTTGGCCACATCAGATTTTGTTTCTTTGCGTTAAGTCCTGAGTATTGTCGCTTTCTAAATCCTCCCTTAGTGCGGTCCTGTGTATGTGATTCCCCTTCCCTCCTGTCTATTTCTCGTGCCGCAGATGAAACCGCGTTCTTTTTGTCGCATTGTTTTATTGATCCAAGTGTGCGACGCTATCGAAAAGTGATTGATGTCTGGATGTTCCCTTAATCCCTGCCCTGTGTATTCTACACCAATGCAGAAACAAACGACGAATTATACCGAGTTGAACTGTTTTCATCAACGACCAATTACGCGACGAGAAATTCACTAAGATGGGAAGATAGGGGATTTTAGAGGGAGTTGATAAGATGTATTAATTAGGGTGAATATCTTTGACAAGTTAAATATTTGTATTATATTGAAAATGTCACGTTATCTTGTTTATAAGACACACTTTTTTCAATTAATTAGCGTTTGAAATAAATCACAGCTTATTCCATAGGGTGTCCGGGATATTATATTCAGTATGGGCATCTCGAGAACTATAATAGATAGGAAGTCTGTTAAATTTTTACCTCTCGCTAAGAGAGGTATTGGATTCATGCTAAAAATCGCATATCCAGATTTTAGTGAATAAGCACGTTTTAAGGTCCCTAGAATCCGATTATAACATTTTTACGATGATGTCCGTATGTATGTGTGGATGTGTGTGTGGATGTAGGATCCACGATTTCTTAAATACTATAAGACTTAAGGCATTTTCTGTACGGATTCCTCAATCTAACAATAATGGGAAGAGTTGATTAAGTTTTGGTAACAATTGGACAACCGGAAGTAGTAGTTACAACAAAAAAATCATCTAAATATTATTTATCGAAAATTTATGCAAATACTTATATTAAAGAACGTTAAATTCTTTATCCGATAAATATAAATTCATTATTATATCTTCTATAGATTTAGAGATAAAGAAATGCATATAAAATAATTTGATGTAAAAATTCGCAGATCAAATTACTTCGAGGCAAGAAATTCAAATGTTTGTAATTGACACATAAATGTCACTGTCAAAAATATTTGTACATCATTATGAAGATTATGAAAATAAATAAAAAGTCAACAACACAAAAGAATATACGTAAGAAAGAATATAAAAGGAATTTGCGAAAAAATGACGAATATATAAGAAAAAGAAAAGGAAAGTAGAAAAAAAATCAGGATATTGAATATAAAGAAAATGTATGTATTGTACATAATTTATATTAAGATATCCCATAGATTTTGCAAATATATGTGAAAATTATTTTGTAGGGAGACATGAATATATGTATTTGTATTTAAAAATATTTTTTGTTTTACGCGTACAACCAGGTAAAATATCTGGCGAGAGGTTATGTGCTGCCCACATCAGATTTTTACTTCCTTGTACAAAGTAAAGGAAGTATTGTATTCGCGAAAAATTTCGGTTTCCAGATTTCAACGGAAATATCCATTTTGACCATCCCTGAATCCATTCTGACTAATTTCGTCGTGACGTCTGTACGTACGTACGTATCTCGCATAACTCAAAAACGGTAAGCCGTAGAAAGTTGAAATTTTGTATTTAGGACATCTATAACATCTAGTTGTGCACCTCCCTTTTTGGTCATTACATAATATCCAGAAATGACACTTTATTTGAAGCCTATAATAGATTTTAGTGAAAAACTATATTAAAATATAATCCAAAACTTTTAAAATTTGGTATATAAGACTTTTATATCAATTGGAATAACATAGCAGATTTTGGTTAAAACAGGCTAACCGGAAGTGATATATTACCTGAAGTTGTTAACAGTTTTTCTTGAAGAAAATTGTTTCATTTTGATTTTAGAAATAAATGCTTCAAATAAGAATTTTAGAGAATTAAATTCTGCGTCTAGCACATCAAGTATTATTAAATTAGCCCTTTGTATAAGGGAGATATGTAAATTTAAAACTTATATACTTTTTGGTTTTTATAATGAAGCTTGCTATGGATTAGGACAAAAAATAACAAAAAAATATAAAATAGATGTCAATGTCAAATTACGTCAAATACGTGCAATTTTATAATTGAGTCTATACTTCATATTAGTCTTGCGTACGAGGAAGTCGTGTGGTGTCCACATCAGATTTTTTGATTTTGGTTTGCATTTTTAGGGCAATTTAACTTCGCATATCTAATAGTTCTCGAGATCTCCAAGTCAGTGGTGACGTATACTGCTTGGTGTTAAGAAGGGGGGGGGGGGTAGGTAGGGATGTTGAGGGAAATCCTACTTGTCACTTTTTACAGAATATCTTTCATTTCTACTTTTTTAATTTTCCACTCTTTTAGCAGGCAATAATTTGGTGGATACTAAAAATGACTCTCTGATTTTTCTAAACAAACTTTGACATAACCTAACACATAAAACTACACGTATGTTATTTGATCGTGTCTGGAATTTAGACTGTCAACCTCAAAACGAGAAATGTTTGAAATTTGTATTTATAGTCAATGTATGTTTTGCAAAACCTTCTCAATTTACTTCATTAACACTTGTGAAATATGAGTCATTAAATTTGACGAGAGAGTCTTATTACACATGAGAGCAGAAGTGCAACTTTTAAATAATAGACAAGAAATGAGACTGTCACGATATAGTTGTATTTATTGTTAAACAGTGTATGCATTGGTATTGCGAGAATGTGCAGTATTAACATTGGCAAGATTCCAAAGGCTGCTGTTCCAATAAAGACGGAGGGTGGAACACTTTGCTTTCTAACACTTTCACCCTTAAACCGAAATGCCCCAATAAACAGTAGCGCCGAGATTGTAACGCGAAAGAGGCGGCATTTTTATTTTACTTTAATACTCGTTTGTAAACGTGCACATAAAATTGATTACACAGAGTAGATTTCAGTGATTAGCGTGTCGCTTACATTTAGTAACACAGAAAGAAAGGATCAAATAATCTACATGATACATGATGGGGTGTTATGGCCATGTGCCTGAGTGTCTGGTCGCGAATCTGGGGACCCGGGTTCGACCCCGAACGACGCCAAAAATTATTTAGAATTTTAATTGTCACAAAAGTGACCCCTGTGGTTCACTCTGCACAACAGCCATGAGTGCCCGTGAGGTGACGCCTGGGAAACGCCCGCATGGTACAAATTTGTTATCATCATTACCGATATCTGCGTTTAAAACAGATTGGCACACCCAGCAATGCCATAATTCAAAAAAATCAATGGTGGGTTTCTATTAACTTGTCTTTTGTACCGTTTCTCTTCATAATAATTTATACGAAGTTTGATACAAAATGAACGAGAAGTTTTGAATTTCTTGCGTTGTTCGTTTTTAATTGAGCTCATTTTTTCATCACGTTGGTAGCACGATTTTTGAAGCGTACTGACGAAACAATTTGACATAATTATTGATTTTTTGAATTTAAAAATGACTGAACAAAGTATCTATAGTAAAAATGAACAAGCAGAAGACTCACGTCATCGACCTGAAAAAAACCTTATAAAATGAAATATAACTTATAGAAATTATTGGGTGTTATTTATTTTTTAAAAAAGAGGGAATAAAAAATTCTAGTATTAAGAAACGTATATATATTATTGAAATTTACCTTTATATCAAAGTCAATCCTTATTCCTTTTAGGAAATATAAAATTATTTGAAATAATTGTAGTTAATTTTCGTATCATAACGGTAGCACTACTGACAATGTCCATGTTTACATTGAATTTAAAATCGATCAAATATCGATCCTTTCCCTGTCACTTGATTGACAGGTGATTGTCAACTCATCTCATCCAGGCACAAGTGACTTGAATTAATATAAATGAATGCAAATATCAAAGTAGTTACCTATGTATTATTGTTTTGTAAAAAAATATATAGAACTGTCAATTTTGAATTATTGTGTAATATTTATTAAGACAAATCAATAATATTCAGGGCCTGGTTTAGGTCGTCTTAGCTCTAACCAAATCAAAGCGCTCTAAAAACTATAATAAAATGAGGAAATTGTGTGCCCCCAAAATCTGTGTGCTTCTTAGGCTGCAGCTTAGTCAGCCTGTCCGGTAATTGGGCACTGCAGTAATACTGTAGCACAATACACAAATACTTAACGCAGAAGAAACTGTTGGAATTAAACTTCAAAAACTATAATAAACAGAATAGAGACGAGATCTCTAAAATGGTTCGGCCACTTAATGAGGATGGAGGAAAATAGCTGGCCAAAGCGTATATTTCAGTGGATACCACCAGGGAAGAAGAAGAGAGGACGACCAATCTTGGAGAGGAGTGATGAGACAGCGGAGTCTGGAAGAAGATCTAGCGTATGACCGGGAAACTTGGCGTCGGGAATTGGGAAGGCAGCATCTAGCAATACAATATGTATTGTATTGATTATGGTGAAATATGTAGAGTACATACATATATGTACTTTAAATTGTACATAATTAAATCCAGATATATGTAATAAATAAATAAATAAATAAAAATAAATATATAAAAGAAAATGATTATTTTCAAAAATTGTATAGTTTTGTTATTAATTATTTTAATTACTTACATGCATGTATTGTATACAGTAAGTTATGCAACACGCATTACATTTTCTAAAATAAATTAGTACCCCATGTATACGTAGTAATAAGTGACGTCATTATCTAGTAATATTTATTGATGACGTGAGTCTTCTGCTTATTCATTTTTACTATATTTTGAGCATGTAACGAGTGCTACGAGGGGAATTTTTTATGTTATCTACCTAGCTATGAAAACAACGAGTTGAGAACAAATAAAATTTTATTTTTCAACGTTAGAACCGTTGACACTAACACACTTATTTCAACGACTTTTTAATGAAGCTATGCCTTCAAAAAAAATCTTTTGGTAATTCTGCAAAATACGACTCCAAGGCGTTTTCCAAGTCATCATTCGATAAAAATCGTCGCCCTCACAAATGTTTTTTGAGTTTTGGAAAAAGATAATAGCCACAGGGGACGAAGTCAGGACTTTAAGGTGGATGTTGAAATTCCTCAAAGCTGCGTGCATTAACTACTGCTTGAACAATTCGTGCTTTATGCTTTATGTACCTAGCAGTTGTCGTACAGAAGAGTTTTCTGAGGATAATTGTGGGGTCTTTTTCACTCTAAAAAGTCGTGCGTGATTGATCGTGATTACATTTTTAGTTACGTGAGCGTGCGTGATCGTGAACAAAAATTACTCACGCGCCCCCCTCTGTACAGTCTACCATGAATTCATACCGCCAGACCGTACGGTCAACAAGAAATATATCGTCAAATATTGCGCCTTTGCACGCAGCAATCTAACGAAACCGAAAAGAATTGTGCATAAACAACTGTGATTTTTTGGCAAAAACAGCAGTTATGTGATACTTTAGCCACCAGAACCAGACATCCCGCGACTTTTTCTTGTTTTCAAAAGATGAGAAGCTCCAGGGCTTGGCCGATGCTTTGTGGTTCCTGAGGCAAGTTTCAAAATGGCGTCTTTTAATTTAAAAAAAAAAACTCATTGTTGTTGATTAACAATAAAAGCAAGAACGAAAATTGTATTGAGCAAAAAAATAAACCTCATCTACAACCTATACTTATATACTTATATTTTCATGTGACCAATCCCAATATTTTGAAATACCATATTCAAATTAATATGGCAACGGGCGTAAGAGAAAAATTATGGCTTAATTAACTTGTAATTTTTATATATTTCAAAATATATTTAATATTTAAATATAAAAAGTCATTGAACATCAAGAATGCAGAAAAAGGATCAAATTATTTAAAACAGTTCTGCATAGTAAAAAAAACATTTATTAAATAATTATTCGAGCTGTTTTTACCACAAATAGCTTGATAGCATCTTTATAGATTTGTTATCTATTGCTTCTATGGAAATTAGGCCTAGATCATTTAATCGTTCTTGTGTTTCTTTTTCGAAAATAATTCTTTATAATTTTCACTTTCAAAAACTATGTTCTCCTTTTGCTGCTTTTTACCTCTCGCTAAGAGAGGTATTGGATTCATGCTAAAAATCGCATATCCAGATATTAGTGAATAAGCACGTTTTAAGTTCCCTAGAATCCGATTATAACATTTTTACGATGATGTCCGTATATGTGTGTGTGGATGTTGGATCCACGATTTCTCAAATACTATAACACTTTGGCATTTTTAACTACGGATTTCTCAATCTAACAATAATGGGAAGAGTTGATTAAGTTTTGGTAACAATTGGATAACCGGAAGTAGTCGTAAGTAAGTCAAAAATATTTGTATGCCATTGTCAAAAATATTTGTACATCATTATGAAGATTATGAAAATAAAAAAAATCAACAACGTAAAAGAATATACGTAAAAAAGAATACAAAAGGAATTTGCGAAAAAATGACGAATATAAAGAAAAAGAAAAGGAAAGTAGAAAAAGAAAATTTCAGGATATTGAATATAAAGAAAATGTATGTATTGTACATAATTTATATTAAAATATCCCATAGATTTTGCAAATATATGTGAGAATTATTTTGTAGTGAGACATGAATATATGTATTTGTATTTAAAAATATTTTTCGTTTTATGCGTACAACCAGGTAAAATATCTGTCGAGAGGTTATGTGCTGGCCACATCAGATTTTTTGTCTTGTACTTCGTTTCGTATGTTATCACTACAAAAAAACGATGTTAGAATGCTCAGTGGTAACAGAAGAATCGGTTGTAATTATATTTAATATAATTTTATAAATGGTATAAGTTCATTAAATTATTTTTAAAAAATTCAGCTGTTTATTAAAATTTTATATTTTTAGTATGTTGTTTTGGCGCCTATTTCAATTCAGCACCTGAGGCGGTCGCCTCACCGCCTCACCTATCGGGCCGGTCCTGAAAAGATCAATGAATGGATAATGTTTTGCGATCATGGGAGATGAAGGTAAAATCGCTGAAGGAGCTGAAGGCAATACCACAAAGTGTTTTACAGAGTGGAAACAACGTTGGCATAAGTGCATTATCTAATGGGGAATTCTTTTAAAAGGACAACATTAATATTTACGAATAGATTATTTCATTTTGCTCGTCCAACATTTTTACCTTCCGTCACCTTTAGGTAAGGAAGGTATTGTCTTTGGTCAAAAAATTCGGTGGTGAGTTTTTAATGAATAAGCACGTTTTAGGGTCCCTACAATACGATTTTACTATTTTTACGATGATGGTGTGTGTGTGTGTGTATGTATGTGTGTCCGTGTGTGTGTATGTAACAAAATTTTCGTCTACGATAACTTCCATACTACAATTCTAAAAATTATAATTCTTTCGTATTTCTCTTCGTTACATCCATGTGAAGAGCTGATTAGATTTTGGTTAGAATTGGACAACCGGAAGTACCATCATTTGAAGATTTTAATAGTTTTTCTTGAAAAAACTATGTTAAATATAATTTTTTCACATTTGATGTTATTATAAATATTAAAAAATATTTTATTCTCTATACGATTTGACTGCATTTTATACTTAATATTAAATGGGTATAGAGTTAAAAAATTATAAAGAAATTAAATTTCATAAAGTAGCCATAGCTGTGGAAACAGCTACTATATTAAGAAAATTCTGATTGAAAGATGTCAGTGTCAAGTGAAATTGACATAGTGTGTCTGTCTTATAATTTTACTGGAAATATAGGATTTTTTGCTTTCTGTATGGAATTTGTATAATATACATACAACTGCTTTAAGGTAATGTACAAGAAATAATAATAATAATAAATCTTTTATTTCTGCAGATACATTACACTGTATATAGAAAACGTCACAAAATAATAATTTTCTGTATGAAATTTGCATAAAATACATGCAACTGCCGGAAGGTAATGTACAAGAAATAGAATATGTATTTAATTTAACAAGGAACTTTCCGTATGAAATTTGTACAAAATACATAGAACTGACGGAAGGTAATGTGCTGGCCACATCAGAGTTTTTAAATTTTTTATACGTTACGAAGAATTTAAAAATAGAAAAGCCGTATTTTTTGTTATCTTGAAATAACGTTTAATAACGCCTAAAATAATTATTAAAATTTTGGCTCGAAAGTTCTGACGTTAGCGTCACTCCGTCATAAGTAGAGAGAACCGACATACGTTACCATTAATATGGCAATATACAATAACTGTTGCATGAATGAAAATACGTATCCATTACAAACTGTGATCAAAAATCTTTAGAGCTAATGGTAACAAAGTAAGCCAGATAGTTATTATATGATTTGAAAATATATATTTGTATGATTTCCTTACATGAATAGGTGGAGTAGTGTTAAATGTTAATTTATGTAAAACTTCGATAATACATATTATATCTACATAATATAAAAATCAGGTAAGTAAAATTAATAATTTTTGCTCGTTTTCATAATCAAGTTAATTATTTGCTTTAATTAATGTGATTTTAAGACTTTCTTTAATATAATATTGATGTTTTCATACTCACCTAGTGCCATTATTATAATTAAAATAGTATTTAAACTATTTTCTATATATAATTAAATACAACAAAGACACTATTGATTACAATAATCAAAGCATAGTTCATAACAAAAAGTAATCCAACATTTACATTACTACTAAATGATTACAACAATGACAAGTATTGAGATTACAATAATTAAAACATAAATTATATCTAATATAAATTTTCATTTGATCTTAATAAAAAATTACTCGGATATATTAAATATGCGTTTATGAGCAAAATATGCACGGTCCACTTTATAGTGACATTTAAAAAAAACTTTAATTACATTATTATAGGTAGAAAAATACAAAATATATAACAATTTTTATTTCATTTTCATTTATTTATATTCAAAATTCATATGCGACATGTAATTTTTAAAAAGTCAAAGACTTGGACGGACCCATTCTGGTTATTTTTACTTCCTTGTACAAAGTAAAGGAAGTATTGTATTCGCGAAAGATTTCGATTTCCAGATTTCAACGGAAATATCCATTTTGGCCATCCCTGAATCCATTTTGACTAATTTCGTCGAGACGTCTGTACGTACGTACGTATCTCGCATAACTCAAAAACGGTAAGCCGTAGAAAGTAGAAATTTTGTATTTAGGACTTCTATAACATCTAGTTGTGCACCTCCCTTTTTGGTCATTACATAATTTTCAGAAAAAGTACTTTATTTGAAGCCTATAATAGATTTTAACGAAAAACTATATTAAAATATAATCCAAAACTTTTCAAATTTAGTATATAAGACGTTTATATCAATTGCAATAACATAGCAAAATTTGGTTAAAACAGGCTAACCGGAAGTGATATATTACCTGAAGTTGTTAACAGTTAGTTTTTCTTGAATAAAATGGTTTCATTTTGATTTTAGAAATAAATGCTTCAAATAAGAGTCTTAGATAATTAAATTCTGCGTCTAGCACATCAAGTATTATTAAATTAGCCCTTTGTATAAGCGAGATATGTAAATTTAAAACTTATATACTTTTTGGTTTTTGTAATGAAGCTTGCTATGGATTTGCTATGGATTAGGACAAAAAATAACAAAAAAAAAAAAATTAGATGTTAATGTCAAATTACGTCAAATACGTGCAATTTTATAATTGAGTCTATACTTCATCTTCATATTGGTCTTGCGTACAAGGAAGTCGTGTGGTGTCCACATCAGATTTTTTATCAAACCTATAGGAGAGCATTATTTAGAAAGAAATTGGTTAAAACATCAAACATACACACTATAATATGCCTATTCGTTCACGAATCTTATCATTGGAATAAACACAATCCTACATATGTCAAATACAAGTTTGTTCACTAAATATATAGGTTTAACAAATAAAGCGAATGTTCCCTTCCCTCTCTCCGATAAAACTGTACATGATTAGCCAATCTTTATCTATGGATGAGTATAGTTAACAAATTACATGTGGTGCACTTAAGATAAGCATGTCATTCATGTTGAACAGCTCCGAGATAACACATCCACACCACACAGAATCATATGCACATGGGAATACTTTATTAACTGTATGGAGTCACGATATGTAGAATGTTAATGTAAGATGTAAATCAAGTGTTTTATTACAAGATATTTCCTGATTTACTTCCTACCTAGCAAAAATATATGAAATGATTTAAATGCCCATTAAGATAACGAAATTATAACTATAATTACTGTGGGAATCCTTTCACGAAGGAAATTTTTTTTTATATGGAGTGCGAAGAAGAAATTGCACCTGTTATGCTAAAAATTTTACTAGCATTAACACCTTTACAGGTAATAATGTTAAGCACATGAGTTTTTATTTTTAAGAGACGAATAATTGTCTTTGGTCAATAAAATAAATTTTGAGTTTTCTTCAATAAGCAAGTTTTAGAGTCCCTAAAGGGGGATTTAGACGATCAAATAAACTGAACTTTTATTGGACAAATATTTACACATAATTTTTGATCATATGGTTACGCTTTACACGTTCAAATTTTATGAACATTAGGGCCCTATTCTGTGACTCGGTGGTTATTTTTTAACCACTCGTTAAAATGTTTTTTCAATTGATATTGATTTGGCAACTAAAAATCCCTCTTTTTGTTATATGTCAACATATTTGGTTAAAAAATTAACCAATGGTTAAAAATTAACCACCGAGTTACAGAATAGGCCCCATTATTTGCTTATAATTGGGCTATATAATTACATAGGGTGTTCTATTTTAAAATTAAAAGTTGCTATCAATTTCTCCAAAACCGGAAGTAATAATAATAATAATAATAATAATAATAATCTACTTTTATAGAGGAGATAACAGACTATAATTTATGTTATATAGTTGAAATCGCTAAAAGTAATCATAAGCGAGATATTTGCTGGTTTATTTATAGACGGACACCTATATATATATATATATATATATATATATATATATATATATATATATATATATATATATATATATATATATATATATATATATTTTATTTAATAAAAGATTAAAAACATATTAATAATAAAAATTAATAAAAGATTAAAAACATATTAATAATAAAAATTAATTTGAAACGAAAAAATAAAAAAATAAATATTGCTGTCGGTTGGTTTCGAACGTGACTCTCTAAATTGTGGAGTGCGCGCGTTACCCCTACTCTATCAGAGCTGTTGCTTAGATACTATTATTTTCAAGATATGAATAACATTCATGGTACTTCTACAATTTTTCTTAATTTATTCTAATATTACACTTGTAAATTGACTGATTTGAATTGAAATCCATAGAAATAGTATCCCCGGATAAGCATGCAAAATTTCATCTTAATATCTTGCACTGGGGAGATACTATTCACAATTAACTAATTTTACATGTTAATCGCCCATGTGTCGGTCGGCCTAAGACACCCGGTATATATATATATATATATATATATATATATATATATATATATATATATATATATATATATATATATATATATATATATATATATATATATATATATATATTAGGGTAGGCCGAAATTTTAAAATTTGGATATTGGTTTTGGAATAGCTATTAAAAGTTGCCTTTCGTAGTTTTAAAACGAATATTTGTTTTGGGTTTTTTAATTGTGTTACGTCTTTTGCCCTCTCCAGAGGTTCAAATTTTTTAAAAAACTTGGAAAACTGAATTTTGAAATTTAGATTCGGAATACCGCCAAATATTTAAGAATTGATATTTTAAAGATAATTTTCAAATACAATTTTTATATTGTGATACATCCTTTGCCCTCTACCGATCATCAAATTTTCAAAATTTCAGATGTGTTTATTATTATGTATAAAAACTTTTTTTAAATATCTCAATGACATTTCTCTGGGTATAAATAGCCAAGTGTCGCTGCAACATATGTTTATGTACACTTACTTAATGTGCCCTGTACCCCTTATTTACAATTGAGCCTTTTACTATACCTACAGAAATATCACTGAGATATTTAAAAAAATGTTTTTGTACATAATAAAAAACAAAACTGAATTTTTGAAAATTTTGATGGTCGGTAGAGGGCGAAAGACCTATCACCATCGAAAAATTGTAAATAAAAATTATCTTTGCAACATCAATTCTAAAATAATGGCCGGTATTCCGAATTTCAAAATTTAATTTCCCAAAATTGAGCCGCGGTAGAGGGCAAAAGACGTTACACAATTAAAAACCCCAAAATAAATATTCGTTTTAAAACTACGAAAGACCCACCCTAATATATATGTATGTATATATATATATATATATATATATATATATATATATATATATATATATATATATATATATATATACCGTGTGTCTGTCGTAAAGGTGTACATAGGGAGATTAACATGGGAAATCAGTTTTTTGCAATTTCCTGCTCGCCTAATTATTTTCAGCAAAAATGCGTCAAATAAAAGATTTAGAGCATAAAATTCTGCATCTTAATCAATAAACAGAATTAGCTTTCCATGCATTGTAACGACAGAAATTAAATATGAAAATATCGAAAATTACGTTGCAAATACCGACAGCCATGTAATTGAACAAAAAATAAATAAATGCTTGACGTTTTATCTGTCACAACGTAAGTTAACTTATTTGACGTTTCTGACAATTTAATTTTGTCTAGTTTTATTATCTGAAATGATTAAAAAATGAACATTTGTACGAATGAAGAGCTAAATTCGTGACAAAATTTGAAAAGACTGCTAATGTGTCTTCAAAAAATACACGTGAGCCGCGTAATCTGAATACAGGACGAGCAGAACTTACGTTACTCTAGGAAAGAGTGTTAGGAATGATAAGTGTAGACCCCTTCTGTAGTACTAAGGTATATGTATTGGAAATGAGTTGAGAGTACTTAACAGCATGATACATAATTTTGTTACGCAATGTTGAATTTTTAATATATTCAGATTATTTAAACAAAACTGTATTTTCTTAACTTTATTTATTAATTTTATATTTATATTATTGCCATAATGAACGATATTTGTTCAAATCAAATTGTCAGAAACGTCAAATAAGTTAACTTACGTTATGACAGATAAAATGTCAAGCATTTATTTATTTCTTGTTCAATTCCATGGCTGTCGATATTTTTAACATAATTTTCGACATTTTCATATTTAATTTCTGTCGTTATAAAGCATGTGAATCTTATACCCTAAAACTTTTATTTGACGCATTTTTGCTTAAAATCATTAGGCGAGCAGAAAATTGCAAAAAACTGATTTCCCATGTTAATCTCCTATGTACACCTTTAAAATAGACACACGGTATATATATATATATATATATATATATATATATATATATATATATATATATATATATATATTCTCTTTAATTTAAATAAATAATGTATAATTAAACTAATAATCATTAAACAGATATAAATTTTTTTAATAAACATGTTTTATTTAACAAAGGCTTCTGGGGTTTATCACACCCCATCTTACCACTTATGTTTCATTTGTTCACCTTGCCAACGCCGGGTTAAAAGAAACCACATCTATTAAATAATTTAAACGTAAACTTTCATTCGCTAGTCATACTATGCTATAAGTAAACGATATAAAACTAATGTATGCTCATATGAATTTTGAAATTTTTAGTATCATTTCTACATTGTAACTATAAAGTATTATTTGTTATTTGTATATTGCTGTAGGTATGTATTTTTGACATAAAAAAAATAATCAAATAAGCCCATGTTTTCAATATGAATTTTCTTTGTTATACTAAATTCAGTAATAAATAACAATTTTATAGCGTTTGTAGTCAGAGTAAATAATAATAACCTGGAGATATTTGCATACCGATAATTAAATTGACATAAACAATTTATACGTGCGCCGTTGTATATTGTATGTTAATTTTACGTATGTAATTATGAGTCTGCGACTGTGGTGGGTGCCTTGCCGTAGCTAAAGCTATGTCGCCACATATAAATACTAAAAGATTTACATCTTTCATACATGTTATACATGACAAAGTTAGAATAAATAATATATGTGCGATTAGTTCTGCATTCCATATTAAATATTTATAAGTAAATAAACATATTTTTCACGGATTTTACTCATTGGTAATTGCTGAGAATGCCAATCTGCATTATACATAAATATAAACTCGAGAACTATACTCAGTTACACCGCTACATTTTAACTGTTTGTTAAGTTACCAATATTATATCGAAACGAAATGTTAAATTGGTTATTAAATAGAAGTTGTCTACAGTCTCGAACGCGGAATCGTTTAGAAAAAATAAAAATTCCGCAATTTCTTTAAATTGTACATTTTGACTAGTATTACAGAACTCAAAATCGTCCAGAAATGCGCTGTTGCTGACCTAGGCCGGCAAAAGGAGTTGACATTACTGTTCTGGTGATATGTCAATTTAAGATTATTTTCAACACAAGAATTATCAAAATGTTTACAAGTTTTTGGGCTAAATCTTTAGTTGTTGTAACTTAAATAACTAAATTTTGTAATAAAAATAATATGCTGTCGCTACTGACATCTCGCATAGATTAATTATAAGTTCCAACTTTAGGACTAGTTTGTTTTGTAACTACAACTAACGTCACGTGATACAATTGAGTTTCCGCCATCTGTCATTAAAAATATGCGAAAGTATATAATATATATATATATATATATATATATATATATATATATATATATATATATATATATATATATATATATATATATATACTATTATTCACGAAAGATGACTATTCATGGTCATTCGTTCGAAGAAAGAATACACATCACTTTACAGCAGTAGCTTAGCAACATTTTGTATTAGAAAGAGAAAGGTTTATTTGACCTACGTCTATTTAATTTATGTGGTGTGACAGATATACGTAAATAGTAGCATTACTTTCTAACATACTATAAATAATAATGACGTATGTCCTAGAATTATAGATGCCTAATTATCTACTACACTGCCCTCTATGCTAGCATTTACCCAGTGGCGTTGCTGTTTAAATCAAATTATTATTCCTTGGTTTATAAGTTAAGTCTATGTTTTTGAATTTTACAAAAACATAAGTGATGAACATAAATCTTTTAGAAAGGCATTATTTAGAAAGAAACATAATTTTCAAATAAATTACTCATATTTTTTCAGTTAAAATGTGCCCATAAATATTTCATATTGCACGCCTTTCCATACGAAATGCAATGAAGTTATCTGGAATTAATATTATATCAGACGGCTCAAAAATGACCTTGAATAGTCATCTTTCGTGAATAATAGTTTAACTAATGTTTGTATGTTATATTTTCAATAGATATAAAATAATTACGCATTTTAAGCTCAAATGTAAGTAATTATAATTAAACTTGCAATGCAAAACCGATAAAAAAATATGTTCATTTTTTTAGGTTATGTAACATAGAATTAAGTGTAGAGAAATATACGAAGAATTTATGGAGAAGTCGGTACGAAAAATCTTGTGTATCACACGCCCAGAAACTGTAACGTTTGTAAATATCTTGAAACAAACTATACTTTACGCAATGTTTTTTTTTATCTCTTCTTTTGGTACCTATCCAACTAGGTTGTAATTGGACTTTCAGATATTCAGTTTGTACGCCATTTCGAATGTTACAAACAAAACTATGAAATAGCAAACAAATTGACAAAAGAACGAAGTCGAAGCTAGAGCCCTACCATCCGCCCGAAATTAATTCATGTAATCTTCAATAATTAAAACCATAACAGCTAAAAATATGGTTACGTACTACATTCGGTAATTCACTATAATTATTTTAATTGATCTCAACTTGTCAAGTTCACAACTAACTACTCGTAATTTAGCAAAAAAAGAAGAATGACGTCTTCACGTCTTGTTTCGATCTCACATGAGATAAGGATCCGGAAGTAGTCATTTCAGCATCAACATCCGTTTAAAAAGCCGTAAACCTCTTGTGTTGTCCGTGTTGATCTGTCCGGTAGATCCTATCTGTCGCCTACGCGTTCAACTATACACATCAAGTAATTATGCCTTTGTTCTTTGTTTTTATATGTAGAAACAGTTACAGAAGTGACAACCTGCTAGATATTAGGTACAAGAAAAATTGTTAATAATAGTTGTCCTACTAGAAAACTTTAAGATACGACGTTTATTTTGTTGATGATTTGAATCTACGTCCTGGTATTAATGCCAACCATTTTACCATTTCATTTTTTTTAATATCCCGGTAGGTGATGCCTAGTTGGTACAGGGAATGCCGGCAAACAGTGGAATGCTCAGAAAACCGCTCCCATCGATGCTTAATATCACATCCATAACTTTTCAAGGACGGTAAGAACTACATTAATCGTGGTTTTAACTTCAGGTGAAAACTATCTACCCCATAAATTTTAATTAAGACAAAAAAATAGCCAAAAGTCTCTCATTATCAAGTAAATATGGCGGGTATTCTATTACCTACTATTATATTGTAACTTGTGAGCCCGGCTGCTGCGCTGAACAAGCGTCTAACAGGCCTATTCTACTAAAAATATGTATAACGATATCGTTACCATACGACTGTCGCTAAGCATTTGGTTGAACGACTTTAATAACGACAAATACCAAAAAGGTATTCTACTAATCATATCGTTATCGAGTTATCGTTAAGATGAGTTTAACGATAATATCTAACTTCATGTTGATTTTGACAGAACAAATTTATATTTGTTTTTCAATTCAAATTTGACATTGATTCAAATTTGAAATTTTCATCGTACATAAAATTATTTATTACTCTCACCCTCGTTTTACAGTGTACACGCTCTATATCTACTTGCACCGTATGAAATTTGATATAGGTATATGTCTATAAAATGATCAACAATAATATTGCAGATTTCTATTAATAATATGATTATTAATGATTGACTTAATGCCACATATGAATCCTTTTCTACTGATATCCTCGTTGCTACAGATTTCTGATAGCTTCCATGAGCAAAAAAATGCAGAGCTGCCATTATCTGAATTGAAAACAAAATATTTATGTGCATTCATATGTAATGTAATACGCATAAACAGTAATTTATAAATAATCTAGAAATTTTTCGCAAACCATCACTTCAACGAGTTCCTCATATATGATGATATTTGCGTAAATAAATCTCTACATGTTTCTTTAAACATAAAAAAAAATTCTCAAATTTTCCTCCGGTACAGTAAAAGGACGATTATATAAAATGTCATATTAAAAAATGTAATAATATAATAATAATAATATCTTGCTCAGCTACAATTAATAAAATATCTTCTTCAGCCATTTCTACTTTTGTTTTCAAAATATATCTAAGTTTTCAACTTCAACGAGGCATGTGAATTTGTCGTTCATAAACGACATACAATAACGATAAGTAACGATAAATAAATTAGTAGAATAGGGTTTTGGCAAAAATCGTTAGTATAACTACATTTTGCCTGGTAAAGACTTATTTTTTTAGTAGAATAGGCCTATAAGTATAGCGATGACGCAATTGCGCTACCAGCCAGGCTATGTAAACAAGCCGCGACGTGTTTAATTACTTCCGCGGTCGAACATTCTAGAGCTCTCTGGAAGTTAATGGCAGCTGTATAAAAGGGACTCAGCTATGCTCGGGAGTTTGTTAGTTAGGTAGGGAGAGTCATATAGAGATATTAACATGGAGTGTTAGAGAGTAAAGTGTTAGTGAGAAGCACAGCAGTATCGTAGTGAGCGTATGCAGTTGGTGTCATGGTGTCGAGTAGGTACTCTGGAAGTTACTGGTGTACTGGGATAGCTGTGGATGTGAATACTCGGTAGTGTTGACGAGTATTGGGAAGCTATAGTGTACGAGGACAGTAACGGCGAGTTTGGAAGTTAATGGTATATGAAGTGAATACACGGTAGTGTTGACGTGTATTTGTGAAGCTAGGTATACAAGGACAGTAACAGCGAGTTGGAGTGGATACTTGGCATTGGTGTTCAAGAATTGTAGCATACGGATAATTGGTGATATTGAGGCTGTGGAAGGATAAAGTTAGTTACATAAATAGACAGACAGTGAGGTGACAGATGTGACTTCTGTCCGAGCAGTTGAATATACAGACGCTGTTGAGTCAGCTGAGTATATAGACGCTGGGGAGGTCGGTAGGTGGACAGTTGAACGTAATATACAGACGCTGTTGAGTCAGCTGAGTATATAGACGCTGGGGAGGTCGGTAGGTGGACAGTTGAACGTAATATAAGTATATAGTGATATAAATATCGCGTAAACAATCAACAAGAATCTGCAACAGACCGGCAGTCTAAGATTGGAACGCATAATGAAATAAATAATTAGTAATATCGTAGAAATAAATAGTAGTGTTAATTGGTTAAATAAATTAATAGTGTTAGTGTTATCTAGTTAATAATAGCTTTAGTCTTAATTAGTTTTTAATAATTGTTCAATATTAGTAATCGTCATTATTTAATACCTTTTTAATATTTAGTTATAGTAATAAACTTTTATTTGAATTAATAATTGTCTAATATTTACACTTCACCCAAGTAAATAAGAAACGGTATAATATTATTCTTAATAATTCTAACGTGACTTTCGTTGATGTTATGGTAATGCATTGTTTTTCTCTGGCAAGTAATAATTTGAAAAATTTTAATGCAGTGAGCATGAAAACGCACATGTCCAAATGCAGAATCCAGTTAATTAAAATATCCAACATGATAAATGATTAACGGTCCATGAAATATGTAATTTAATTTATGAAACAATTGAATCAACATCACTCATCTGTCACCAATGAATTACAATCATGTTTTAATTGTTATTTTAAGGATTATTCTAGCAAGTGGCCAATTAATAATTTTCTTTATTTCGGCCATTCCCAAATTGAAATTGGTACTATAATTTATTCACTCCATTCATAACTTTTTTTTAACTTATTAAAATAATCGGTATATAATTTAACAGATATGAGATTTATGCTTTCTTTAATAAACAATTAATACGATGGGGTCCTCCAATATTGACTTTTATTTTTGAAATTGCAACTAAATTAAAAGCCATCTTTAGTTTCTATAATGGCGTGAAACCCTATTGGATCTTCTTAAAAGTGTAGGTAATTTTCATTGTTTTTCCTTATTTCCATACATCGTCCAAGAATTCTACATCACTTTCGCTAGAAAATTCTGACAATTCGGAAAAATCGTTGTTTTCTTACATTACAATTTCATTAATAACAAAAACAAAATAAGTCAGGTTAGACAGCATGTCAAACTTATTCAGAATTAAAAATTCTGGTAAAATCCTGGAACTTTAAAAACGGTTCCGAATCGGCTCGGAACACAATTCACTCGTTCTTGGAACACTGCACTATAAGTTCTCAATTTTTAATTCGACTTGTCGGAACGGTAAAATGGTCTTGCGCAAACTCAGTAAAGTTCTGATTTGGATATTAGGGTAATAAAAGTGCAAAATCGAACACAGCCTCAGTTTAGAGGAAGTTTCATAAAAAAGTAGGATATTACTTGATTTTTACCTCCCGCTACCCTTGGTAAGGAAGGAATAGGAATCATGCTAAAAATCGCATATCAAGATTTTGGTAAATGACCACATTTTAAGGTCCCTAGAATCCAATTTTAACATTTTTCCGATGATGTCTGTGTGTATGTGTGTGTGTGTGTATTTTTGTGTGGATCTTCCACTGTAACTCAAATACTATCATTCAGAAAATTTTGAAAACTTGTATTTCGATCTTTTTCTAATATGGAAAGAGCCCATTAGATTTTGGTGTAAATCGGATAACCGAAATGGCACTTTACTTGAAGCTCAAAATTATTAAATTTTTTCTACATATTTTATCAATTTTAAAATTATCTATAATTTAAATCCCGGAGCCTAGGCTTTAAACAAACAAAACGGAGTTATTAAATATATGTAACTATCAAAGAACTAATCATTTCAAAATAATATTAGTAACGTTTTAAAAAGAAAAAAGTAAATGAAACAATAGAAAAGGAATTCAATACAGTCTCCAGCATAAGTAAACATGTAGGTATGTATTTAGATTAATAAAAATTAACGATTCACAAAAAAGTTTAAGCTAATCCGCATTTTTGGATTAGTGAATTCTATTCTATCCTGGTATTTAAAATTTAATCTTCATTTTATTATCAAAAAAAGTAGTTACTTGGATTAGATTAGACTATATTTTGAGAAATAAACTGTCAAAATTAGAGTAAAATTCGTTAATCGAAATATAAGGATTAACTTTATCTTTTTTTGTGACACGGGCTGTAAATGGCGGGAGGTATTGTGTTGGCCAAACCAGATTTTTCAGTGATATATTTTTGCCTAGCAGTTCAAAAAAAAAATGTAAAACAAATTACAGTATTGTTTCTTGCATGGTAGTTATTTGTAAAAATTAAAATCAACAAGGCAAGTAATTGACATGCATTAATTAGTATCTGGACTTCTCTATTCATGCCTAACATTAAGAATGAGACATATTTTAAATAACCCACTGACAGACGTATATCTACTTGATATGCACAAGCATATGTAACTGTCTATTACTGTTTTTTGAGCTTGGAATGAAATTCCACATATTCTATTTGTTTTAGTTGTTGACAAAAATAGTAAATTACAATATATTAATAATAAGAGCACATCAATCTGTCAGCCGCCATGGTGACAGTGATCGCAGCGCCGCCAACACAAACTCCTTCGTCTTCTTAGCGTCGAATCGGTAGAGGTTAGAATCGTCCACACCTCTGAATCTCATAGCTCACTTACGTTTCTTTTCTTGTTTAATGCGTGACCTTCCGCGACCTCGCACTTAATTACTTCAATTGCCGAGTATTGTCTGAGCGGCTGTCAGTTGTTCGTTTTTTACCACAGCCGCCATGATCTCGCGCTGTGTTTTTTACTTGGTTTTGTTTGTAATTCTCGGCGTTATTTCATGGGTAGTTATTGTTCACATCACCGGAGCAGTGCTTGCAGAATGAACAGAGCAAAGGTAATTTTTCTCACTGCTGAAGTTAATGACGGAATTTTTTGTAATAAGCGGAAAATTGTTTAGAAAAGGGATGCAAATGTGTTCATTTTATATAAATGTAAACTAAGATGCTGTTAAAGTTGATAAAAATAATTATTTTTCCTGTAAAAGGTAACACGTTTTACACTTTAATTTATAATAATGTCGCTATTATCACTGTGTAATTGTTTTTGGTCATATAGTGGCATTGGGCATTGTCATTTATTGCTCCTTAATTCTGAACCACACTCATAATAGTTACAATATACAGGGTGATGTAACGGAAGTCGATTTCAATGTTAATTTTGAAATGTTCAAATGTTGCCTCCTTTCATTGTTTTTAGCAAAACAGTTAAATAGTTTTTTGTAGAGAATAGTATATTCTTCAACTACAAGTAATGGAATGGCCCATATTCCACATGAGAAAAGTTTGTGATCCGAGCCGAAGGCGAGGACTACGGTTTGCGAGTGTGGATTATGCCAATCCAAACGTGTTTTAGACTACACTTTAGGTGCATTCACAAATGAAAATTAGATTTAGATTTATGGTTTATACTTTAGATTTAAAGACTTTGGCCGCATATTATGTATCCATTCACACTTCAGAATTTAGGGTCTCTAAATCCAAACTTTAGGTTTATGATTTTGTTTGACGTCACAAACTTCACCAATGAGAACGAGTCTAAAATGATATAGATATATACACCCATCTTTATTAATTATCCACTTGGTGGATTCGGCTTTTTAAACAAATGCGAGAAGAACATGGAGACTGTCATAACATAATTGCTGAAATAAAACCAATAATACCAAGCTAATGACAGTTTCACGGCGCACAGGTGTCTTGTTGAGTACTGCTCTACCGATATTTTAATCTTGTTTTTGAAGCATTTACAAATGTCTGTTCATATCAAAACTAATTTTCAGGTAATTCAAACTTACATTTATGAATGACTTACTTAAACCTAAACAAAAACCATAAATCTAATTTTCAGTTGTGAATGCACCTTTTCTCCAACAAGATTTTAGAAATTATACAAAAATTGTTGATTGGTTATATTATAACAATTATCATAACCATCAAATAGTTTTTTGCCGCCAGTCCATAAATTGTTTATAATAACAGCATTTATACCTTTCTTTTGCTTTTTTCGTAATAACTGGCACATTCTATCATTAGCAAGTTCCATTATTTCTGGTGGCGTACATTCTATATCTATGTATATATCTTCAATGATACTTGACATTTTTCTGTACAAAATGTAATTTATTTAATTTTCTAAGTAATGTATTATTATTTAGATAACCTTACTGCTTTAGAAATTTTCAAAAATCTATAAAAGTTAACAGAAAACTCCAAAAGTGCTAAAAAATTCAAAACGTCAAACGCAAATTCAGAAATAAATAAATATAAAACAAAGAGTCATAACCATAGCAACCCAAACAAGATAATTGATATTCCGCGCTAATATGCGACTAAACAGATTCTGATTTGTCGAAAGCCGTATGGAATTATTCCAAACGGCATACGGAATTATACCACACGGTTTGTTGGAATAATATTGATTCCAACATTTTTAGTTATGAAATGTGTAGTTTCCAAAATAATGTTGAAGAATAGTACATTAAAACACAAGTATCATAAGGCAATCTGTTAACGTACGAGTCCAAGTTTGGAAAACGAGCCGCCAGGCGAGTTTTACAAAGGACGAGTGCGTCAACAGGCCTTATGATACATGTTTTTTATACTATTTTTTCTATTGAGGTAATTTTACAATTAGATTTTTTAAAAAAAGGACTTGTCAAAAGTATGAGTTGGTGTTTTTTTATCAGTTATGTTGGTAGCGCTTCCCGCTAAAAATTGAAATTTCACATTTTGACAGTTTGTGTATCTTGTGATTTTGTCTGATTGTTTACATTAAAACATTGTATCAAGCATTATACAATTATGAAATAGGAAAACCAATACATACAATGAACTCCAAGGTTTATTAATGAACCATCCTGATATGAGATATCGGTGGTTCGTGTTGGTTACTATCATAAATAAAACTTGAATATGGGATTGAAGGACGTTATGTGGACCATCGAGCTTTTTTATTGAGAAAACAACATATAAATAAAACTCTTTAAATAATGAAATACAATTTATTATTTATTAATTACTTTCCACTATTTTGTCAACACTCACTGCTTAGTTGCACAGATAACGGCAACAGCTGTTCTTACACTTTTTTATACAAAACATATATGGCATATATTCGATAGTTCGCCACAACGTGGACTGGAAATCAAGGATTAAAACGTCAACTTTTCATATTTGTTTGCTAATAGCCGCCACAAATTGAGTAGACAATGTCAACATTTTCAAGTAACGTGCATCATACATTTCATAACCTGCATGGAATAACAATACATTCAATTCAAATTGCATTACCATAAATGTAAATTGTAATAAATAAAACTTACCGTTTTAATTATTTTGACAAAGTAAACCTGAGCGCATTGTTTCTTGTTTCATAATTTTTTAGTTGAAATTTTAACTTCACAGATTCTTATTCTTTCTTAACTAACATAGCTATAGCTATAAATTTCTTTTCTTTCTAGTCCTATCACCTAGAGAAAGGATAAAAATCCTCAATTAGAAATAATATTTTAACACAAACAATTTACCATTTTGAGGTTATCTGTCAGTTATGAAAGCATGACTACCACCTCTACAATACAAAAGGCGCCAAAAATAGTACGTTTATAGATTTTCTAAACGTCGTGTTTTCAATGAAAAACAGTGCTTTTATAGAAACATAAGAACACCGAAATAGAAAAAATAATTATTCTACATCAAATGATTTTTTAACATGTCCGGATATTTTAAAGCCGGTAAATTGATCGCGGGGAAAATTCATCACCTGTAAATTGATCGCCTGGAAAATATATCGCCGATAAATTGATTGCGGGGAAAAAGGATCGCGAGGAAAATTGATCGCCAGAAAATTGATCGCTAAGAAAATTGATCGCCAAAAAATTGATCGTCAGGATATTTATGCATACAAAAATATTCCCCGTCATCAATTTTCCGGCGATCAATAGACCTTTTCAATTTAGTTGGGCTGTCAAACGAAACTTCAAAAATATTGCAGTCATTAAAATACCCGTATTCTCGGTGAAAATTTGCATCGTTAGACATTTTAGCTCCAACAAAAGCTTTTGTAATTTTTTCCGAGAAGTTTTTTAAAGTTGTCAAATATTTTTCGTACATTTTACGTCTAAATTTTTAGAAACAAACGTCATAGATCTCAGTGGGCTACTTGCATGCCATTTTTTATTTAATATTTTTGAATAGATGATAAAAACTTGCTACCCATATTTTTTCTTTTGGCAAAATATTCATTAATTGGCCAGAAAAAAATTAACGAAATTTTAATATTTAAATTACCGCCGTGAATGACCTAGAATTACGCCGAACCAATGAATGGTTGTAAAGCAATAACATCGGTACGTCCAATAGTAACGGCATCGCGTTTATATTTATTTGATAGCTTAAATAGAACAACCTTTTAAAATATCTTAATCCATCCCTGTTTTTTATGTCCATCTCTTTCTCGTGTCTAATGCTCACACTTACCACCCGGCCTATTTCCCACGTGTAAACACCCTCTCCTCCCACTCTCTCTAACTCATTCTCTCTTTCCACTACTTCTCTCCGTTCTCCCTCTCTCGCGGTGCCCGGGAGAACTAATGAATTGTTCCACAATGCTGAATATTTTATTCACCCTGTTTCTTTTTTTCGCTTTTTTACCCTCGCTACCATCTAGTGGCTAAAGAAGGGTCGAAAAGTTATTAATTATAAGTGAGACATTGGAACGTACCGGGTGTCAATAAATAGATGGACATTAAGGATTGATTTTACACTTCAGTGGAATAAAAAGTACCCATTGTTTTACCCCTTATCATTCATCAGAAATAAAAAATCTGATGTGGCCAACACCAAACCTCCCGCTATTTAATTTTTATTAATTTAAATATATATATATATATATATATATATATATATATATATATATACTTTCATATTTAGTTATTGTGGAAACTGTATTAAGATCCATATAACTAGGGTTCTATTACTATTTTCTTTTTAAAACGTTACTGTTATTAATTTGAAATTATTAGTTCTTTGACAGTGACATTTATCTGTCAGTTACATACATTTAAGATATGAACTGTGTAACCAACGAGATTTGCTTGTTTAAAGCGTAGGCTCCGGGATTAAATTTATAGATAATTTTATAAATTTATCCATAAAATATATAGAAAAAGTATTAATGCAAATCTGTATAAAAATTAATAATCTTTAATTTTTATAATATCATTAATCCCGAAAAAATAACATTTAAAGGTATTTTTGGAAGAAAAACTATTTTGAGCTTCTAGTACAGTGCAATTACCGGTTATCCGATTTACACCAACATCTAATGGGCTCTTTCCAATACAGAAAAAGTTCGAAATACAAGGTTTCAAAATTTTTTGAATGATAAATATTTGAGTTAGAGTAAAGGATCCACACACACATACATACACACAGACATCATCGTGAAAATATTAAAATTGGATTCTAGGGACCTTAAAACGTGGTCATTTAGCAAAATCTCGATATGCGATTTTTAGCACGATCCCTGTACCTCCTTTACCAAGGATAGCGGGAGGTAAAAATGCTTTTATATAAACTAAGAAGTATAACAAGTTTTATTATAGAGTCCTCCGTTACTTTTTCAATTTTTTTTAAACTTCGTCTAAATACTGGGGTCATACCCCATACCACATTTTCCATTTTTTTTTCTGAAAGCACACATAACAACTTACGAAAATATATATTTTGTCACATAAGTTTCTAGTTTTACAGAAATAATTTTTAAAGTTTATATAAAATTTCAAATGACGTCTTAATTTTGCGACCGTAGTGTCGCCTACCGAGTAAAATTTTTATGTCATTGTGTTTTGAAACCAAATGTTCACAGCAACAAGTTGTTTTATACTCGTGCGTTTGTTTTTATTGTGTATTATTGAATTTGATTATGGAAACTAATTTTGAAGAAGCAAATTGAAATAATTTGCCGAAAATTGATTTTGATGTTGGTTATATATAGTGATATGCTGCCAAAAATTCCGCCGGAAATTTCTCGGGAAATTTATTTTAAAAAAATCCGGGAAAATTCCTTCGGGAATTGACCCATCTCTAGTTATATAAGGTTATGTTATGACGTCACAAAATCAGACTCAGAATCTTTATAAAGAAAATTATGAATGAAAAGTATAATAATTAATAATAGTACATATTTTTGATGTATATATATATATATATATATATATATATATATATATATATATATATATATATATATATATATATATATATATATATATATATAATATTAGGTAAATTTTTCATTTATAGAAGAAAAATCAACATTTTTTTATATGAGCCCATTGAAAGCGATCTGCAGATCTAAAAAGACTTAATTATTGTCCTTCGTTTACTCGTTAAAATTTCTTTAATATTCCATATTCTATGACGTGGATGTTAAGCTCATTTTATTCGTAAACAGTGGAGTTCGCTAATAAATGAAGTCCCATAAATTGATCTTTTTCGGTACTTATAATAATATAATATTTTTTCTCTTCAATAATTTTTACTTTTACATAATATTATACTAGACCTACTAGACCAAAAATTAAATATCCGTATTTTTTTTAATAGATTAATTATTCGGACTTTAGAAGAAAATAATTATTTTCTGATTGATAGTATTTGAGTTAGAGTGGAGGACCCACACATATATACACACACACACATCGTGAAAATGTTAAAATTGGATTTTAGGGACCTTAAAACGTACTCATTTGCCAAAATCTTGATATGCGATTTTTATCACGATCCCTATACCTCCCTTCCCAAGGGTAGAGGTAAAAAAGTCGATTTGAATTGTTTCTGTTTTTTATAAACTATTTCTGACTTAATTTGTGCATTTTGTATTTATAATAGCGTTTTCAGCTTACAAGTCGAGTGCGCACTTTATTGCATTGAGCGTTTCACTGTTTTCAGCCTGTCATTGAGTGCAAAATTTAATCAGCTAATACGTTTTCAGCTTAAGACAAAGTTGCACCGTGCTCTGGCATAGTGTGGCTTTTGTGCACTGACTCCTTAGGCAAGTGCAATAGTGTCAGTGTGAATATGGCGGCCAAACAAAATCGTTTTCAGCTTAAACTGCACTGCCACCGGATGAGGGCAGAACTCGTTCAGTGTGGTCACGTGCTATGTTGCCCTCAGTGCGCACTTGCACTGTGTAAGCTGAAAACGCTATAAGAATCTTTAAATCATAGATAATTAAAAACAATCAGGTCAGTTCCCTATTTAAATTATAAAATATCGGGTTAAAGGACCTTTTATAAAAAAATATCAAAGTGGCCAGTCTATACTGCAATTAGAAAAATTGATATGTCTAACACATAATAGATTATGATAAAAGTTCTACTTTTAAATAAAATTGTCATCAGCTAAAACCGAACCATATTTCTGTGAAATAGAATAATGTATTTTATGTATTTATTTGTATGATTCATTCGTAAAAATGCTGAATTAGATAAAAACGAATGTAATGAGTTTTCAAGCTGTTTACAAGCGATGTACAAATACTCGTAAGTAAACTTTCAAATAAGCAAATATTTGACAGACTATTACATTACATTTTTTCTTTGTTCAAGATAACAAAGTTATCATACATTTCCTGTAAAATAACCGATACCTTTTAATTCATTTTTAAAAATCTAAAACTATAACTTTATAACCAACACGGATATTCAATTACACATTGTTTCTAACCTAACATTTTGCCGCCATTCTGTTCAACTTCGCCATCTACCGTTTAAAACACTAATTTGTAGTCAAAGGGATAGTTACTTGTAACGACATCGTTATTTTATTACGCAAAGTTGGTATTGGTCTTTAGATGGTCCGTTAATAATATTATGTTGTTGGTGAATTGTTTTCGGTCATTATCGGCTACTTTCGGCTTTGATCTAATCGAATAATAAAATGATTGTTAATAAACATGCCCTTTTGACACGGACGCCCATGTCGTGTTGAGGTAATGAATAAATATTGATTAGAATTAATGGAGGCTTTTTACAAATTAGTATTCTTGGAAGAATAATTACTAGTAATAATTTTGCAGGTTGTTTTAGTAAGTATTTTTCAATGATAATAGGCTACTTGCGTGGTACTGAAAATCTGATATCTATCACTAAATACCTAAAGTCGAATAAATTTTATTTTTAAAAAATTATGTTTTTTAATAAATTAAGAAAGAAGATTTTCTTTGACGTCATTATTTTGAACTGGAGAAAGGCATGCATATTTTTAAGAATGTAACCTGTAGATGGCGAGCGTGTGCGAGTTTTATTTTGATTTTGACATTAGTTCATTTTTCTGCCACTCTTCTTTATTATTTACAATTTGCGTGGTTTCTGTTACTTTTATTACGTATTTCGATTTGTTAAGCAGGATTTTAACTTAGCTTATACTCGTACAAGATTAAAATGACAAACGAAAATATTAACCTCCAAACAGATGATCTGTCATGTTTAAATTACCCGCCGTTGCTATTGGATGTACCGATGTTATTGCTTTACGGCCATTCATTGGTCCGGCGTAATTCTAAGTCATATATAGCGGTAATTTAAATATTAAAATTTCATTAATTTTTTCTGGCCAATTAATGAAAATTTTGCCAAAAGAAAAAATATGGGTAGCAAGTTTTTATTGTCTCTTCAAAAATATTAAATAAAAAAATGGCACGCAAGTAGACTATTTGTTTGCACTGGTTCTATTTAAGTATAACTTAACATTTAGTAGAACCTAAATTATAAAAATGCATAATTCCACCAAGTAAATACTAAATAAAGATGGGTGTATATACCTATATCGTTTTAAACTCGTTCTCATTGGTGAAGCTTGTGACGTCAAACTAAATCATAAACCTAAAGTTTGGACTTTGCAATGTTTAGCTTTATGATTTGGATTTAAGGTGCATTCACAAATGAAAATTAGGTTTATGGTTTTTGTTTAGGTTTAAGTAAGTCATTCATAAATGTAAGTTTAAGTTACCCGAAAATTAGTTTTGATGTGTACAGACATCTGTGTAAATGCTTCAAAAACAAGATTAAAATATCGGTAGAGCTACTCAACAAGACACCTGTGCGCCGTGAAACTGTCATTCGCTTGGCATTATTGGTTATATTTCAGCAATTATGTTATGACAGTCTCCATGTTCTTCTCGCATTTGTTTAAATACCCGAATCCATCAAGTGGATACTAAATAAAGATGGGTGTATACAGGCTGTCTCACAACTCGCGCCCCAGAGCGAATGAGGAAACACGAGACTGCACTCGCATGTGTAATTTCGAAGAAAAAAAATCTAGCTTAAAAGATATTCGAGAAACGACGTCTTAAAATTAACCAATCAGAGACCTACACCTTTAACGTGTGTAATCGTAATTTTACGATACTAGGGTTTTATACAAATCAAATCTTCTTTAAAATGTGTGGGCGACTGTAGTTTTCGAAAAATATCAGTGACAAATTAAATTTGACAAGGTGAATAAAAAAAGGCAAATTCTTACCATGTATTATTTAGAATTCAAATGACAATAATATTTTCGTTTAACATATTTTAAACAGCTGCTACAACACGTTGCACTGTACGATATAAATGATTATCTCGGATGACACCTTCGCTAACCTAAATTTATTGACATTGAAAAGTCAACTTTAAAGTGTCAAAATTACAGTAAGTCAAACAAATTTTGTAACTCACTAATAGTATTTTTAAACCTAGTAACAAGCTTTATTTTGTAATAATATCATCACACCTCAAGATATCCTTCCGGGATTGGTGGATTGAAAAGTATTGTAACTCCGTTATGCAAGCAGCCGCAAATTATTTTCTTCTATTTGTTGGCAACCTATTGTCGTCGGCAAGTGTCAGTTTTGTCTGGGGCGCGAGTTGTGAGACATCCTGTATATCTATATCATTTCAGACTCGTTCTCATTGGTGAAGTTTGTGACGTCAAACTAAATCATAAACCTAAAGTTTGGACCTTGCAATGTTTAGCTTTATGATTTGGATTTGGAGACCCTAAATTCTGAAGTGTGAATGGAGTCATTACATAATATGCGGCCAAAGTCTTTAAATCTAAAGTATAAACCATAAATTTAAACCTAATTTTCGTTTGTGAATGTACCTTAATACATTCATTATTATGCATTATAGTTTATGGCTAAAGTAGAAATGTTGAATCAACTAAATCTTATATTAGACACGGCGAATGGTCTTTCAATTTAATGTATAAACCATAAATCTAAACCTAATTTTCATTTGTGAATGCACCTTTAGAGAATATGAAATCAAGGGATTCCCTCATTTAGGTAGCAGAATAAAAGAATATGAAATCAAGGGATTCCCTCACTTAGGTAGCAGAATAAGAGAATATGAAATCAAGGGATTCCCTCATTTAGGTAGCTGAATAAGAGAATATGCAATCAAGGGATTCCCTCATTTAGGTACCTGAATAAGAGAATATGAAATCAAGGGATTCTCTCATTTAGGTAGCAGAATAAGAGAATATGAAATCAAGGGATTCCCTCACTTAGGTAGCAGAATAAGAGAATATGAAATCAAGGGATTCCCTCATTTAGGTAGCTGAATAAGAGAATATGAAATCAAGGGATTCCCTCATTCAGGTAGCTGAATAAGAGAATATGATATCAAGGGATTCCCTCATTTAGGTAGCAGAATAAGGGAATATGAAATCGAGGGATTCCCTCATTTAGGTAGCAGAATAAGAGAATATGAAATCAAAGGATTCATTCATTTAGGTAGCAGAATAAGAGAATATGAAATCAAGGGATTCCCTCATTTAGATAGCAGAATAAGAGAATATGAAACCAAGTGATTTCCTCAGTTAGGTAGCGGGAATCACTTTGTTGTTTGGATTATGGCTCCGAGTTTAGGGTTTCACGGGCTTGGCTTGAAGCTTGAAAGCTTGGCTTGGCTTGGCTTGAAAAAGCTTGAAAAATCAAGCCAAGCCTGCCGTTCAAAAAAGCTTGACTTTTCAAGCCAAGCCAAGCTTCTGTTCCACCAAGCCCAAGCCAAACCAAGCCTAACATTTAAAAAAGCTTGAATTTTCAAGCCAAGCCAAGCCTTTGACTGTCAAGTAGCTTGGTTGAAAGCAAGCTTTTTCAAGCTTTTCTTAAGAAATGTTGTCGAGGCCGACAAAACCGTAATTTTATGGTGATAACGTACTTTCTCACTGCTTCGGCACATTTTTGCGAACTTCTAAGAATTGGAGTTTCCAAAAGGACCAGCCTTCATTACCTGCCAGTCCAGTATGCTTCAAAACTTTGTAAATAGGACACTATACCCTTCATCATTCTTATTATGCAAAGACCACTTATTTTTTCAATCTGAACCAACTCTCTGTTTTAACTATAGAGTGATGGGAAGATAGGTGCAGTTTGATCTTTTTGTTTGATTGGATAATATCGGAATATTATCCAATCAAAATAGATATAGATAGAATATAATCAATATTCATTTAAATTTTAACTAACTTGATTTTAAATACCTAGCATCAAGCTTCAACACATAATATTTATACTCGTATTTATTGCAATGCTACAAATAGATAATTTTGCTGCAGAATAAAAATTATAAGAAATAATAATATACTCTACACCTTAAGGTAAATTGAGTGATAGACTACATAAATCATGATAATTATTGCATTTTAAAGTTTCATTTTGTACAATGTTTTGTTATTCTAGTATTTCCGAATCATAGAGAAGAGACAATTTCTGTTTGTGTATATGTATATATTTATATTCAAAGATTTTCAATGCTATTTTTAGCTCAACCCCTAATTTACCCCTAATAAACCGTGACAGGTATAATAGACAATAACAATGTACCGACAAAGGGAGCATTTTCTTTTAAATATTACCTTGATACAAGTTTTCATTGATCCAAAAATATGTGTTAATAAATAAGCAAATAAATATATAATCTCGGCTTATTACCTAGTTCTGGAGGTTTTTAATTTGCTTTTATTCACAAATTTCAGTAATAACGACATATTCGTATCGTTAAGCATATTAACTTTTGTATTATTTGAATTTGCACATGATTACTTTAATTATATTTATGTATTTAACTTATATGATTCTGTACTCAAAAATCAGTAGAAATTTCATAAGAAGAGGCGAGTAGGTATTTGTCACGAACAAACAAAATTTCGGGGAAATTTCCGTCTGTAGGGTTTTATGATTTCCAGATGTATTTCAAGTAGGTATAAAAGATCAGTCTCAGGTCATTCCCATCCCATTGTACATTCCAAAATATTTATGTATTTATTTGAACACTGTTATTGCGTATTTAGTGTCTTGAGTTTTTTTTTTTTTTGTTTACATAGGATGCATATGAACTAAATAGTATGACAAACTTTAACAGTTGGGAGGACATTTCGAGTTTTTAGTTAAAATACAATACAATAAAGTCCAGCTAATGCATATGCCAACTTGAATAAATGCAGTCAACGAAAATAATAAAAGAAACATGAAAATTGAAGGGTAAATATTTAATAAAACATAATAAATTTATGCTGATTGTTTACTCTTAAAAATAAAATAAATGAATAAAATATACATTTCAATATTTTTATATTTTAATAATTACAATGAAAAAACACTTGGTGTAAGTTTCATAAATTTTATTTTATCGTTTTGTTTATCTTTACGCATAAGAAGATATTTTTCAATTGTACCACAATAAATTTATGTAAAACAAAACGTGATTTGTACATTATTACGATACAATGAAACATCGACATAACATCGATATATTGATACATAAATATTCCAATACATCGATATATCGGTATATCGATATATTTAATTAAATTCACCTAGAATATTTATATTAAAATCTTGATACCGAACAACTACTACTGGTTTTCAAGACCTGTATACCTACTGTGCGCATGAGCATTTATAAAGCTTGAAAAAGCTTGAAATAGCTTGAAAAGGCTTGAAAAAGCTTGATAAAGCTTGAAAATCAAGCCAAGCCTAAAATAATTAAAGCTTGAAGTTTTCAAGTCAAGCCAAGCTCTGTTTCCATCAAGCCCAAGCCAAGCCAAGCCTAACATTAAAAAAAGCTTGAAGTTTCAAGCCAAGCCAAGCTTTTTTATTTCAAGCCAAGTAGCTTGGCTTGGTGAATCCCTATCCGAGTTGTCGCTGTTCGGATTACTGGAGGTTCGGATTAAAGAGGTCATACTGTATTTTAGTAAATTGTAATTCATAGTCGATCAATAAATCGGTCGATTTATCGTTAAGTGTAATACAGCCATTATATTGTTGTTAATAATCAGTAATTACAGTAAAGGAGGTGTTCACAATGAATAGTAAAAAGAGAAATTTGATAACATTGAAGGACAAAAAACATACACGGAAGAGTATTGAGATTATATGTATTAAAAAAAAAACCGGACACAAATGGCTGGATGCATCGATCGATAGCTTAAGAACTTAAATAATTAATGATATAACTAATATTTTTTTGTTTCTTTTTTCAGGTAAGTCACCAATTTGTATTCCATACGGGGAAACTGCGCTCGTAGACAAATTTGTAAGTAATGAAAAATATTAAAAAATAAATAACAATTTTCATACATTATTATAATACCTAGTATACTGATAATAGTTTCTGAAGCATTTTTGAACAAATTCCTGATAATATTTGTAGCAGAAAATCTCTCTTCTGCAAATTATAATGATTATCCTGAAATGATAGTGTTCCCCATATTTCCTCAACTATTTTATGCGGTACTTGTTGCGTCGATTCCGCATGTTTCACGATGCAACAATCATGATTCCGACCCGGATTTTTAGCGAACGATCACAGATTCTAAACAATTACATAGCGGAAACGAGATGAAAGATGAAATTTTTACGCTTTGCTGAAATTATAGTGAGGAACAATAGTAAATTATAGATAGATTTGCTGTAGAAATAATTGAAACAGGGACGAACTCATTTATTTTTCATACTTATAGCAAAGTAGGAATAAAGGCTGTGAATAAATAGTTACAGTACCAGTTATAAATTATTTGAAAACACTCACAAACACCCAAGCTGCCCCTGGAAAGTTGATAAGAATAACTCATGATTGAAACGAAAAAAGTTTTTAAAAAATTGTTAGTTTTTGAAATATTTGAGATTTTAAGCATATCTACATCACACTTTTTGCTATCTTTCTCGAGCAGCCTACTACAGAAATTGGTGCGAGAAAAGTAGCTATAGATTTCGTTAAAAATCAAATGCAGTTGTAACGGTTTTATTTATTTGGGTGAAGTGTAAATACTAGACAATTATTATTAATTAAAATAAAAGTTGGCTAAATTGCAGTTTATCCAGAATTCAAGAATTTTATATTAATGGTTATATATACAAGGTGTTAATTAAAAAGCGGGCCATAGGCGTTTAACATGGGAAAGCAGTTTTTCCTTGCGCAAAAGTTCCCAATTAATTTTAGACAAAAATGTTTGAAATAAAAGTTGTAGATAATTAAATTATACACCAGCATCAATAAACAGATTTTATTTTGCATGTTTGGTAACCTGTAAAATCCAAATTGAAATTCTATAAATATTGCTCATTTGTAGTGATAGCCATGGAATTTAAACAAAATTATAAAGAAGTGCATATCGTTTGAACTGTCAGAAATTCAATTTTCAAATAAAAATTACTTATAATTATATTCTATCATAAGTCCTTAAACATATTTTATTTTTATAATCTACATCTAAATTATTGCTTAGATCTTATTTATTTTCATTTTGTAACCTGCAAAATCGAAATTCGGACAATTCAAAATATATGCATTTCTTTGTAATTTTGTTTAAATTTCATGGCTATCACTACAAATGAGTAATATTTATAAAATTTAAATTGGATTTTACAGGTTACTAAACATGCAAAATAAAATCTGTTTAGTGATGCTGACGTAGAATTTAATTCTCTACAACATTTATTTGAAACATTTTTGTTTAAAATTAAATGGGAAGTTTTGCGCAAGGAAGAACTGATTTCCCATGTTAAACACCTATGGCCCGCTTTTTAATTAACACCCTGTATATATATATATATATATATATACTTGGTAAACCATTAAAAACACTAAATACCGCTAAAAATTGGGTGCGGAAAGCTATATTTATAGAGATTTTGGCATTTTTTCTGAAAAAAATTAGGTTAGATGTACTACATATATTTCCATGTTTAAGTACGTACTTTCGCTTTCATACGAATAATACTGTTTCAATTAATGTATATTTGCAAAATTATGTCTTATTTTCCTTCTTATACTACGTTTTATAACATTTTTTATTTATAATTTAGCATTCATCTGTCAAACAATTGTAAACTAACATGAAGATAATGAGCCGAGCGATGTTGAATGTGTGTGCCTGGTGTGCGTCAGGTAGTTTTTGTCAGGATTTTTAAAAAAAATTCTTTAAAAATACGTGTGTTAGGCATTGTTTTTGCCAGGATTTTTTTTAAATTTTCTTAAAACATTACTGTGCGTTAGGTACTGTTTTTGTCGGGATTTAAAAAAAAAATATTTTTCCAAAAATATATATAAATACCTGCTTCCGCGCTCCAATTTTATGTTTCCTTATTACATTTTAGCTAAAATAAGACATTGCAACAAAAAATTGTAATTTCTACTATTCTGGATAAACTGCAATCCAGCCTAAAAATTTATTATAACGATAAATAGATATAAAATAAAATTAAAAGATGATAAATATAACGAACACTACGATTCAACAAATATTAAACACTAATTAAGACTAAGAATATTATAAAACACTTACTCACTAAGATTATTTATTTAAACAATATATAACTCATTTATATGATTCTATTTATTTATGTTCACCAATTGTCGACTATCTGTTTATATCACCAACTATTCAATACGCGACGCTTATTTATACCAGACTGTCCAATGCCTTCGCTAACAGTGCTTATATACTCCGGCATATGTATTCAAAAAATTTCTAGAACACTATTCCAAATAAAAACTCAAACAATAGATTAGATCACCCGAATAATTAAGCAGGTTTGGACAAGTCTGTTGACAACGCACGACCCTCCGTGGCTATTGCGTCTTCGTTAAAAATAGACACTCGCTCATCATGGCTGCGACAGAGGCGTCGACAGCAGCGGCGACGGCGGGCGCTGCACATTACACTACGAATTGCTCCAAACTTAATATATTTAAAATAATATATAAAAAAAAAATGGAGGACCCTATTGAACCCACGACCACAATCCGAGTGGTAAAGATCGCTTTGAGCGCTGTTAAAACGCTCGCCCATACCGAGACGGCTTTCTTTTCACAAAATAAAATGTCACTTTTAACACTTATAACGGATGTTCAAAATTGAGGTTTGAATTGCCCGCCATTTTTTCTCCTAGATATCTGTCGTGTACAGTTGATATTTGTGAAGTAAAAGCATTACATTGGTGTACAACGCGTTTTTTTTTTAAAAAAAAAGTCCCTATAGAGAAAGTGTAGCCCAAACAGTTAGAATTTGGAAGAAACAAAACTCCATCCAAAACAGCTATTTCTAAGTTATTAACAAAAATTATTGAAATTGGTACAGTACAAGATGTAAGACACCGGGTTTACCATCGTACTGGTGGTTCTCCAAAAAACATTACTGCAGTAATAAAAATGTTTCTGAAATTCTGAAAACATCTACACTTTTCCCCATTAATACGTTTTTATTATAAACTCGCTTTACTGCACCATATAACTAAACAATGTAATGCTTTTACTTCACAAATATCAACTGTCACACGACAGATATCTAGAAAAAAAATGGCGGGTAATTCAAAAAGCAACTTCAAATTTTAAAACCCTATATTATAAATTCAACAAAAAATAATTTACATTTGTGTAAAAAATGACAGATACACTCTTATTTCCCAGTTGATCTTTGTCGTACAAACATTGCATATATGAGACTTTTATTCGCTATCTCATTGTCCTCAATGTTTAGGAGGGGTATAAGCTATTTACGTCTCACCAACGGCAAAAAATGAAATAGAAACTGTATTGTAACCGCGGTAACAATTTTAAATGGCACAAAATTGACCCCTGTGGTGCAATCTCCACGCCAGCAATGAGTGCCCGTGAGGTGACGCTTGGTAAACGCCCGCACGGTACAAATATGTCATCATCATTACCGAATTCTGTCTACAAAGTAGATTGGCACACCCAGCAATGGTTAATATGTCGTGATGATATATTTATTTTATTTATTTGTAACGAGTGTCATTTTAAAGTACTTGAATTATTTGAATATTCATGTCATTCTGTCATGAATAAATATTGGACACAAGTTTAAAATATCTAAATGTTGGTATTTCACAAAGACGGAGGTAAGTTCAGCTGTAGGGAAGTACGGACAATCCTTACTTCCCGTCGCTAATAGAAACTGATACCTTGACAGTAAAATACACATATATCTCTACAAACAATGCCCTAATAGCCTACTTACGATATTGGGAGAGGGAAAAAGTATATTAATACTCTACATTTTGTCTTTGCCTAATACGTTAAGGAAATGTTTCTGAACGATTCAGAGATATGCCGGACAGAGTTACAAAAATAAAATAATGGGTGAATTAAGATGTAGAATTATTCATTATACTCGTAATTTAAAAATGTATAATGTATTTTCAGTGTAATATTAGAAGTTAATCCTTTCCCATAATTACAGAAACATAGTGTATAAGAAAATAAATTACTCTACCGGTAAATGACATTTTATAATTTATAACATGAATTATGTTTGTTATTGTAATGAAATTAATGGATATATTATTTATTGAATACTAAAAATCGTATATGTATTGGAAAATATGTACATATTAATTGCTTTTAGAAACCGCATGCAACATCTTTCTGAATTATTTTCTTACTTGAATAATATAGTGTACAATCTCATGTATAATATGTATATTTCTCACAATTTCCGGAATATAAAAACTTTTCAAGAAGTGTAAAATGCATATAATAACTATTATAATAGGTACATAGCTTGGAATAAAAATGACAAGTTACTATAAATATCATCAAACTGTGAAATAAATTATAAAATAGAATGGTAATCGCTGTGAAATTTCTTATAAAAAAAAATATAGTAAGTATTGAATTTTTGATAGAAATTCTAGCATGTACGATTTTTTTACACTTATGTTTAACACACCTTAATTTTAATCTTATTTTTGGAAACCATATCTATTAAACAGGCTGTTCATTTTAAATGGGCCACCATTGCTATTTCGAGAACTATACATAAGAGCCATAAAAACGGTTAAAGAAATTTTTTTCGACCAGTGGTTCTCAAAATACGAGACCAAACTTTATAATTTTAAATGGGATCATATATTTTTTATTTGCTCATTCGTTAGATAATTTAATTCTGAATTCAGTGATATAATATTTTTATTCTTTTACATATCGATTTGTTTGAGGAAAATGCATATAAAGTTTCATATTAATTTGATTAAAATATGGCTATAATAAGAGTGTCATGAATGGAAAAAACGAATACGTATTAAGTTTTTTGACATAGAATTAGAACGCCATGTTTATGTTGACATTTATGATCACTTACAAGAACAAAATATTCACTTCTTTCGGTGAGGGCACTCTAATTCTATGTAATAAAAATGACATGTAGTCATTTTTTCCATTAATGGCACTCTTATTATATCCATATTTGAATCAAATTGGTATAAAACTTTACATGCATTTTTCTCAAAAAAATCGTTATGTAAGGGTATTAAATCCTCTAACGAATGGGCAAATAAAAAATATATATCCTCACTTAAAATAAAAAAGTTAGGTCCCATATTTTGAGAACCACTGGTCGAAAAAAATTTTTTTTCTTATTTTTATATTTGTCTTGTGAAATAGAAATTGTTTTCTCATTTAATCATCTTTGTAGCTCTTATAGTTCTCGACATAGCAATGGCGGGTCATTTAAAATGAACACCATGTATACAGATGTTCATGAATACGTGTTACAAATTTATAGGGTATGTAGGGGATGCAAAATTAGTTATAGCCGCGTGCAGGGGAACCGAGTTCAATCCCTATCGACGTCAAATATTTCGAATTTTAAGTGGCGCAAAATTGACTCCTGTGCTGCAATCTCCACGCCAACAATGAGTGCCCGTGATGTGGCGCCTGGTAACACCCGCACGGTACAAATACGTCATCATTACCGAAATGTATGTACACAGCAGATTGGCACACCTAGCAATGGGTAAAATACCGTGATGATATATTAATATTTATTTTTTAATTTATTTATTTATCTCTTTATTTATTTATTATATACAGAAGATGAATGAATGTACATTTGTAGGTGTTGTACCTTTTTTACGAAAATTGGAAATAGCTATTTATGTATTAAGAGCGCAAAATGGGACTTTGTCGATTGAGAGGCTGTTGCCGCGCGACGCAGGAACGCGGCCTTCTCTCCAAATCAAGAATGTTCATTTACGCTAGAAACACACACAAGATTTTTTTCTACAATCACCACAATGGGGTCCTCCACAATAACAAAAAATAATAAAATGTACACTTTGTACTTACAGTACTACTCAATACTTTTACAGTGAAGATAGGAACATATTCAATTATATTTTACCTGGTTGTACGCATAAAACGAAAAATATTTTTAAATACAAATACATATATTCATGTCTCACTACAAAATAATTATTTTAATATAAATTATGCACAATACATACATTTTCTTTATATTCAATATCCTGAATTTTTTTTCTACTTTCCTTTTCTTTTTCTTTTATTCGTCATTTTTTCACAGATTCCTTTTATATTCTTTTTTAGGTATATTCGCGTTGTTGACTTTATTTATTTTCATAATCTTCATAATGATGTACAAATATTTTTGACAGTGGCAGACAAATATTTTTGACAGTGACATTTATGTGTGAATTACAAACATTTGAATTTCTTGCCTTGAAGTAGTTTGATCTGAGAATTTTTACATCAAATTATTTTATATGCATTTCTTTATCTCTAAGTCTATAGAAGATATAATAATGAATGTATATTTATCGAATAAAGAATTTAACGTTCTTTAATATAAGTATTTACATAAATTTTCGATAAATAATATTTAGATGATTTTTTTCTTGTAACTACTACTTCCGGTTGTCCAATTGTTACCAAAATTTAATCAACTCTTCCCATTATTGTTAGATTGAGGAATCCGTAGTTAAAAATGTCTTAAGTCTTATAGAATTTGAGAAAACGTGGATCGAACATCCACACGCACATCCATACACACATACAGACATCATCGTAAAAATGTTATGAACGGATTCTCGGGACCTTAAAACGTGCTTATTCACTAAAATCTGGATATGCGATTTTTAGCATTAATTCAATATCTATCTCTCTTAGCGAAAGGTAAAAAAAGAACACAAACCACAACAGGTGAACTGTGATCTTGTATTGTATTTCGTGTTGAAATAGTACCACTAGTGACATCTGTCGTCACAATGTGATTAAGTCTTATAGTATTTGAGAAATCGTGGATCCAACATCCACACTACACACCCACACACACACACACACACACGCGCACACACACACACACACACACACACACACACACACACGCGCGCACACACACACACACACACACACACACGGACATCATCGTAAAAATATTATAATCGGATTCTAGGGACCTTAAAATGTGCTTATTCACTAAAATCTGGATATTCGATTTTTAGCATGAATCCAATACCTCTCTTAGCGAGAGGTAAAAATGAAATTTTCTAAAATTATTTTTGGAAATAATTCAGGCCGCAAAGGATTTGTATAAAAATTAATATTGGAACAGTAAAGGATAACCTCCTCTTGAAGTAATATTATAAACCTAACTTGAAACATAATACAAGCTTTTACACATTTATAATGCGATCATTTCTCTCTGTCCAGAATTGGCAAAGTTCAGATTAAATCTTTTGGCATCCTTTCCATTTGTTTTCTTCTTTTTGTGGAGTTATATTGCCATCTCTTTCTTTTAATGGTCCAATGAGTAGAGCGCGGGTAAAATGAAATGCAATTTACAAACAAATTCCTGCCATAGGTATCTAGATTTCTTTCTTTCAGCAAAGTGTTGCTTTTTATTTTTGAAGACGGGAAGTTATTTCTCGGTTCAATTACTTGGCTAAAATAGTGATTATGTGTTATTAGAGGAATAAAATGTACTCATTAGTTTTTAGCAATTTTCGCGTACAAGTGTGGAAGAGGAAATGGATAAATTGGATATAATTATAGATTAAATATAGGAAAAAACTATTAGTTCCTATTATTGACAATTCAATGACATCCAAAATACATAATGGGGCCCAGTACTCATTTTTTAATTATTTTTTTTCTGAAAGATTGAATAAAATGATGAATTTTAGAGTTTGTTACACTTTTCAAATGTGTATAGTTTTTGATATATATTTTGTTAAGGGCCGGTATTTTCACTTGCGAATAAAGATTAAGATGAATTTATCCTTCGGATAAATATTTTTGTCGTCTTTTCACTTGCAAATAAATTTATTCGAAAGAATAACATCCGTTATTCGCGGAATAAGTTATTCGGTACTTGGGTAGCGAATAACCGTTTATTCGTAAGTTCATTACATTTCCACATAGTGCAGATTTATTAACAAAATGGATATATTAAATATTATGATGATATTTTCAACTATGAATTAATAAATAACGTGAGAAATCGATCAAACACCATCAGACAGCGACATAACCACATATATGAAATAATTTTTGACAGATTTCGATTATAAAAACAATTTAGTATCACACATTTGACGCTGGAAAAATATTTTCGAATTTTGGATACTTTTGTTGAATACATTGACAAACATTTACTTTGAACTGAAAGAAATATACAAAAAGTGGCTGGTACATTTGTTAAATTAGTCTCCCGGGGCTAAAAATTCAGAATATAGATGACATTGACATTAAAGATGTCAAACAAAATTTTTATAACTATTCGGATTCAAAAGTAGTTGACACATTTCGTCCTTGTCTGCTTAACGTGGTTACGCCAGACTCCATCCTTCTCTACTGACACAAATTCACTCTGCAAGGCTACCAATTCACGAACGTTAAAGTTATTCGACAGATAGCTATTTGTTTGTGTGAAATGTGTGAAAAGACGCAAAGGAATTATTCGTTGGATAAATATATAGAATAAATTTATTTAACGAATACTTATTCAAAACTTTATTCGGAAGTGAAAATACCGGGCCTAAATTTAATTAATTTTATGTGACGTCATACCTTCAGTTTATGTCGCCTACTGACTAAAGTTGTTTACATCTGTCAAAGTCATTAATTCTGCCAAAAATTGATGTCGATGTGTGTTAACTAGTGACAGCTGTCTTTTCAGAAAACTATAGTAGTACCTTGTCATATTTTGAATAAATATGTTTTATTTTAATAAAAATGATGTGTTTCATATATTTTCATGTAACTTAGAACTACATATAAATATATGGATTTTATTTTCGCAAGTTTTGAATAATAGAAAATTATATTCTTTTCGCTTGGTAGACTCTAACGAAATTGAAGTTGTGGCATCATATCGTTATAGTGCTATATTGTATTTCAGATAAGAATAGACTTAGGAGTAAGATAGGGCTTACGATTCCAGCTTTCTGATTGGTCTAAATGCAAGCTAAGTTTACAATAGCAATATGTAAAACAGGTATATCATTTATTCCATTTTATCTTTATAATCTATTTAACAACTAAGTAATTGTTTACAAAAAGTGAATATGTTATTCAAGTATTCCGCCATTTAATATTGCGGATTACAATTTTATTAGTAATACCAGCTTTAATTCTATTAGGCATTGTATCTCTAAGCCCTGCAAATTTTTCTGTCAGTATTATTGTCCCATATGTCTTCAGGGTAGGTTTCATTATACGCGCTGGAATTTTGCAAAATTGTTTTTCATTTTGCCAAAAGGAAAGGTTCGCGGTAGAAGCAGAAGCTACCTAAGTCTAGACTAAAAGATGTCCCTTAAAATGGCGGTCAAAATATTATCATCCCACATTTGTCCCACAGTTTTTTGTAAGTTTCAAATCTATATTTAAATTAGCCGAGAGAATTTTGTAGAAATTTATAAGCACTAGGGTGGACCTTGAAATGGGTCAAGTCGAATTTTAACCGAGCCGTCTCCCAAAGTAGTTCCAAATAAATAAATAAATAAAAATTGTGCTTGCAATGATTCCGCTTAATATTAATTTTTGACCGTGCCTAAATACGCTTGATTTTTCTCATATAAATAACATTGGGTATCGACACATTTTGGAACTTTTGTTCCAAGTCTATAGGTGGTTTAAAAAATCAACTCATTATTGAATTATAAACTAGAACGGACCCGAGAATATGTAGACAAAATTAGAAGTCCCAATCATTATTCTTAAGGTAACTATAGATGGTTATGTAACACGAGGGGGTCTCTGAGATGATGATTGCTTACTGTTTACTCCAACGATGATACACTTTACACTTACTTGTGATAACGACTTCTTGAGAAGGACTTCGAGATAAGGACGCCGTGAGAAGGAAGAACACACATACACTTCACTTACACTTTATGAAAACTACGGACATGGACACTACTTGTGATTTACTAACTGACTTCATTTACATGATTATTATAACTTATTATTAACTATGGATTAAACTAAACATAACTAACACAACTAAGCAGATACTAAACTAAAAGACACTACATGTCCAAAAACAAGACACGTCTTCACGACGCAACGAATTAATCTCGACTCCTTAAAAACAAAACGCTATCTTCAGGACAGGATTATCTTAGGGGTACGGGGTGCATAGATTAGGGCATCCAAAGTCACGCACGTATACATAATAATTTCCAGACTTAATTATGACTATCATAATACAAAAAGAATTTATAAACTGAATTTTGACTTAAATATCTAAACAGAGTTAAAATATGAATATTGAAACTATAATTTAGAAGAGTTCATGAAAAGTTATTTATCTGTTATTGCGCTTACCCTCATCTTATTACAGTTAAACTATCGCACAAAAGCCCAAAAAAGCTATATACAATAATAATATTTATTTTGTCACTCTAGTATATATTCCAATATTGAGTGGATTTTTTAAACCTCTTATTGCCTTTGACAAAAATACAGTTCCAAAATATGTCAAAACCCAATATTATTTAAATGGGGAAAAATCAAGTACATTTAGGCACGGTCAAATATTAATATTAAGCGGAATCATTGCCTGCACAAATTTTTTAAATTAATTTGGAACCACTTTGGTCGTGCAGGCCCGTAAATATTCGACTTAACCACTTTTAAGGTCCACCCTAATAAGCACTTATGTAGGTTTTACAATAGACCAGAAAAGTGTAACGGTCAAACTTAGGCGCGAAATTCAAACTCAGTTCATAACGCTGAGAACATAATTTCAATCCCCGTATATTTCTTACCAAGGAAATTTTTGCTCAACTTTAAAGGCCGAAAAATCTCATAAAAGTAAATTTCTTATGCAAAGCATTATATGTAGCATCTAGACCGATCCTTTATCTCCAGATTCGTACAATAATATTCACATGAACTCTGCACAGTTTATAATTATTTAAATAATAATATAACGCTACAAAATTCATTGAACGTATGTCTTAGTTTGATCGTGCATGCTTCATCTTCTATTGTGCTGTCCTATTTACTGGTGGGTTAACGACATACGGTATCCTTGTTTGCACCAAGCATTTTAATTTCTAATAATTTTCTTACTTTACCTTATCTACAGGTTTAAACTGTTGCAATCTATTACTGAATAAACAAACTATCGAATTCTTAGCAAGAGCTGCTTAATTTCTTTTTTTAAAATATCTTTTTTGTATGTAAAATTAAACTCCTATATGAAACCTATACTAAGGAATTCAAACTATGAACTCGCGCCAAAGGTAAATTCTAACCTAACTTTTCTGGTCTATTTGTTAAAAATGTAAATCGGCTGAAATATTATGGGCTATCTCCAAATTTAAATACAAATGGAAACCGATTAATGTAAGTAAAAGATGCAATATAAGGATTGTATTCTAATCTAATTCGTGTTTATGTGGCACGCCGTGCCCCTTTTCCCCTAGCCATTCTCCGCCACTGTTTCCATTCACTCATCCTGGCAATTCCATTAATCACCAGGAAATGGAAACTTGGTACTGCTGGTTGGTAATATCGCCGCGTGGCGGCGCGGCGGCTCTGCGATGCGAACCTCTACCCCATCCAGTATCCAGACGCTTTGTTTTTCCAGTTACATTTTTCCTCTGCCTCTGCAACTGCCAACAAAACGCATTCTTTTTTCCCTGATGCTTATTCGTTTGTTCCATTTTTTCCTTTTTTGTTTTCTGTGTTGTCAGACCAACGACGGTTGTCATGGAGATGATCCGTATATGTATGTTCTTTGTTTTTGACAGTTGGTGAATTGTTTTAGAACGATTTTATGAGTTTGAAATATGTTATTATGTAATTATTATTCGAGTTGATTTGCCGTGAAATTATGTTTTTTATCATAGTTATTTATGTCCGGTACGTATAAATGTTTATCATGTATTTTAATTATAAATGGTTTATGTATATTAGAGTTTGTTGTTTTATTGTATAAAGAACTAGGAAATTTGATTCCATTTAAAATGGATCATTTTGTACGGTAATGAAACATGATCAGTAACAGTATATTTTTTCTATTTATAAATAAAAATAAATAAATATAAATATATCAGCGCCTCTAACGGCTACTTTGGCGTTTTTGTGTACCTAATAAATTTTGACATTTCGAGAAAGTGATACAATTTACAATTTTATTTTTACTTTTTGCTGTTGTATATGAATATTGTACGTCATAGTATATTGAAATGAATAAAGAAATTATTTAAAATGTTATATGTGAATCAAACAAGTCAAAATACCAGCGAAGGTACTGTGACAGAAAATATAATTTTTCTCATAATATATGTGATTTCTGTAAACCATTTTATCATACTTAGTTTTATATTATAATTTATAATATTAGTTAAATATTATAAAATGCAGAATACATGGAAATTGCGATTAAAGAGTTGGAAAACTTGGATGATTGGAAAGAAGAAAGTTTCTGCATATCACGATATCAGTGGATGATGTTAGCATCTTTCTTTTATATTCGCAATAATTGACGAATATTCTTCATTGAAAATATACCAGGCTGTAAGTGGAATCAGTTGCACAAGCTCGGAAAGGAGAATACACGAAAAATACGAACCATGTGAATTTTTACTTTTAACATTAACATTACATGTACAAAATATATAATAAATAGACTAATTATGTCAAAAATAGACCTGCTATATGATACAACTGCAAGTATTATACAATTTTAAGATAATTTTCTGCTTCTTTTATTATATTTTGTTCAAATTTTAACTTAAGAAACACATTTTTATATAATTCATTGTTTCAATCATACGACCATTGTTTGAATTTTATTCATACGATATGTATCTTTTACGACGAGAAAATATGTAAACCTAATAGAATTCTTCATGTAAGTAGAAGATATCTGTTGAAAAGTTATTTTCTTACGCATATATTCCTCATATAATATTCTACGAAATTTATGAAATTTCATATACTTCAATCGG